>JAIXND010000342.1:16341-204087 GCA_023646645.1 Varanus salvator macromaculatus | reverse complement strand
AGCGAGAGCGCCAGCCCGAGCGGCGGCGGCGGCAGCGGGGCGGAGGCGGCGGCCCCGGGGAGCGCGCCCGCCGTCACGCCGGGCCGCAGCGACCGCAGCGCGCCCCCGACACCCGGTTGCAGGCGCTGGACGCGCAGCGACTCCATCATCGCGGCGGCCCGTCGAGCGGCTGAGGCGGCGCTGCCTGTCACGCTCGCCTCAGGCCGCCCGCCCGCCCGCCGGCCAATGGCAGAGCGCGGGCGGGGCACGCAGGCGCCTCGCCCAATGGCCCGCGTAGAGCCGCTGACAGCCCGCCAATAGAGCCCCTGGGAGCGCTCAAGCAGCGGGCGGGGCGCTTCTGGACGGTGTCCAACCGTCAACCGCCAAGCGCCTCGGAACGAGCCAATCGGCGCGGTTCTTGAAGAGCCAGAAGGAGAGCGACGTCTCTGTCTCGTTCCCTCGGAACCTTTTCCGGCTAAGTTTGTCCCTCGGGCGCTTCTGTACTGATCCCGGAAGTGGTGCGGCGGCCGAGGAGACGGGCCTGGCCGCTTCTCGCGTACCAGCGCCTGCGTCCTCCCGCGGTCCCTGGGCGGCCGGTGGAGGAGGCCGAGGGCGCGAGGTGGAGCTGCGTCGGGCGGTTCCTGGAGCTGCGGGAGTCCTGGGCCGGGCCGGGCCCGCGGCGCCATGGAGTCCTGGGTGCGCTTCAGCGCCCAGAGCCAAGCCAAGGAGCGGGTCTTCAGGTCTGCTGCGAAGGGCGCGCGCGCGGGAAGGCCGCTTTCAGAGCAACGCCCCTGGTGGGAGCTGGGCTGGATCCTGCTCTGCAGCTCTGTCCTTAGCGTTGGCCGGGGCAGGCTCGCCTCGGCAGCGACGGTGGCCAGAGCAGGCTCCATCTCGTCCAGGCAAGGGTTCGCAGAGTGCTCTGCTAGTTGCCCACAGAATCCTGCAAGTGGGATGCGGGTGCAGCAGCGCTTTCCCACCCATGATCCTCAGCAGCTGGTGTGGGTGGGTGTCCTGCCCGACCCTGCCATCAGGACTTGGAGCCATTGGTAGTCTTCTCTTCTTCCAGGAGTCTGTGCACTCCCCTTTTCAAGCTGTCCAGGTTGGTGGCCCTCACCAGTGACCTAGGGAGCTTGTGGTCTCTCCCACACTAGAGGCATTCAAGGAGCAGCTGGACATCCACCTGTCAGGGATACTTTAACTTGCAGTCCTGCACTGATCAGGGGTGGGACTTGATGGCTCTCACCCCTCCCTCAGCTGCTTTTCAAGAGAAATAGTCCCAAATGCTGCAGCCTTTATTCATAAGAGCAGTCTTGTTGCATCCATCTGGTCCAGCATACTATTCATACTGTGGCCAGCCAGCTGCTCTAACAGGAAAGCCATAGGGAGGAGTAAAATGGCACGTACACACACACCCATGATCCCCAACAACTCCTGCACAAAAACGTGCTGCCTTCTTTAACATCATACTTCATCTATGACAGAAGAGTAGTACCTAAGGTTTGGCGTGCCAGTCCAGCCCTTTTGCAATCCCCAGAGCGCCCTTTCTGCCAGGCACTGATTCTTTGGTGATTCCCTGGCCTTTGTGCAGGATTTTCCTGGTTTTATAGGTTGCATTGCCACTTCTGAGGCTGACTTGTTGGAGGTAAAGAAAAGTAAAGCAGAGGAGCAGCCTGGACATTCTTTTTAAATTTTGAGCTGTGCCTCTCTGGGTCAGGGTTGCAGAACCTCAGAGGGGTGGGCCAGATCAGACCTACTTGGGATCCTGATGTGTCAGTCAAGGTCCTTGTCATCTGTAACTACTAGCAATTAAGAAACCCACCCCAAGGAGTGCTGGCGATTTGATTTATTGACACAGCATCCCAGGAATCATTTTTCTCCTGTGTTTTCAGGTAGTTGCTCTTTGTTAGAGGCAGGTACAAAATCACAAAGTGCGATATAGTTGTGTGAAGCTGGCTGGCTAGCTAGAATCCTATGCAAGCACTTAAAACATTGTTGTGCAGGATCTCAAATAATTATGATATCGTTTCTACAATCAAAGTGATGAAGTTGATTTAGAGCACACAGACTTCCACAATTTCTTCAGATTTTAAAATCCCCCAAATTTCTCCTCATAGGATGGATTGGGGAACCATGGGCTGCAAGCCAGATCTGGCCCTCCAGGGGTCCCCAGGTGGCCACACCTCTTCCCTTGGCTCCACCCCCTTCCAACCACCAATTGTGTGGTGGCTGCTGGATTTCCTACAGTTCCTCCCTGTTCTGAAAGTTTGAAATTCCTCTCTTAAGGTCTAGCTGCTGGTAGTAAGAGCTTTAATCTATTAGGTGAAGCATTTTGTTGGCTCCAGCCCTGTCCGCCTCTGGGATCCTGCCTCCAGGGCTTCCCTGCAACTGAATTCTGTCTCTGTGCTGAAAGATGTTCCTCACCCTGCGTTTTCTGTACGCCACTTGGGCTGTAAAGCACATCCTTCCCCTTCCCCCTTTTGGCTGTCGTGTTTCTGGCTTGCAGTGTGGGATGCTGCGGGGGCGGCATTTGACTGATTCCTTGTACCCCTTGCGGGATTGTCCCCCCCCCCCCCTATCCTTAGGGCTGCCCAGTACAGCTGCACTCTCCTGGGCTACGTGCTGCAGAAGAATGGGGCCAGCCCGGATTTCCTTGCTCGGATCAAGCAGCTGGAGGCTCACTTGAGTTTAGGGCGCAAGTGTGAGTACCTGGGCACTGGGCTTGTGGGTGGTGCAGTGCGAATGGTGCGCCTGGACCTGGTGGTGAGAACCCCAGAACGGTGCTTCCGGGGGGGCATCAGCATCCCTGCTGAGGATGATTACCCGGGGTGGCTCAGGACTTCATGGCTGCCATAACAACCATGGCGTGGTCTCCGCATGTTGCTGTTCCACAACTCTAGACCTTTTTTTTCTTTTGGACTGGATAGGAAGAGGGTGATCTGGAAGTGGGAGGATTAACAATCGGCCCCTTGTACTGGTCAGTTCACTTCCCATGGAGGTTTCGGTCTTCAGCCCCTTTCCTGCTCTGTTCGACTGGCCGCCCTCAGAGGCCGATGGATCCAAGCAGCTTCCGGAGGGCTCCGGGGGAGTTTCCCACTGCTGTGGCCAGCACTCCTGTCCAAGTTCAGGTCACTCGGGAATGCAGAGGGCCCAGGCAGCTGACACAATCACGCTCGGGCCCCCTCTTCCCTTGAGCAGAGCCTTCCAGCTCCTTGGGATGCACCAGAGGCAGGAGGAGAGGCGGCGAGAGCACAGGTGGAGGAAACCTCGTTGAGGAAAGCTTGTGGGTCCAGCCGGAGGTGGACTGGAGCCCCCTTTCAGGCCTATTCCGTGGTGGTGAGGGTGGCAGAGAGGCTGTCCGTTTCCACCAGCACTACGTCCTCCCAGTGCCCCCAGCGCAGTTTTCCCAAGTGGTTCGTGGCCTTTTTCAATCAGGGCCTGGGAAAAATGCTATTGAACCCTCAGCAGCAACCTGTGATGGGTTTGTGCAGCACTCCGAGGACAGAATCTCTCTGCTTTGCCACGAAGTGGACGCCACGGTTCATGTGGTTCCTTTCCCAGAGGCGTCCAGGGCACCGTCTGCTCTCATTTTGTTGGATGGATTTCGGGTCTTGAGGCCGGAGGATGTGGACAAGGTGCTTGGGCTGGTTCGACCAGCCACCTGCAGACTTGACCCTTGCCATCATGGCTGACAGCTGAAACTAAGGAAGGGGTTTGTACCTGGCTCTAGGAGGCTCCGAATGCCTCCTTGAAGGAAGGAGTGGCACCAGCTTTGTAAAGGAGGCTGTGATTGAGCCTCTCTTGCAGAAGCCGAGCTCGGACCCAGGCCCGTTGCTGACACCCCCTTCCTGGGCAAGGTGTTTGAGTGGGTGCTGGCTGGGCAGCTTCACGCACCCTTGGACGAAACGGACCATTCCGACCCATTTCAGTCGGGCTTCAGGCCTGGTTCGGGCCAGAAACTGCCTTGGTGCCCTTTGCGATGGCCTTTGCTGGGAAAGAGACGGGGAGCGCGACCCCATTGTTTCTTCTGGACCTCTCGGCAGCTTTTGGTGCCATCGACCTCCCGGATAGGCTGGAGGGGTGGGGAGTGGGAGGCGCTGCGTTGTGGTGGCACTTCACAACTCCACAACTCACACATGGATCGTGTGCTTTCTGCTCCAAGTCCAATGTGGAGGTCAGACTAGATGGCCCAGGAGGCCCCTTCTGACTCGCTCTGTTTCTATGTTTCTATGTTTCCTACATGACCAGCTGATTCGTCAAAGTGGCATGGGGGGACCATCGCTCAGCACCGTGGCAGCTCTGGCATGGGGTGCCACAGGCTGTCTCTTATCCCCCTGTGGTCCTCCACATCTACATGAAACCGCTGGGAGAGGTCACCAGGAGGGATGGGCTGGAGTGCAACCAACGTGCGCCGCCTCTCCTTTTCCTCAAAGCCAGGCGAGGCAGTGGCCACTCCAGATCAGAGAGCGATCCCCCCCCCAAGTGGCTATTCAGACGCCTCTAAGAATAGCGCAAGCAGGCCCAGTGGCACCAGCCTTCGGAGGCTTTTGCTCCCTGGAGACTCATGGGGTCGCTGAGGGACTTGGGCGCAGCCCTACATGTGCTTAGGCAGAAACAGGCAGCTGCACTGGGGAATGCTGGGAGTTGTAGGAGTTTTTTCTGTTGAAATAGGCATGGCCTGCAGTCTTGTTCTGCATGGATTTGTCTGCTTGTGTTCATGCTAGCAGCTCCCGGATTTTGTGACCGTCGACTCCACAACTCACACATGGATCGTGTGCTTTCTGCTCCAAGTCCAATGGCAATGCATTTCCTAGGGACCTTTGGTCCTTGTATTTATATGAGGGGAAGACAAACTTGGCCTTGGTTTTCCAGTCTACCGGCAAGATGCAGCCAAAATCTGGGGCTGTCAGAGTAGCTGCTAAGGCTGCTTCCTGCTACTGCCGGGATGTGTTCAGGCATGTGCTGGGCACACCATTCCGTTGGAGCGTGTTTAAAATGCTACTTGATGGTCACAGAGAAGGTCCCTGGCCACAAGCCTGCAGTTGGAACAGAGACGGCACACAGGGAAAAGACTGGGGGGGGGAATGAAGTGGGCAGACAGAGGCTGGAGGGGTCAGGAGGTCTCTTTTGGAGGCGCAGAAGCGCTGTGGGTTATGCTGATCAGTCTCTGGCGTTCACTTGCAGTGTTCCGGCTGGGGAACTCTGCCGATGCCCTGGAGGCGGCCAAGCGGGCCATCCACCTGTCGGACATGGTTCTTCGCTTCTGCATCACCGTGAGCCACCTCAACCGCGCCATGTACTTCGCCTGCGACAATATTCTGTGGGCAGGGAAGTCGGGCCTCGTCCCACACCTGGACCAGGAGAAGTGGGGCCAGCGCTCATTCAGGTGGGCTGTAGCCTCGTCTTCCTTCACCGCCCCACTTGGCCAGAAAGGCCGGGGGGCCCTGCTTTGTGGGCTGCCGGTGATCGCAAATCCAGTGCCCTGGATGCCTTGACATGGAGCGGGGGCTCAAGCAGAACTGCCTGGGGCTGGGGCACCCGGTGGGGACCGCTCAGCCCACTTGGGCTCCCAGCTCCCATCATCCCTGACCTTTGGCCATGACGGCTGGGACAGAAGGAAGTTGGAGTCCAGGGCAGATTCCCCACTCCTGGCAGGAGTTGCTGCCTGGCCAGAAGGGACCCAGGAAAGCCCAGTGGTCCAGCATTGTCTTCTGGGCAAGGAGGGGCTCGTGAGTGAGGCAGGAAGGGGGCCCTCCCCCGAGGGCTCCTCCTGGGCACCGGGGTCTCAGCGGCACCCCTTTTTGCCATCACACCTGGCAGCAGGTGATGCTGCCCTTCCCCTGCACATGAGTTAAGGGCTCCCCCGTTTTTTCTGCTCGTCCTTTCCAGGTATTACCTCTTTGCCCTGATCCTGAACCTGAGCCGGGACGCCTACGAGATCCGGCTGCTGATGGAGCGGGAGGCGAACGGGACGTGCCACAGAGGCGGTGGTGGCAGTGGGGATGGTGGCTCCGTGCCTCAGGAAGACAGCAGGCTCCAGCAGCTGGCGGTGCGGCTGAAGCTGCAGCTCCGCCTCCTGGGGCACGTGCTGAGAAGCAACCCGCCCCTGCTGCTGGACGCGGTGAAGAACGCCTGCGACATCTTCATCCCCTTGGACAGGCTGGGCCTGTGGAAGACGGGCGCGGGGTTCGTGGGGCTCTGCGGCACGGCCTCTTCCATCCTCTCCATCCTGGCCATCGTCCACCCGTGGCTGAAGCTGAAGCCGTGAGGGGCTGGAGGGCTGGCCGGCCTTCCTCCCCCGACGGCTCCGTCTGGGCCCAGAGACTCGACTAGCAGCCGACGGGCTCCTTTTGCTGGAGCACTTTCCTTGGAACTCAGTAGGGTCTCGGGCTTGTTTGGATTTTGGGGGACATCTCTGGTGCGGTTCGTTGGCGGAGGCCAGCAAGTGGAGGCCTGGACTCCTGGAGCCCCCTGGGCCACTGAATGGCTGTCCCTCCGTGCAGAGGGCCCCCAAACGGACTCTGCCCCCCCGGGGTCTGCATCCCCCCTTCCTGCTCCTCAGTCTGTCCCTTCACCAGTCCCCCACTCACCCAGCTGTCCTTTCGACTCCCCCAGGCCCTGCAGCTGCTCGGTCTCCTGGTGTTCATGCCGGGAGAGGCGACTGGAGCTGAGCCCTGACTTGCGTGGGCTATGAGAAGGGTGGGGCCCCGGCTTGTCCTGGTGGAGGAGGGATGGTCGGCTTCATGGGCATGGCAGCCAAGCAGAGGGGCAGGTGGGAAGAGGCCCCGATCTGTGCAGCATCCACGCCACCTCTTGCCGTGTAGCAAATGGGTGGAAGGGAGCAGCAGCTGTGGGGATGGGGGTGTGCCTGAACCAAAGAGTATGGGAATCGGGTTCTGCTGCTCGGAGAGCGCCAGGGCCCTGCTTGAAGGCCAGGAGGCCTGCGCCCTACTCAAGCCACGCGTGCACACAAGACGTGGGACTTCCTGGCATCCACCTCCTCTTCCGTGTGCTAAACCCGTTTAATGGTTGACTTGTAAGAATTGCCCCCAGCTTCCTTTCTAATAAAAAATAACCACCAACAATAATCTAGCTTCTGGCTCCAGAAGCTATTCTTTGATGTCTCTTGAATGGTTGGCGACAATTGCTTCAAAGGCTTTTCTTGTAGGCAGCTTGCTGCAGCTTGGCTTTTCAAGCTGGCAGGGCCATCAAATGTTTTTCAGAAATTGGGTGCTTTTAGAAATGTTAATGATCAGACCAGTATCCCAGAGTCTAGGGAGGCCGGAGGCCTGTCTTGAGTGGGGGCACCAAGGTAGGGCCCAAGGGGTCACTGGAGGCAGCACCATCCTGAGATCCCCACCGGACAGCAGCCCCTCCCAGAGAGGGAAGGCCAGGACAGGAGGGGAGGTGGAGCGGGTGGGGGGCATCTCGGAGCACATCCGGCACCGGTTCCCTTTCCACACAAGCCAGTGACCGAAGACCATGAGTGGGAGAGGAGAGGAGAGGAGGGTCCGCCTGGCTGCAATAGCCAAGCTCCTTGTGATGCCTAAAATACCATGTGGCGTCTCAGGAAAACTGGCGCCAAAGACCGTAGACACGCGGACATGTCCAGAAACCCCTGCGGGGATGACGCAGCTGGCCCGCAACAGAGCCGCTGATGCCCTGCCTTGGCACAGGAAGCGCAGCTGCCCCGCCTCCCCGGCTGCCCCCTGCCTCAGCCTTGCCCCCCCGCACCCCGGCGGAGGGAAGGGGTTGTCCAGCAGCTGCCCCAGCCAGCGGCCAGAGCCAGCCCACCTTCCGAATGCGTCCTCCCTGCAGAGGGGTGGGCAGCAGGCTCCGCAGTGTTTCTCCTCCACGCAGCACAGCGTCTGCCACCAGGCTGCAACTTCCGCGTGGTCCCCCCTGCCAGGGGAGCTTGCTGCAGAAGCAGCTGGCTGCGGCAGAGCGGCTGTGGGTAACCCTCATTTCTGAGAGGCCAGGCGGGCGGAGGGGGCAAACCAGGGCGAGTCCCGTGACCGGAGCCTCCCCATGCCGTGGTGCTGCTGCACCGGCCTGGCAGGAGAAGGTGGCCAGTGGCCGCTGGACTGGAGTTCTGGCTGGGCTGTGCAGGGGGCTGGCCCCTCTGGCCCCTTCCGGCTCCACCGGTCCATGATTCTGGCTTAGGTTTTCCATGAGGCCTCTCACCTCAGTGAGCATCAGGTAGCTTTCTCTGACCAGGTGCCTTCCAGGCGTGTTGGAACGCGATCTGCAGCCAGCCCGGCACGGAAGGCCCCCAGGGATGAGCTGAGCCGGCCGAGGGGTGGCGAGGACTTGCTCCGGCCCCCTTTTGTGCTCCTCATTGCACCCACTTCTCTGCCCACTCTCGCCAAGGCATGTCACCGCTTGGGGGGGTGGGAATTGGACATCGTGCTCCCCTCTGCCCTAATTCCCATGGTGCTTTCCAATCCTGCTTGCCTGCTTCCCCGTCTCTCCTCCACCCCCCCACACCATGCCTCCCTCGTCCCCGCAGGCAGGGTGTTCCTCTGGGACAGGTGTGCTTTCAGTGAAAATAGGACCCCGTCTCCCTGCGCTAGCCCACGTTGGTGCCTCCCCTCAAACGAAGGGGGCACCCCCTTGACCCAACAAAACATTGCCCACGTAATTGGCCCTTGCCGGGGGAAGGGAGGCGTTGACCTGAAAGGCTTCGGGCCTCAGTCACGCAACCTTGTGAGCCATTGGGCTCTTTTTCGCCTAGGATCTCGCTCTCTTTTCCAAGGGGGGGGGTCTGTCCCCCTTTTCCAGGATGCTGCCCCCTTGGGCAAAGGAAGGCTGATTCCGCAGTCGGGCAGAGATGCTTGCTTGCCACAGACCACTGAGCGCTGCGTTGCTCACCAAAAGATGGGCCAGAAGATGCTCCTTGCCGTGGCCGTGCCCATTTCCGGGGGGCCCAAAGAAGGGGCTCCTCCAAGGGTGCGTCTTGGAGGCCCGGCGCTGCTCCCAGCGGGGCCCAACGTGGCGCCATCGGCTGGTGGAGGGTACAGACGCGGGAGGATCGCGCCCCAGGCATGGGAGCAGGTCTCTCTGGGGGAGGATCGGGCCACGACAGGCTCATCTTGTGTCAATGTTAATAACTTGGCTATCCTGCCTTTCCTAATCCACAGTTTTAAAGAAAATCAATGTTTAAAAAGCAACAAAATCCACTTGATTTGGGGGGGGGGGACACCGGGGGACACACACAGAAAATAATAGGTATCGAAATCTCATCCCATAGAAGCAGTGAGAAGAACGAGCAATATATTGTATTACTCTGAATTTGAAACAGTTGTTCTGCCTTATTCTACTTCATACAGCTGGTGTTCGGTTTCTTATATTTTAACATCTTACTGTATCACAACAGCCCTGTGGGGTAGGTTAGGCAAAGAGTAGGAGAGAGAGTTGTTCTCAAAGCTGAGCTGGGGAACCGCTGTCTCTCTTCAGCCTCAGGAGGCGGGATTAGTTGTGTCCTACTCCCTCCATATCATTTCCCATCATCCGTTACGAGTAGCTAAACTTGCTAAGGCACTGGGAATTGTAGGGCCTAAACTCCTGGAAAGCCGCAAGGCAAGCCCTCCACCTGGTCAATGCAGCGCCTGACAGACAGATCGATGTGAGCAACCCCAGCCCTGCAGGCTTTGGGTGGGCTTTAAATTCCCAAGGAGACCAGAGCACGGAGTACAGCGTCTCTGGAAGTGCGGCATATGGCAGGTCATTTTTCCATGCAGTTTGCAGCTTCAGCAGAGCCAAGTTTCAACGGTAAAATGCAACAACACCTTAAAATATAGAAAGAAGCAGCAGAGCAGAAAAAATCACGGAACTGGAAGCACACCGTGTTAGAAAGGGCCTGTCCCAAAACACAAGCTCTCCAGTTCCCCTATAAAGCAGCCTTTTTGCTAAAAGACGGGGGCAGCCACCAGCCTGCCATAAAGCTGCCAGTCAGAAGGTGGCGCTCCTCGCCCGTTCCTCTGGCGGGCGAGAAGTTCCTACTCCTGCAGCTGCTCCTGCACCTGAATAGATTTCGTTGTGATCTTAATTTACACGGGAGCGTTGCAAGCCACTTAAACTGATCCCTGCCCCAAGGGACTTGCAATCTGTAAATGGGCTGAAAAGGGCTAGGATGGAGAAGAACTGAGGTCAGAGCATGTGTTGCACCTCAGTCTGGCCCATCTGTCCCCTCTGAGCAGGAAGCCTCGGCTGTGTGGAGAACATGCCATCTGCCCCGTGTTAATGCCCCGCAGAAGTGGGCATTAAATTGCACAACGGCGGTCAACAGAGGCCGGGACAGCACCGCCTCGGGCAGAGAACCGGGTCGTGGTCGACTCTTCCAGCCCGGGAAAAAGAGACAAGCGCTACTCCTTGGCCCTCCTTGCAGGGCTGGGTTCCAACCGAGCCGCCAGGTGCAGGAGCATGGCCAACCAGCTACTTCGGGCACCACCAGCCGGAGCGGGTGTGCAAGAGCAAGCAATCTGCCCCAAGCAGTACCTTTCAGCCCCACTGAAACGGGGAAGCACATGGTGCTTCTGTGCTGCTCCCATGGATTTCAGTGGGGCTGCTGTAGGGGAACCACCAGCAGAGCGGTGCCCCATGGGGCAGATTCCAGTCCCCCTTCCACTGAGATGGGCAGGGGCCGCTCTGGCGTCAGCTCTCACAGAAATGATGCGTTCGCACGGCAGGTAAGCGCCTCCGTGTCTTAGCTTTTGTTTACCCCAAGTGGGCAGACTTCATACCAGTGTGGCGTCTGCTCTGGGGATTTTCACAGGGCTTGCGATCCACCAGGTGAGCACAGGTGGAAGAGTGGGGCACAACACAGGCAGACAAATCTCCCTGTGCAAAAAAACATGGGGATTCTTGTTAGGTTGGAGGGGGACCCTTTTAGAAGGAATTTTGATGACTAGCTGTCAAACCTCAGTGCTCAAGGAAAAGGAGTGAGCTGCATTTTTCGGCCTTCCGAGCACCTAGAGTCTTAAGAATGGCTGGAAAGTTGGGGCACAGGGACCAATTGTGGGAACATGAAAAATCCTGAAGATTTCAGTGCCTTTGAGCCCCTTTTGGCAAACAACAATCACTGGCATTTTTGCTTTGAATTCACAGCTGTCAAGGCAAAACGAAGTATAGAACAAAAACACCCTCTTGCGACCCTTTCTAGCTCTGTGTCCATCATTGGTTCTGGATACATTTTCATAGCTGGTCCCTTCCAGACTTTACCCAAGCAAGACTTTCCATTTTGCCACCTCTGAAAATGCACACCACTTTAATTCTCGCTATTTTTGTCAAAGAACAAAACTAGTTGTGCACAGTTGGTGCACAGCTTTATTTTTTAAAAAGTGGGAAGCTTCTGACAGCCCTTTCAATGTGCTACTTGTCAAAACAGCTTGCAAAAAGGGGGAGGGAGGGGGAGCCACAGGAGCCAAAATGGCCCCTGGTCATGTGGGGAGACCAGCGTGAGTGGCCGTCCCGCTGCAGACTGAGGGGAGAGGAGAGGGGCGAAAACCCACAGTGAGCTTGGCCATCTGTTGGGTTCTTCTTACAACCCTCAAGCCGCTTTCACTTACGGTGAAGGCTGGCTGACAGGCTACGTGCATCCCCCCACTAAGAACCCTGAACCAGGGTTCCTCTGAGCACATCTTGAGTTCAGCATTTTCGGCTCAGTACAAGAGCCAAGTTTACTGGCCCCAGTGTTCCACTCCGGGCTTCCACCCAGGTGTTTTTGTTCAATGAGAACTCTCTGCTTCCATCTAGAAACATAGAAAGAGCGAGTCAGAAGGGGTCTGCCGGGCCATCCAGTCTGACCCCCAGCTCCAGCCGGCTCCGCTCACGACATGCCCACCATGCACATGACCAGCCTGTCCTTGAACACCCTCACCAATGGGGCCTCTACCACCTCCTGTGGAAGCCCATTCCATACCATCATGGTCCTACCTGTCAGGAAGTGCTTCCTGGCATCCAAAGGGAACCTTGGCTCCCTGAGCTTTGCTCCATTGGAGCGCGTCCTGCCTTCCTCTGCAGGGGAGAACAGGCCTCTGCCCATCTCCATGTGACAGCCCCTCACATACATGTATGTCGCCAACAGATCCCCTCTGAGTCTCCTCTTCTCCAGGCTGAAGAGACCCAGTTCCCTCAGTGTTGCCTCATATGGCATCCCCTGCAAACTGGCCACCAACCTTGTGGTCTTTCACTGCACTGACTCTAACCTGGCCTTATCCTTCCTGTAATGAGGGGCCCAAAACTGAGCACAACACTCCAGTTGCGGGAGCACCAGAGTCGTATAGAGTGGCAGTAATACCTCTCTTGATCTAGAAGCCACACTTCTGGCTATGCAACCAAGGGTGGCATTTGCCCTCTTGACCACCGCATCACACGGCTGACTCATGTTCAGCCTGCAGTCAACCAGCACCCCGAAGTCCCTTTCACAAGTGCTGCTCTGCAGCCACTTGTCCCCTAACCTGCGCTTAAAACACCCATTCCTGTGCCCCAAGTATTCTGGCAAGCCAGCACACAAGTTCGGGCCTCGTCGTCTTTCACAGGTGCTTCCCAGTCAGGCAGAGGCAACCAACCAGCCCTTTGGCTCTTTCTCCTCCAGTTGCTTCACATCATGGCCCTGCGCTGAAGCCGGGCTCTGCTGAACACCTGCAGTGGCCGAAGAAATGTTGCTGCATGTGTCATGTGTTCATGCGCCCGCCTGCCCCCGCTCCAGTTGAGTCGTTAGCAACATGTCGATGTATAAATCCTGCTAAGTTTGCGCAGCGTCAGCAGGCAGCGGGGGCAGAAGTCTTTCTTCTCTCCCCACAAGGGGTCCGCCTGAGCCACTCACGCCCCTGCAAATTCCATTCATCTGGCAGGTTTTAAATGTTAACGTTTGATTTCAGGGAGAAGCTCTGATCCCTGCGAGCCATAAAGCTTACAATCTGTGGGGACGCAAGAAGAGGGGGCTGGAAAACTGGGCCTCCCTCCTTGTGAACGATTAGGAACTGTGAGTAAGCACCTTTGGCTGCTTAAGGTCAAGCAGTGCTCCTAGTATACTGATGGCCCTGGCTTAGCGGAGATAATCCCGTTTTCTGGCCCTTGGGGATGCTTCGAAAATGCCTTCTCTTTGCTGGCCCTGGCGCGTCTTCCGAGATGGCTAGCAGAGGAGGAGGCGGCAACACGGGCAACTCACAGCGCCCCGATTTGCAGGAGCGTGTGAATGCGTAACCTCCTCCTTGGGCTTTTCTGCGCGAGGCATTCATGGTGTGCTTGTCGTTCTCCCTCCTGGCTGCTGTTCCTCAGACAATGTGCTGAGCCTCTGGCCTCCCATCTGTGTCTAAGGAGTGCTTTGGGTGAGGTGCATGCACAACCGAAGCTGGGAAAATGCTGCATTTAATATCGAAAGTGACGTTTTTGTTTTTTTAAATAGACTACTTGTGCCACTCAGCCATCCCACAGTGCCACCTAGAGGTGACACTATGAAACCACATCTGAGGGCGCACTTTTAACCTGGTATTCCAACCTCCATTCCAGGACAAGACCAGAAGTAGCTGCTATGACTGAGCAGGCATGAGCAGAAAAGCGTTACGACAGATGTTTTCCAGTGTTGCGGGCAGTGCAGGTGGGTTTTGGCAGGCCCTGGCCTTGACTGTGCCATTTTTAACATTTGTAATCATCCTTTTTTCTCCTGAACAGATGGTTTCTCCAACCTCCCATCCTGCAATAGTCACAAGAGGAAATCTTCGATTCCTCACCAGGAATGGAACTTTCTGTGTGCACGAAAAGCTGTTGCCTTTGAAACTCCCTGTGTGCATCATTAGAACATATGAACAGCCCGGCTGGATCAGTCCCAAGGTCCACCTAGTCCAGCAGGGAGCAATAATCAGATTTACAGGTGATACAAAACTGGGTGGAACAGCAAACACCCTAGAAGACAGAATGAGGATCCAGCGCAATCTTTATAACCTTGAACGCTGGGCTGAAAACAACAGGATGACACTCAATAGGGACAAGCGCCGGGTCTTCCCTCTAGGAAAAAGAAACCAAATGCATCAATGCAAGACGGAGAAGATGTGGCTCGACAGAACTGAGAAACACCTTGGAGATATTGCGGACAACAGGCTATACATGAACCAACAATGCAATGAAGCTGCAAAAGGGCAGATGATATTTTGGGATGCATTAACAGAATTATTATTTCCAAATCATGAGAAGTAGCAGGTCCCCTGTACTGCTCACTAGTCAGACCTCACCTGGATTCCTGTGTCCAGTTCTGAGAACCAAGATTTAGAAAAGATGGGGATTCTCTAGAGGCAGTCTGGGTGAAACTTAGGGGTTTTGACAGGGAAAGAGACCTGACAGTGGGGGTATGTTATTGCCCTCCAGGTCAACTTGAGTCCCTGGATG
This sequence comes from Varanus salvator macromaculatus, assembly GCA_023646645.1. NCBI lineage: Eukaryota > Metazoa > Chordata > Lepidosauria > Squamata > Varanidae > Varanus > Varanus salvator. Next base: position 189,726 of record JAIXND010000342.1, on the reverse strand, counting down.
ATGTCCTGACAGGCCAGATTCTAAGGATATCTCAGGGGAGAGACACAGTAAGTATGGGAGATTTCAATCTCCTGGATATTAGTTGGGAGACTCACTCAGCGGTGACAGCCAGGTCACATCGCTTCCTAGAGGCTATAGAGGGAGGGTTTTTCACACACAGGGTCCGAGAGGCAACGAGGTGGGGAACATCCTTGACTTGGTCTTGACCAACAGGGAGGAGCTGATAGATGAAGTACAGATTAGGGGAGCTCTGGATGCGAGTGATCACTCCATCGTTTGCTTTGAGATCAGGGGACTGGGGCCGTGCAGCAGGGCGAGCACTAGAAGCTGGGACTTCAAGAGGGCCAACTTTGGCCAACTGAAGGCCAGACTGGGGAAAGTCTCCTGGGATAGGTTACTGGAAGGTAAGCGAGTTGAGGAGGGGTGGATGGCACTCGAAAGGGAGGTTTTGGAGGCACAAGCCTCCAAGATATCTCTAGTCAGTAAGGTGGGGAGGCGGAGGAGAGTGCCACCATGGATGCGAAAGGAGGTGGTTAGAGGGATTAGACGAAAGAGGAACCTCCGTAGGAAATGGGTACTGGAGGAAAAGACCAAAGGGTATACCGGGAGGAGGAGGCCCGTTGCAGAAGGATTCTTCACAAGGCTAAGGCTGATTATGAGCTGAGACTTGCCAAGAATATCAAGAGCAACAAAAAGGGCTTCTTTCAGCATGTAAATAGGAAAAGGAAGGGGAGACAAGTGGTGGGACCACTAAATAAGGAGGAAGGGGATCCAGTGACTGATATGAGGGAACAGGCACAGATGCTAAATGACTATTTTGCCTCTGTGTTCTCTCCAAAGCAGGATGGGGGATATCCGTATAGGAGATTAGATGAGGCTGGGGACTTAGGGGCACAGATTAGAGTCACCCCCCTTGAAGTCGAGGGGCTGCTCAGGGCATTGGACATTACAAAGGCACCAGGCCCTGACGGATTACACCAGAGAGTACTTAGAGAGTTGGCAGGGGTTCTCTCACGCCCGCTGGCCTCCATTTTTGAGACCTCGTGGAGAACGGGTGAAGTTCCAGAGGACTGGAGGGTGGCATCAGTGGTCCCAATTTTCAAAAAGGGTAGTAGAAGGGACACGGGGAATTATAGACCGGTTAGCCTTATGTCCATTGTAGGAAAAACAATGGAAAGGCTCATAATAGAGAGAGATCTAGTGATGCTAGATAGGGAAGGGAGGCTGGCAGCCACACAACACGGCTTCCGCAAAAACAGGTCCTGCCAGACAAACCTTGTGGGATTCTATGACAAGGTTTCGAGATGGTTGGATGGAGGGGATTCAGTGGATGTGGTATACCTGGATTTCAGCAAGGCCTTTGACAAAGTGCCCCATGATATCCTGGTGGAGAAACTGAGGAATTTTGGGATACACCAAAGCACTGTCTGGTGGATTAGGGCATGGTTAACTAACCGAAAGCAGAGGGTAACCATTAGTGGGGAATCATCGGGATGGCGGCCAGTGACAAGTGGCGTCCCCCAGGGCTCTGTCCTGGGGCCAATCCTGTTCAATCTTTTCATCAATGACATGGAAGAAGAGGTGAACAGTCTGCTGATCAAATTCGCAGATGACACTAAAACTGGAGCAGTGGCCACAACTGAGGAGCAGATACACCAGATCCAAAAGGACCTGGACAGACTATGGAAGTGGGCAGGAGACAACAGGATGGCGTTCAATGTGGAGAAGTGCAAGGTCTTGCACTTGGGGCATGGGAATGGGTGTCATAAGTGCAGGTTAGGGGACAAGTGGCTGGAGAGCAGCGCTTGTGAAAGGGACCTCGGGGTGCTGGTTGACTGGACATCAGGAGAAGCTTCCTCACTGTCAGAGCAACACGCCAGTGGGACCAGCTGCCCGAAGAGGTGGGGGGCTCTCCCACACTGGAGGCATTCAGAAAGAGCCTGGGCAGCCCTCTGAGTGGGAGGGTGCAAACCATCAGCAGGGGTTGGACTCGATGGCCTTCCTGGCCCCTTCCAACTCTGCTATTCTACAGTTCTGGGTGGCAAACCAGCTGTCCACAGGGTCCCGCCAGCAGGAGGGGCACCAAACTTCCACCTGCCTCAGCAACAGGACTCTGCCTAGTTTTTTCTTGTCTGTTTGCCAGTTCTGGGAAACTTGCCTCTTTTAATGAAATGTCTAATCCAAACAGTACTTCATTGGCTGCTCAAGTGGAAGAAAAGGGTGTATTTTTTGTTAAAACCCTCGGCTGCATTGTATTGCTACCCTCCTTTTTAATATAGTTCTATATTTATCAATTGATCTGGCATTGAAGCTCTTGAGTTGAAAGAGGTTTTTTAAATAGGTTTAGTATTTTTTTTTCTGTGATCAAGAAATATTTTGTTGTCTTTTGACATCTTAGGGTTCCATACTGTTGAATTCAGTGTGATAAGGCTGCTTGAAATTTGAGGCTTCCATTTGGAGGGGGAAGTGGGCTGCAGATGATGGTGATGATGGTAATTGTTAAAAAATGTAAGTTGGAAAGACAGTAAGGTGCGCCCTTAAAGCATTTAATTTGCTGTGTGTGCACACTTGCGATATGTTCCTGTTAAGAGGAGAATCCCTGAACGGGGCAGCATGTGCTACTCGTGTGTCAGTGAGGGCGAATGACTCCACGTTGGTTACCCACACAAAGGAGGTGCTCAGCGAAGTGTGGGCTTCCTCCACTGGCCTGAGCATGGAAAGAGCTTCTGTTTCAGGCCCTTTGTCCCAGGCCAGGTGAAAAACAATGCGCTTCCCTGTCTGGAAATCGCCACGTCCGTGCACGGCATGGCCATCCAAAATCCCCACCCTGGCCAGGCTTTTTCCAGGACAGGCTTGCTTGGAGTTTCGGGAACAGCTCCGCCGAGAGCAGGAGCTCAGCTGCCGCTGATTCCAGCGATGTGGACAGCTGCCCCTGCTGACTTCCTTCCTTCCTTTCAAGAATGCAACAGTTCAGGCCCCTAAAAATGTGGGCAGCTCCGCCAAGGAACCAGGCCAAGGAGTGTTCCCACCTTGCATTAGTTGCAACGAGTGGGCCGGTGGTCTCCGCTCGGGCTGCCACTGCAGCCCGCAGGGTGTTCCCCAAGCAGCAGGCTGGGGGTGTGATCCTGCTGCAGCCAGCCCCCACCTTCCGCTCACATGTGCCCCTCCAGAGAGGTCGGAGGGCCTGCGGACGGGACCGGAACAGGCTGCAAGTCGGCTCTGTCAAAGTGACCTGCCCTTGCCGTCCCAGCTGAAGAACGGGGCAGGCCAAGAGCACGGCTGTGGCGTGCGCAAGGGCTGCTGCGGTCCAGCCCCGCTGCGTCATTGCAGGGAAGGCGTTTTGGCCGGTCGTCCAGAAGGGTGGAGCCTGAAAGAGGAGAAACCTGCTGCATCTCGTGCCTGATGGATGAGCAAGCTCTTTCCTACGCAGCTGTGCAGAATAACATAAACAGGGAAGGCTTGGCTGCACAGCACCATTTATGCACATGTTGCAAGTCCTTCAGGCACATTTCTGATTTCTCCACACCAGGGACTAGTCTCATGCAAACTGACTACATGAGGAAAATATCGGTCCTATGGGCTGCGTCCATGTGGATGAACACTGGAGACCTGGCTTCACTGACAGATCGCACACACGAGAGCACGGCTTTGTATTCCACATTAATTCACCCAGAACCCGCAACTTTTCAGTTGTTAATACATGTAAGGGAGGATTTTTCTGGTGGCCTTCAACTGTACTCGTTCTGTCCCATTGCCACATCACAAGCCTCAGACACTTGCGGCCTTAAAAGGCTGCTTGCCAATCACAGATGGGGAGCCTGCAGTGGATGGGCCGGATCCAGCCTGCAGCTGAATTCCATCTATCTGCGGCATCAACGTGGTCGTGCTCTGAACTGCCTCGCTGCCCTGATGGGCCACACCATGATGAGTTCAGTACATCAGTACAGACTCTCTCTGGAGTGGACGTTCCCATGGATGGCGTCTTTGCAGTTTTCACAAATGTGGGATGGAGGCCAGAAAAGGTAGGACAATGTATGGGCTGCAGTGGAAGGAATCCAGGCAAGCCTTCTAGTCCTCTTCCATGCACACTCAAGGCTCACAAGGGGAGCTGGTATTTTCCGTGAAATCAAGGCAGGGCCAAATCAAATTGAGCCTGCAAAGCAAGGTAGGCAGAGTCAAGTCGAAAGCTCTCTTCTGTAGAGGGCAGGCAATGCCAGGACCTTGGACAGCTCCTGGTGCTTCCTACTAGGACGTTGTCTCAAACTGACCCAGTGCTGCCTTCCAGGAAAGATGTTGTCTCAGCAGTGAGTCAAAGTCAGCTAAGCTCTTACAGAAGCTGTAGTGTTGGTCCCACCTCCCTGGAGAAATGGACCCAATTGTGAATGGGTCCTCACCTGATTTTTCAGCCATTGACTTTGGTAAGGCTGTGGAGGTGGAGGTGTTAAGGGGACTACTCATCCTCTAAATGCAAGAAAGGTGGCAAGGTCCTTTAGCCAGGGGGTCCTGGGCTCTCTTCCTGAGGAAGCAGGCTGAACTTCATCCTCAGCCAGTGAGGTCGGAGGTTGTGGAGGGTCGTGGGGCAAGGCATCTCAAGGACATCCCTCTCTCAGTCTGTCAATTTTCTCACCACCCATGTCACCAGCTGCTCTTGGTTATCTTCCTCTTTCTCTCATAGCTACCAGCTGCTGGCTTGAGAGGCAGAGAGACCAGGTGCTGTGCCATCTCCCCCCCCACTCCTTCTCCCCATCACCTCTGTCTGGGTCAAAGCAAGAGGCAGGTGCATGTTGGTTGCCAAGCTGAGGAGGAGGCCAAAAATGTAGGCAGCCCCGCTGGTCCTTCCCTGGGGTCTCTGCCCGCCTGTGCAAGGCTCAGCCCCACGGCTCAGCCCCACGGCTCAGCCCCATCTGTTGCCAGGCCTGAGATGTCGAGATAGGGCAGGTAAGACCAAGAACAGATAGGGCAGGTACAAGGACATGAGGGGGGGGGGAGGGAACTCCAAGTAAAGTACAAGGAGGCCAGAATGTTCTGCCTGAAGTGGTGGCTCTCGGGAGGCGCTGACAGCCAAGTCCTGGAAAAGGGGTTTTGGAAATGGCGCCGCTTTCAGCCCCTTTCTTTCCATGCTAGGCAGGGGAGACTCCCGAGCAGCAAAGGGTAAATAAACAGCCAGATTAAAATGCCTTCGAAGGTCAAACAAGATGGGAGGCCTCCGTTTCAGGCAGGGAGCAGTTCTGGGGATGCGGAGAAGTGGATGTTAACAGAAGCATCAGGGCTTGATTCTGCCCACCAGCGACGCCAACCCCCAGCTGACTTTTTCTGCATGTCTCCAGCCCTTTACAGGAAACAGATTCCTGCTGAAAATGTTCACGCAAACCCCTCCAGTTCTTGCCCAGTTCTACAAACCGGGTCAAATGAGGGCAATTACGCCTGCCTTGCTGAGGAGGGGAATTCCCATGCCCCCCCCATGGCTGGGGGGGACACGCGAAAGGTTGGCTGTGGGAGGGGGCAAACGTGGATCCTTTGTCCTGCCATATGCACGCCTTCAGGGGAGTTTCCACAAAGCCAGGGCTGGCCGAGCTTTGCTTTCCTTATGGCCAAAGCCGGCAGCTACGCACGCACCTTCTCAGACCGGGAAGAACAGGGCCTCCGCACTGCTCATCTGGAGCAGCAGGGCCTTCCCGTCCAAATCCGCTTGTGCCCAGGGACTCGATCGTCCAGATGCCTCGCATGCCAGCCGGATGCCATTCTCACCCCCCCCCAGCCCCAACCGCCTTTGCAAGGAATGCGGAACCACCTCTCATGCAGGCAGGCAGGGAGCACAAGTGGGAGGCACTGTGCCAGTCGGGGAAGATGTATGGAAAAGACCTGGCGGGAATCACAGGAACTTGGTGGGATGAAAGGCAAGACTGGAATGTGGACATGAAGGGGTATCACCTTGTTAGAAAGGACAAGAAGGGAAAGAGAGGTGGGGGTGTAGCTTTATACGTCACGGAAGGGATAGGATGCAGTGAGATAGAATGCAGCACAGATGGGGATTCGGTGGAGGCAGTCTGGGTGACACTTAGGGGTTTTGACAGGGAAAGAGACCTGACAGTGGGGGTATGTTATCGCCCTCCAGGTCAACTTGAGACCCTGGATGATGTCCTGACAGGCCAGATTCTAAGGATATCTCGGGGGAGAGACACAGTAATTATGGGGGATTTCAGTCTCCCAAATATTACTTGGGAGACTCACTCGGCGGTGACAGCCAGGTCACGTCGCTTCCTAGAAGCTCTAGAGGGTGGGTTTTTCACACAGAGGGTCCGAGAGGCGACGAGGGGGGGAAACATCCTGGACTTGGTCTTGACCAATAGGGAGGAGCTGATAGATGAAGTACAGATTAGGGGAGCTCTGGATGCGAGTGATCACTCCATCCTTTGCTTTGAGGTCAGGGGACTGGGGCCGTGCAGCAGGGCGAGCACTAGAAGCTGGGACTTCAAGAGGGCCAACTTTGGCCAACTGAAGGCCAGACTGGGGAAAGTCTCCTGGGATAGCTTACTGGAAGGTAAGAGAGTTGAGGAGGGGTAGATGGCACTAAAAAGGGAGGTTTTGGAGGTGCAAGCCTTGACGATACCTCTAGTCAGTAAGGTGGGGAGGCGGAGGAGAGTGCCGCCATGGATGCGAAAGGAGGTAGTTAGAGGGATTAGACGAAAGAGGAACCTCCGTAGGAAATGGGTACTGGGGCAAACAGACCAAAGGGTATACCGGGAGGAGGGTATACCGGGAGCATGTAAATAGGAAAAGGAAGGGGAGACAAGTGGTGGGATCACTAAATAAGGAGGAAGGAGATCCAGTGACTGATATGAGGGAACAGGCACAGATGCTAAATGACTATTTTGCCTGTGTGTTCTCCCCAAAGCAGGATGGGGGATATCCGTATAGGAGATTGGATGAGGCTGGGGACTTAGGGGCAGAGATTAGAGTCACCCCCCTTGAAGTTGAGGGGCTGCTCAGGGCATTGGACATTACAAAGGCGCCAGGCCCTGACGGGTTACACCCGAGAGTACTTGGAGAGTTGGCAGGGGTTCTCTCACGCCCACTGGCCTCCATTTTTGAGGCCTCGTGGAGAACGGGTGAAGTTCCAGAGGAATGCAGGGTGGCATCGGTGGTCCCAATTTTCAAAAAGGGTAGTAGGAAGGACACGGGGAATTATAGACCGGTTAGCCTTACGTCCATTGTAGGAAAAACAATGGAAAGGCTCATAATGGCGAGAGATCTAGTGATGCTAGATAGGGAAGGGAGGCTGGCAGCCACACAACACGGCTTCCGCAAAAACAGGTCCTGCCAGACAAACCTTGTGGAATTCTATGACAAGGTTTCGAGGTGGCTGGATGGAGGGGATGCAGTGGATGTGGTATACCTGGATTTCAGCAAGGCCTTTGACAAAGTGCCCCATGATATCCTGGTGGAGAAACTGAGGAGTTTTGGGATACACCAAAGCACTGTCCGGTGGATTAGGGCATGGTTAACTAACCGAAAGCAGAGGGTAACCATTAGTGGGGAATCATCGGGATGGCGGCCAGTGACAAGCGGGGTCCCCCAGGGCTCTGTCTTGGGGCCGATCCTGTTCAATCTTTTCATCAATGACATGGAAGAAGGGGTGAACAGTCTGCTGATCAAATTTGCAGACAATACTAAAACTGGAGCAGGGGTCACAACTGAGGAGCAGGTACTCCAGATCCAAAAAGATCTGGACAGACTATGGAAGTGGGCAGGAGACAACAGGATGGCATTCAATGTGGATAAGTGCAGGTCTTGCACTTGGGGCATAGGAATAGCTGTCATAAGTACAGGTTAGGTGACAAGTGGCTGGAGAGCAGCTCTTGTGAAAGGGACCTCGGGGTGCTGGTTGACCGCAGGCTAAACATGAGTCAGCAGTGTGATGCGGTGGTCAAGAGGGCGAATGCCACCCTTGGTTGCATAGCCAGAAGTGTGGCTTCTAGATCAAGAGAGGTATTACTACCACTCTACACGACTCTGGTGCGCCCGCAACTGGAGTACTGTGTTCAGTTCTGGGCCCCTCATTACAGAAAGAATATAGCCAGGTTGGAGTCAGTGCAGCGTAGGGCCACAAGGTTGGTGGCTGGTTTGCAGGGGATGCCGTATGAGGCAAGACTGAGGGAACTGGGTCTCTTCAGCTTGGAGAAGAGGAGACTCAGAGGGGATCTGTTGGCGACATACATGTATGTGAGGGGGTGTCACATGGAGATGGGGAGAGGCCTGTTCTCCCCTGCAGAGGAAGGCAGGACGCACTCCAATGGAGCAAAGCTCAGGGAACCAGGGTTCAATTTGGATGCCAGGAAGCACTTCCTGACTGTTGGGACCCCGAGGGTGTGCAATGGGCTTCCACGGGGGGTCGTTGAGGCCCCATCGGTGAGGGTGTTCAAGGACAGGCTGGACATGCACATGGTGGGCATGTCGTAAGCGGAGCCGGCTGGAGCCGGGGGTCAGACTAGATGGTCCGGGAGACCCCTTCTGACTCGCTCTGTTTCTATGATTGTCCAGACCAGAATAATATTTCTTTGCAGGCTGTTTATGGATTTTAGTTTGTTTTATTACTGAAGAGGTTTTTCTTATAGAAGATTTTCTCATTCTGGCATCTTAGGTGGGTCCCTACCTTCAAAGGCAGCCTAAAAATATTTTAGATCAATAAATAACATAAAGAGACATGTTATGAATTTATCTGAAGCATTTTACCCTGCTGCTCAGCAAAAAGAGCTCACAGAGGGGTGACATATCAGCAAACCAAGAAAGTTGTTGGACTGCACTGTGTGTACGGAAGAAACATCCTGCCTGTTGGTTCTCCACTGTTTTCCCCTTTGAAAGGTGTTGTTTTGGCTCCTTTTTTAGGTGAGGGGGCCATTTCACGATCAAATGCTGCTTTGCCCATGGCCTCTGGATCGCTCCCCTGCTATTGTATACATACAGTATAATTTAAATGGGAACCACTTTTCTAGAAATAAATATTTTTTTAAAAAATCTCTTACAGGAAGGAACATCTTCCTTTGTGAAAAACACCTTTGTGTTGGACAAATTGAGATCAAAGAGAGAACTTCATATTCATAATCAAGGTTGGTACTGCTGTGTTGTAAATCTTTAGAAGTTTTACTTTATGGACAATTGCATCCGAAAGAGCAGCCCACAAAGACATTTATTGTGGCAAAAGTTTTCCTGGGTCACAAATATTCTTGCTATAATAAATCTGTTTCTTCTTCCGAGGGGCTCAAGGCAGCTTATACACATCTCCCCTGCATCTTATCCTCACAACAGCCCTGTGAGGTAAGCTAGGTGACTAGCCCAAGGATACCCTCGGAGCTCCAAGGGGACTAGAACCTGGTTCTCCTGAGTCCCAGACCCCCATTGCAGCACACTGGCTCTCGCGCGGTTCATGCTCTCTCGGTGCTGAATATGGAGTTAAATTCCTCGCGAGTCTGTGTGCTATAGGGGGCAGAGTGCTGGACTTGGACTCAGAGGTTCTGGATTCAAGTCCTCACTTGGCCATGGAACACGCTGGGTGACTTTGGGCCAGCCACTGATTCTCAGACTAGCCTACCTTGCAGGGTTGTTGTGAGGGTCCACACAGCCACTCTGAGTGCCTTGCAAGTGGCAAAAAGTCAGGGTATGAATATAATGTAATAATAATGGTTGTGTTTGGCCTGGGCACTAGAACTGGGTTTTGAAAAGCCAGTAAAAGCAGACTGTGCCAAGGACTACCAGCAACTGCTCAGTCGACGCACTTCTGCCCTAACCCGAACCCATCATATCCCTCTCAAGAATGTTGGGAAAATTCCGCTAAATCCTGGCAGAAAGGGGTCGCTTATATGTGCCTTTGTGTTATAAAATCAGTCCTGCACCCCTTTCTCAGAAGGCACCAGCCTTCCAAGCCAGGTCACGGTTGTTGCCTTAAGAAGATGGCGCTATTAGCTAGGCCGGGACTGCGGGAGGCAGAGCTGAGCATGGCGCCCATTTGCTTCTGAGGGGCCCACCGAAGTCCCACAGAGGCCCGCCTGGGTGCCACTGAACACCCCCACCCACCGGCGAGGGTGTCAAGGACAGGCTGGACGTGCACATGGTGGGCATGTCATGAGTGGAGCCGGCTGGAGCCGGGGGTCAGGCTAGATGGCCCGGGAGACCCCTTCTGACTCGCCCTGTTTGTTTGTTTCTAATTCGCAAACCAGACTTGCTAAATGCTTTATCACTAAGATACATTTACATGTTTAAGCAGACCGGGAAGCGGGTTCAAGTTTTTGAGATTTACTCCACTGAAATGTCAATTCGCTGCAATTGGAAATATTGCCATATTATTGTCACGTGTGTTCGGCTGATTTTCCGTATTTGTTCTGTACATGTTGGCCTCAGATTTTCATTGTAATGTCTGTAGCCTGTCATCAATTGCTCTGTTCCTGTGTACATGACTAGGAGATTATAAAATGCTCTATACAGGTCTTGAAAACTTGCAGCTGAGTTTGCTTCTGCCCGCAAATGCACCGTTGTTGGTGACTGCAGGTACTGGAGCACCAGACAATAAAGCCGCAGAGGTTCAGACAGTTGATCTTTCCCACGCACCCAAGTTTTTTGTTTCCTCCTCACAACTTGAAAACCAAGATTCTGCCAATAATTGCTGAAATGAAGAGAAAGGAACCTTGATGCCAGTAATGTCCAGTCATGCCAAAGCAAACTCAAACACAGCAGTGAAGCACAGCAAAGGGCTAATTCCTAGGGGAGAGGGTTGTCCAGGATCCCTTTCAAGGGCTGTCTTCACCTCTGTGTAAGCTGTGAGTAAATTTAATGGGTTACAAATGCCACGGAGTGCAGTTGCTCAACGTTCCTTGCACAGCCTCCAGTCCCAGTCCCCAGGGGAGGGGCCACGGGTGCCAGCAAAGTAGCGCGAGGTCCCGCTGGCACCACACGGGCATTGTCCCCGTCCCTCAGATGAAACTGTGCGGGGGGGGGGGCCTCGCTCGTTCCAAAACACCTTGTCATGCCCATGGCACGGAAACAGAGGCAAAACTTCCTGTCCGAAGTCGATGAGGATGATGAAAAGGCATTTGCCCTTTCTAGGCGACCGGCCAAGTGAAACCTTGTGCCCCCTGCTCCGCTCCGTGGGGGGCCGTGGCAGGAGTGTGCCGCACGCCAGCCACTCCTCGCTCCTGCTTTTCGATTGCACAATGTTTTGGAATGCTGCTCTTTACACAAGAGAAAATATATTCAAAAACGTTTCAGAGGCTCTCCCTGAAGTCACAGCAATGGGAGCTTTGAGCCTGGTTCCATTTGGAGGCAAAGTGGAAATCAAAGAGATCTGCTTCTTTGCACAAACCAGAGTTGCTGTTAAGTCCAAAGTCTGGCCAGTTAAATGATGGCTCGTTAACAATCGAGATCATCAACCACTGTTTCATTGTGGTTTGTTAACGAGTTCTCCTTTGAACACAAATGTAGCTAATTCAGCACATTCAAAGCACTGCATGGGCCAAAGTCCGTGATCTTCCCAAATGTATGTTGTTGTGGAATCCCCCGCAAAGAACTGTGCATACCCAAGAAAAGTTTGCACAAAGCGCACACGTTTGTGGAAGCAGCATTGCTCCAGGTGAAGGGGCACCGGGGACCTTTCACGGGCAAGGCAGAGGCTCTGCTGGGAGCCGTGGCCTCTCGCGGACACTCCTCTGCGGCACCCAGCGCCTTCCAGGCTCGGCAGGCCAGGTGTCCCCACAGCGCTCAGCGCAGGGGTGTGTGTGTTGCAGGGCACGAGCGAGGAAGCCGATGGCCTGGAGCTCGCTGAGTTCGGAGGCGGCATCCGAACCTGCAGCTTCCTGGTCCTGGGCCCTCGATGAGCCAGTGCCATGGGGAAATGTGGGGAAAGCCCTGGTTCCTTCCAATGGCCACACAGAATGGGGAGGGGGTTTTGCTGCCTCAGGCGCGGCGTCTTGCGGAGCAATTTGCACTGGAGGGAACAGTCCAGAGCGCCAGCTACCCTCCGTGGCCTCTGTCGACCCAGGCCCAGCAGCTTTATCGCTCCACGCTGATGAAGTTTCACCTGCTCTGTTTCCTTGAAAAGCGAGCAGCCCATGCCAGTAAGATGCCCCACGTGGGTGGGGTGGCTGCGCGGGAATCTGGCTTCCGTCTCATCGGGTGCCAGTTTGCACGGGAAAGAACCAAAGCCCTGGCTTGCGATCCACTCCCGCTCTGCTCAGCCAAGATGCCAAGGCAAGATGGGAGGAAATTCCGGTTCTGCCCTCTGCCGAGAGACTGGGAAGCGCTCCCTCCGACATGCAGCGTCCGAACACGGGAGCGATGCGGAGCTCACTCTGCTGGCCAGCAGTTCCGAGCCGAGTCCTGCAATGTTGCGATGTCATGCAGGAACCTCCCGCCCCCTGTACCTGTTGCAAATGGGAGAGTGGTGGGAAAACACAAAGGAAGAGGCTGCCCTCCAGAGTCCCTGCCCCCGCCCCAGTTTCCTGGTAGTACAAGCCTGTGAATGAAGCAGTTGCACCCCGAAAAGCTCCTCTGGAGACAAGTGAGAGAGCTCCACACATCGCCTTCTTGTCTAGGATTCCCACCTCCCCTTCTCTGGTTGTTTCCCTTGTGTCTTGTGTTAAACTGGAAGCTCCTGGGGGCAGGGGACTGCCCTCTGGTGCAGTTCTTATTCCACCACTCCACGCACAAAATGGAGCTGTTTAAATGGAAAGCCGAGAAACATAGTTGACTGTGTTGCAGCACTGGGGTCTGTCGTGAGAGCTGAGCGCTGCTCCGTGCCCCCACGTTGGCTCCACCTTAGGGCGACCCCATGACTGAAAGCCCCTCGGATTAGCTTGTTCTTGACAGCCCCACTGACTCTTGCAAACGGAGAGCGGTGGCTTCCCTAGGGAGTTTAGGGAATAAACACATTCCATTTTGGTGCCCCCATAGCCTGAAGGTTCCCTGTTGATTCATCCCTCTTCGTCTCCAGCCTTTGACTTACCCAGCACAGCTGGTCTTCTCCAGGGGGTCTTGCCTTTGCGTGATGCAGGCCAGCCTCAATTTTGTCCTTTTTGCTGCTCGGGAGGGTTATTTACTTACAAGGATCTTACGGAAATCCTTGTTCCCCATCCTGCAGAAGGTGGTCATGGCTGAAGTCAAGGAGAGAGGCGTAAATGGAATCTGATGAGCTTATGACCAGAGATCGGAGTCCAGCTGGAGGCTGCAGACTGCAAGCAATGGAATTCGTAAGCACAGCAGACGTGTAGAAAACAGCATGTCCAAGCAGAGCCTGTTAGCCTAGGTCAAGCCTTGCGTGGCCAGAGTTCTGCACGTGGGGATACAGATCAGCCGGCTTTGCAAATTTTGGCAGCAAAATTTGTGAGCTTTGTTGGTCAGAAGGAAGGATGTAGGAAAGATGCAGCTTTAGTCCTTCTTCGGATGCGTTGCTCACCTTTCAGATCTTTGCACCATGTCTGGATTTTGCTTTGGATTTCACTCTAGTTGTATTGTGCTTTAAATGATTCCGTGTTTTTATAGGCTGTTGTACAGTCTTGTTATATTTTACATTTTTCTTTTGGGAACTGCTCAGAGAACTGCAGCACAAAAATAAATAATAAGCCAGCTAGAATGCAGGCAGGGTAAATTTCTACGTGCAACAAACTGTGCCTGAGCTTTCCAAGGTGCTCAGGAGAAGGCCGCCTGCCTGGCTTGCCGCTTTCCAAGCACGGGACACCAGCCTTCCCTCCACAGGAGCCACTGCCCACGATCTGGTGCGGCGTTGTCAATGGGCCGGATTCCTCATCTCAGCACCTAGAAAAGCTTGATGGCGACCCTTTGGCTGCTAGGAATAAGTTGGCAAAGGGGGCAAAGGGACACGCTCCAGGGAACATCCAAAACCTGTGCTTGGTGTGTGCCATCCGAGCAATCTCTAGAAGCTTCATTCTCACGGAGAGCAATTTCCTTTGCAGAGTGGCCCCCCGGGGGGCGGGGGGGCGGCAGAAGTGTGTTAGAGCACTTTCAGAGCCTGAGAAGAAACATTTTCGCCCAGGAGGCTGGAAGGGAAGGGACCATGATCAGTGTATTGAGTTACCTGCGAAGGCTAACACAGTTAGGAGGTGACTGGGGACGGAACATCTCTCGCCATCGTCTGCCAGGTGTTGCTCGCCTGTGCTTAGTCTTGGAAGCTCGTGAGGGGACTGCAAGATGCGTCGCTGTCATGAGTCAACACAGAATCACAGAAGAATAGAGTTCAAGGGGGCCAGGCGGCCATCGGGTCCGGCCCCCGCTGTGGCAAGACACCGAGTTCACCACCCCCTCTGGATGACTGTTCCGGCACTTTCCGAATGCCTCCCCTGAGCGACAGCCCACAATTTCCCCAGGTAACGGGTTCCACTGTCGTGCCGCCCTCACAGTGAGGACCTCTTCCTGGTGCCCAGCCTAATCTGGTCTCAGTTAACGTAATCCGTTATTCTGTGTCCTGCACCCTGGGATGGGTGAGGAGAGATCCTGTCCGTCCTCTCTGTGACAGCCTTTCAGGTACTTGTAGAGCGCTATCCCATCCCCCCGCCCCCGGTCTTCCCTTCCTGAGGCTGAACATGCCCGCTTCTCTCCGTCTCTCCTCACAGGGCGTTGCCGCCAGTCCCGGAATCGTCCTTGGTGCCCTGCCCTGTGCCTTTTCTAGCTGCTCTGCATCACCTTAAAACCTAGGTGCCCAGGACTGGACACGGGGCTCCAGGTGCTGAGTGGAGGGGAACCAGTACTGCGCGTGTTTTGGAGGTGATGCTTCTGTTCAAGCAGCCCAAAATAGCATCTGCCCCTTTTGCAGCCGCATCACATCGTTGGCTCACATTTAACTTGTGAGCTACATCAACCCCAAGGTCTTCTCACTTGCAGCCGTGGAGCCACGTGCTCCCCATCTTGCAGTGATGAACTGAATTTCATTCGATTGCTCTCTGCCCAAATCTCATCTCTGTCTTCCAGGGTATTTGCTATTCCATTCAACTTTGTGTCATCTGCAAATTTGATTATCTTCCCTTGTACTTCCTTATGTAAATTATTGACGAAAAGCAATAATTTACAGGATGCCTGCAAAAGGATTCCTTCCTAGAGCAGCCATACGGTACGTCAGAGACAGAAGCACACACGATCATTCCTCGTCTCTTTCACTGTCCCTTTTTCTAAACAAACGAGCCCGAGTGCAGCTAATTTTTTTCCTTACGGAAAAGCAGGACAGTGCCTGGGTCCAACTTTACTGAGGACAGTCCTCTATTTGAGGAGCATCAGCGGAAAACCACCCCTTTGAAGCTGTCTCCTCCTCAGAGGACTGCTCAGTCCAAGTTCAGCTTCAGGGTGCCGAGGTTTGGACCTTGCAGTTCCTGAATGGCAGGCTGGGCTCACGTGTCCAGAGACTTCCCTGCAGGGTGAGAACTTCTGGATTTTGGTTTAAATTACTGACATTATTTTTAGATAGCTACCTGGCCATCTAAGGTAGCGTATGCAGATCCGCATCTCCCTCCACCTGCTTTTTGGGATGCATCTCTTCTTTTTCAGCAACATGAAAAGCGGCAAGCCACAACATATTTGGGTTGCCCTTCTTGGCAAGCAGGAGCCAGAAGCCAGAAGCCTGCTGGGGTGAGGGACGCATTCACAGGCTTGTGATCAGCCGAGGGAGGAAAGGTGCGCGGTGGCCACAGAAGGTGCAAGGCAGTGAGTTCTGCTTGATGGACTCAAAGCCGGATTCCCCAAAGCCGCTCGCTGCTGATGGCAGTTACTGGAACTCCCGGGACACTCATTGCGTTGCAGCCGACGTCACACGGAGCGAGGGGGACTGTCAGGCAGAAGCAGAGCTTTCCTGCCGGTATTGATCCGAGGAAGGGGGAATGAATTAGGCGGAGGAGAATTGCGATTTGCCAGATGTCCTCTGGCTTCTAGCCTGCGCGGACCCCGCTTACCTTGTGTAACCTGTGTCTTCGCCGTCCCTGGGCCAGCTGCTTCTCTGCCATCTCGTCTACCCCCTCCACGCTGGCAACATTTGGCACATGCATTCAGCAGTCCGGGTGCATCACGCTGGATGGTAAAAGCCGTGCAGGAAAGCACACTCCAGTGCACACCAGATTCCCAGTCCTGCCAGTTCAAAGCAGAGCCATGCTCCAGTAACTTCCCGATGGGACTGTTGTAACGCGCTCTATGTGGGGCTGCCCAAGAAGACGGTCCAGATACTCCGACTGGTCCAGAACGGAGCGGCCAGGTTGTTAAGAGGGACCGGCAGGCATGCACATATCATGCCGGTCCTTTACCATCTACACCGGCTTCCCAATTCAAGGTGCTGGTGGTGACCTACAAAGCCCTAAACGGCTTGGGTCCTGGGTACCTGAAGGAGCGCCTCCGTCCCTGTGTGCCTTCCTGCCCCGTAAGAGCTGGGGCAGAGGTCCTTCTCTGGGAGCTCTCCCTGAAGGACAGTAGGAGGTGGCACCCCGGCTATGTAGTTCGCTCCCCAGAGAGACTTTGTATTCTTTTTGGCACCAAGCTAAAACCTCTTTATTTACCCATTACTTTGATTGATTAGGCTTTAATGTATGGTTTTATTATTGGATGCTACACTTCATTTCTATTCTGTTTTTACTATAAGACAGTCCTGAGACAGTAGTAATTGGGCCGTATACAAAAAAATTAAATGGATAAGTAAGGCAGGAGAAAGCTTCGGTGTGGTGACAGGAGGTCCAAGGCTGAGGCAGGGCAGAGTGGGAAGAGAGGGCTCCGTAGGGAAGCCCCCCCCCCCTGCACCCCTGCAGGACCCCGTGGCTCCAGGGCTCATTGGCAGGAAGTGGGCTTTCCCCTCCCCTTCCACCTAGTTGGAGGGACTGGAGACCCAGGTTCGGATCCCGGCTCACCCACGAAGATCACAGGACAACTCTGGGCCAGTCGCTGACTCTCAACTTGGCCTACCTTTCCAGATTGTTGTGCACCTCCAATGGTGCCCACAAAGAAGTCTTCAACATGGAGCCCATGAGCACCTGTCAACACATTTGTTTATTCATTTTTAAAAGCATAAATCCAGGAATATATATAAAATGCATACAACTTCCTAGCAATTAAACATCATTTGACGGTGGTAACTTCCCTCATCCCTTGTAGTTGTTTATTCAGTCTTTCTGCTGCCAGGAGGGCAGGGGAAATCCACTTGTGTGGGTTGCTTGTTAATGTCCGTGCAGCAGGTAATGAAGTTAAAAGAGCTGCACACCAGCGGCTCTCAAAGGACTGCAGAAAGAAGCCTCCGCTGCCTTGCGCAGCCGGAGCCGGCTGGCCTCGCTGGGGTGTCGCCACAGGGTCGAATGGCCGTGAAGCGCAAGGTTTGCTGCACAGGAAGAGCCACAGGTGTGAGCAGGCAGAAGCCGAAGTGGGAAGCTGTTGATTTCGTGGTGGTGCCCACCTCAGCTTCTGAGATTGCCAAGTGTGCCACAAAAGGTCGGGCACGCCTGGTGTACACTCGCCTCCTTCGAGCAAGAGATGTAGCCCGTAAATAGCTGGCTGGCACTGGTTTCATAGAAACACGGAAACAGAGAGAGTCAGAAGGGGCCTCCCAGGCCATCTAGTATGATCCCCGGCTCCAGCCGGCTCCAATCACGACATGCCCACCATGTGCATGACCAGCCTGTCCTTGAACACCCGCACCGATGGGGCCTCAGCCACCTCCCATGGAAGCCCATTCCACGCCCTCGGGGTCCTAACTGTCAGGAAGTGCTTCCTGGCATCTAAATGGAACCTGGGTTTCCTGAGCTTTGCTCCATTGGAGTGCGTCCTGCCTTCCTCTGCAGGGAGAACAGGTCCCTACCCATCTCTATGTGACAGCCCCTCACATACCTGTATGTCACCAACAGATCCCCTCCGAGTCTCCTCTTCTCCAGGCTGAAGAGACCCAGTTCCCTCAGTCTCACCTCATATGGCATCCCCTGCAAACCAGCCACCAACCTTGTGGCCCTAGGCTGCACTGACTCTAACCTGGCTATATCCTATCTGTAATAAGGGGCTCAAAACTGAGCACAATTCCCCATTTGTGGGCACACCGAGTCATATAGAGTGATAGTAATACCTCTCTCGATCTAGAAGCCACACTTCTGGCTATGCAACCAAGGGTGGCATTCGCCCTCTTGACCACCGCATCACACGGCTGGCTCATGTTCAGCCTGCGGTCAACCAGCACCCCGAGGTCCCTTTCACAAGCGCTGCTCTCCAGCCACTTGTCCCCTAACCTGTACTTATGACACCTATTCCTATGCCCCAAGGGCAAGACTTTGCACTTATCCACACTGAACGCCATCCTGTTGTCTCCTGCCCACTTCCATAGTCTGTCCAGATCCTTTTGTATTTGGGGTACCTGCTCCTCAGTTGTGGCCACTGCTCCAGTGTTAGTGTTGTCTGCGAATTTGATCAGCAGACTGCTCACCCCTCCTTCCATGCCACCTGGTTTCTTCTTGGGCAGCAAAATGCTTCTTCGGCATCCCTGTTCAAGAGCGATGGATTCCAGTGGACGGCATCTTTGGCTTCCCAGAGGATCCTGTCCTCCGGCTTCCCAGAGAGTGGTCACAGAGTTCAGCAGGGCAAACGCGAGCCCAATGGGGCAATCATCTGTCATCAGAGGGCCCCCTGCAAAAGGGATCAGCCCAGTCTCAAATGTTCCAGCTGCCCGAGGCCTCAGAGGGGGAACTTGATCCCCTTGTTGGGGGTCTGGTGTGGGAGCGTATTTGTGGGGTTCTGCAGTGGCGCCTGCACTTCTGGCTTTCCGGCAAAGCAAAGCTGGTCGGTTGCATTCTGGCAAACGAGCAAACAAGCCGTAGTTCTCTGTTTGTGGGAAGCGGCCTTGACACTTAATATCTGGGATTGTTCTGCAAGGCGAAGGAGATTATTTTTCCTGGTGTTATTTCTGCTCCACGAATTGCTTGCATTTCTTTCAGTATTTGCACATGCACGGAGCAATTCTTTCCTCCTCTCTTCAGGCAGTCCGTCCCTGACTGCCGTTCTCTTTCTTCCTCTGTTCTGGAGTTGTGTTTCCTGCAACCTGTTTCACCCCTTTCTTTCCCCCGATTTCTTATCATGTCCATTTCAAGTGGGGGCTTTTTGCTCCTGTTCGCCTCCTTTCTCGGGCCAAATGGCTAAGATCTCCCCCACGCCGGGCCGCTTGACGTGTCCAGAGCTGCTTGGGTGCCCAGGACCGGAGCCGAGCTATTCCGCCCCAGTCACACCCCTGCACGCCTGCATTGCCCCTTCCCACCTGGAATCCAGCACACCCTCAGCTAGTATTTGCCCCACGGGAAGCTGGCTTGGAGCTGTGGCTTTGCTCAGACACAGAGCAGGCACTCCTGTGCACACCCTGCGCTCCCCCAGGAGCCGGGCAGTCCTTGTCCTCCTCTGCTCTCTACCTCCTGCGCAGAATATAAGATTGACGTTCTGTTGATTGATTGATTGATTCATTCGTTCGCTCGATTTCTATATGGCCCCAGTGACCAGAGCTCTCTGGGTGGTTTACAACACCAAAAAATACAACATAAAATATAAGTTAAAAACATACGTAATTAAAATGTTTACCAGACAAAACTGAAAGCTAAATTCAAATGCATGTGCAAAAGTTACAATTAACCTGTGTGTATTAAACCGACAGCCTGTTTAAGTCACTAACAAAGCCCCAGTGAACTAGTTAAATGCCCTGTGGAAGAGGGAAGTCTCAGCCTGGCACCAAAAGGACATTACGGTTGGCGCCAGGTGGGCCTCCTTGGGGGCCTTGTTCTGCAACTGAGGGGCCGCCCCTGGAAAGGCCCTTCTCCTTGCTGCCGCCCCCGAGCTTCCCTGGGAGGGGGCAGCCGGAGGCAGGTTCCAGGGCTCGGCCGTGGTGCTGGGCCGCCTCGGGGCTTCAGGAGGCCCTTGGTGGGCAGACGCCAAGGGTGTGTGGCCCTTCCTTGCTCAGTGAAGGGCCCATTTTGCGGTCACCAGCCAGCTCCTTGCCCTCGTTCTCATTATTAGCACCAGCAGCAGGATTTTTAGGCTGTCCAAGACCCAGAACGCACTTGCACAAGCCTTTCCCAGCCAGAGGACCTCAATGCCCATCAGCCCCAGCCAGCATACTTCTGTCAAGCAAGCAAGAGGTGAATGTGGCGGCGAGGATGTGGACCTGCTGGGGGAGCGGGGAGGGTCGATATCAGGCCCAGAGGCGCTCTGCACCTGCCCCTGGCGCTGGCATTCTGTGCTCTGTTCCTGGGAGGGCGCACAGCTGTGATGGAAAAGCTATCTGTGCATGCCCAGAGGAGTTTCTGTATTATTATGCTTTTACCCAGGGGTTGAACCCTGTCCCTAAGTTCTATGGAATATCTTCTCCTTGTAGCACCCCCCAAAAATGGAAAAATAAATTCATTCCATTGAACTTTTCATCTTTTGCTGCTGGATGGTAGTTATTAAATGGCCATAGTATGATGTTATCTTCTAAAATTAGAAAGAACATTTTATCCATTGAATCCATTAGATATCTAGGAAAATAGTAATTTGGGCAACTTTGAGTATTTCACTGACTTAGTTAGTTGCACTGGAGTTGTCACTGGTCTGGGCATTTTAGGGTTTGGCTGTGTTTTGTGTGTGTGTTGAATCCTGGCTGTGTTGCTTGCTTGCTTGCTTGCTTGCTGGAATGACTGTGGGCACAACAGTAGAAGGTACTGCTTGTGGCCAACTCACACCCGGATCAGACCCAGCTACTTCACAGCAGCTTTGCTGGGACAAACACACCCGAGGCAGAAACGCCCTGCGCATGCACAGCGCGTATTTTCGGGTCAGTTTTGGGCGCAACAGGACTGGCCTGCCAAAGAAGCCATATTGCTTACCGAGTGGCCACCTGGAAAATATTCCCTATTCCTTACCCAGTGGCCACCTGGCCGCCTGGGGTGAGGGATGTTTTTGCCACATCCCTAAGCAGGAATTGTGCAAGAACTCGGGACCCTCCTTCTCTCTCGCTGTTCCCCCCACGTGTGGGAAAAGCATCCAACTGGCAAAAGAGCCGCGACAGGACTGCTTCATCGGTGATGACGATGGAACTGTTGCATTCTGGAGAAGCCGCTAATATGGGGTGGGGAGGCGGCTCGCTCCTACTCTAAAGCAAGCCCGGAGATCCTGGGAGAGCAAGCATGTGCTGCCTTTTTCCGGGGACATGGGGGCCAGCCCCCACACGCAAAGCACTCTGTGCATGGACAGAGGCTATTGCTAGGGCCTGGGGATCTGGACCAAGCCATCCTTGTGCAGTGCAAAGCAAGAGCGGTGGTCCACTCCCCAGATGCTTCTCCGGCTGGAGCGACGTGTGTCTTTGCCGCTGATGGAGGGGCCGTGGCAGGAGGCGACTGGCGTCCTTGTGGGACGTGGCCCTCTGCCACGCCACGGCTCTGGCCACTCGGCTTGGTCGGCGTGGTGCCTCCTCCGCCCACTGCTCCACCTCTCTCACTCGCTGCCTGGCATAATGTGGAAACGATGCACCCTGACATCATACATTGGGGAAACTCAGCACCGTTGTGTGTGTGGGGGTGGGGGGACACAGCCACTGCGTGCACCGAACGCCACATGGGAGGGTGCGTGTGCACACGTGTGCAAGGCTCCCCACCAGCGGGCCGTTGTTGCACCTGTTCCAGACATCACAATAATGCCGTGCTGCGTCCATCTTCAGGAGCAGCCCAGGGCCAGTGAACTGCAGTGCTTCGAGCGATCCAGCTCGGGCCCTTCAACGGGGGCAGGCTACAGCCCCATGACGGTGGCTGGGGAGGATGGGAGCTGTGCCCGAACATGTCTGAAGGCTGCCAGGTCGTGGAAGGCCAGGTCAGGTGTTAGGCTGGAACAACGGAGAACTGCCCCGAACCTCACCCAGTGATTTTGGGTCAGTCATGCTCTCCCCAGCAAAATGACCTCGCAGGGTTGGTGTGAAGGTCAAGCGGGGAAGGGGAAAGAGCCCCAGGGGCCATGTTGAATTGCTTGGGATGTAAGTTTAGCAAATCGAATAAAACGAAGATCCAGCCATGCATCTTATGGGTGCTTGCTTAGGAAAACTGACCACACCAGGAGTGGAGAACACGGCTTAACATGACCCAGGACTCAGATCCCAGCGGGCTTGCAACGACGGGGCTAACTTCTAGAACATGCCAAAATGTTAATAAAGAGCCTCTGTGCATGTCCTAAGTGCATGTCCGTGGCCTGCTGCACCACCAGCGGCATGCAGCACCAGGCCGCGCACTCAGTACAGCAAGCATGGGCTCCTGGCCCCGTAAAGCTTCCGATACTTCTTCCTGGCCCTGCGTCTGGCACCTGCAACCCCAGCCTGGCCCAGGCAGAAATGCAGCAGGTGCAGCAAAATCTACAGTGTGGGGTGCAGCCAACCCTAGATCCCACCGAATTCCACAACCTGCTGGGTCTGCCCAACTGCTGCCTGCAACTGTTCCTTTTCAGGCAGAAATTCAGCAGGTGCAGCTTTGTCCCTCCCTGCAGCTTCAGGCCAGGAGCCATGGAATGTCTGCTTGGGACCCACAGCCAGCCCCCTGTGGCCAGAGGAACCCTCTCTGTGGAGCACAGGCCCCTCAACCGAGGCAGAGGCAAATGCACCATCGGAGGCAGGGCTTCCAAGCGGTTGCCTCTCCTCCCACTGGAGGATTAGGAGCCAGCGAGCACATCTCGTTCCTGCTCAAGGCTATTTTTACCACCAGGCAGCTGCCGCTCCCCCTTCAACGCGCAGCCGGCTTGCAGAGCCAGGATTTCGGCAACAGTGCCGGATTCTGCTCCTAGTCCGATGGCCAAATCCTGAATCTTCCCCAGGCTGCCGGGGCCAGCAGATCCAAGCCGGGTGCAGACATTCAGGCTGAGCCCTGGGACAGGCCTGCACTGGGGATCCCCAGTGGCAATGGCAGCAGGGTGGGCTAGAGGCCTGAGTGGGAGCAGCCATTTTGATTTCCCATAATGCTCTGGAGGCAGTGTCACTGAGAGGTGGGGAAGGCTGGGGACCCTTTGCCTGTGGGGGTCTATATCCACTGCAGCTTTTACTCTGAGCTGCACCGGAGCTGTCCTTGGTTTGCCTATTTTGAGGATGCGGTTCTGCACCACGGATGCACCAGGTGAGCTCAGAGCAAAAGCCGCCATGGATGGGAGCCTTGGCTATAGGGCAGTCCAGCAGTGCAGTTGAGGAGGAGGAGGAGCCCCACTGATGGGGATGATCCCCCCCCCCCCCGCCCAGAGGCTTCGGGGGAGGCAGCCCCAGGGCCGGGTCTCTGCAGAGCCATGCCCTGGGGATGGGGAAGGGCCGGCGGGGGGTGGGGGCGCTGCTTGAGGGGCCCCGGGGCCAAGGGACTGAATTCAGTGGCCTTTGCCTCCCCTGTGCCCACAGGAAGCTGTGCTCGCTTGGCTCAGAGCCCCTTGCTTCTGCCTCAAGGAGGGCGGCAGAAGATGCCGGCTCCAGCAGTCGAGTAGTTGCTGCTCCTTATGAGTCAGACCCATCTGGGGTGGGGGGAGGCATTAGCAGAGATATTACTTCCAAATCACGAGAACTGGCAGTTCCCCGATACTCCAGTCAGAGCCCACCTGGAGTCCTGTGTCCAGTTCTGGGCATCAAGATTTAAGGAAGATGCAGGTAAATGAGAAAGGGTCACTGGAGGGCAACAAAAATGATCCAGAGTTTGGAAGCACTGCCCTGTGAGGAGAGACTGAGAGAACTGGGCATGTTCAGCCTTGAGAAGAGAAAACTGAGGGGGGATGTGATACCCCTCTATAAGTACCTCAAAGGCTGCCACAAAGAGGAAGGTCAAGATCTCTTCTTGCAGATACCAGAGTATAGGACACGGAGTAATCAGTTCAAGTTGCAGCAACCCAGATTCAGGCTGGACATCAGGAAAAGCTTCCTCACTGTCAGAGCAATACGGCAGTGGGGCCAGCTGCCTGGAGAGGTGGGGGGCTCTCCCACACTGGGGACATTCAGAAAGAGCCTGGGCAGCCCTCTGAGTGGGATGGTGTAACCCGGTGTCCTGCAACAGCAGAGGGTTGGATTCAATGGCCTTCATGGCCGCTTCCAGCTCTTCTATTCCATGATTCTGTGATTCTACAAAGAGCCAAACATGGCCAGGTGTCGTCCTTCCTGGACTTTGCCACTTCAGCCTGCAGGAGGGGGTGTGCAACATGCTGGAATGTTTCAATACATTAAAAAATAAGACATGGAGAAACAGAAGTGAAGGAGGAGGGCAAGTTAGAAAACTTCTCCCTGGTGTGTTGTCTGCATATGGGCAGGGAGCTGCCCCCCGACCCCCAATCTGCTTGCAGAAGTGCCCGTTTATCTACCGGGTATGCTTGATGGAACGGGTGGGGAGCCAAAGTGAAGGTCATTTTCCAGAACTGGGCCCCCGGTGTGGTCGCTGCAGCATCCTTTGGCTGGAATGAGCCCGCCGTGCTGTTGCAGCTGCTGCCGTGCTATTTACGGAGCGTGTCCCTTCATTTCCTGACCACCACCCCCACCTTCCCAAATATGACTGCAGGAGGAGCTGGACGAGGCTCTTGCGGAAAAAACCCTTTTGCACAGTAGCTGCTGTACAGACCTGGTGAAAATGGACCAGGATAATCACACTGCTGTGCCCCATTTCGGGCCGCTGATCCCCGTTAAGAGCATCTGGACAAAGCCAGGAAGGGCCATGCCGCCTTCCCTCCCTGGCGCCCCTGGCACAGGCCAGACCTAGTCCCACAGCCAAGCCGGCCAACATCCCTCAGAGGGGACAGGGATGCAAAAGCGCGGTCAAGCGGTTGCTTTTGCTTCCAGAGTAGCAGCACTTGATCTCTCTCACTGTTTGAGAATCTTTTGTGGGTCCCTGGCCAGTTCAGCTGAGGAATAGACCTCCGTGACCTGTTACTGGGGCACAGATGGAGCCTGTGGAGCCGCCTGGCTTCATGCAAAACTGGTCCTCCATGGAATCCCACTGGGAAGCTGCCCCCTTTCCAAGCCACTTCTGTGCATAAAGCACAACTTCAAGACTCGTGCACTTCGATGGTGCTGCTGGTGTAGCCCTCTTCGAGAGTGTGAGTGCACAGATTTGTAGAGGACGGAGTTGTTCGGGCTTTGAATAGGTTCTGGCCAACTAGCCGGTGTACCGTGGCGAAGAGGGTGGGAATGGGAGTCGGGCAATCCGGATTCTAGTCCACTGGGTGACTTTGGACCAGTCATAGGCTCGCCACACAGCCTACCTCACAGGGCTGTTGTTGTGGGGATAAGTTCGAGAGCGGGAGGAGAAAAATGATGCAAGCCACTCCGAGTTCTTTAAAAAAAGAAATGAAAGAACAACTCTCATAAAGAAAGAAGTAAACGAGGTACACTAGGCCTCGTGGCAAGGTAACCATGCGTGTGTTGAGAATGATCATCAGCGCATCTTCTTGAGACGCTCGGGATCTAGCAAATCATGGCTCCGCGATAGCCAGCAAGGGCATCCGCGTCTGCTTAAGCTCACATTTAGCTTGCTGCGAGGAGGAGCCGAGCCTGCGTGTGAGGTGGTGCATCCGTAGCTTGCCTTCCGCAGCAGTTCCATGGGCTCTCGCTCCCTCCTGGACCCAGGAAGGCGGCATGTGCGAGGAGCCGGGAGCGAGCAGGAGCGCTTGTGGTGCCTGCGGTGCTTGTGCGCCAGGCCTGCGGGCTGGGCCCCCGAAGAGTCGGGATCAGGCAGTGAAGCAGAGCCAGAGGGAGGCTGGGACCCTGGGCCAAGCTGAGACTCTGCGGTGGAGAAGCTCCCTGCAGAAGGCCAGCCTGCTGGGGAAAGCTGGCGGCAGAAAGGGGGGCCAGGTACGCGAATGGAACAGCTCCGTAAAGGAAGCCCCAGCCTCGAACTTGAAAAAGCCGAGCAGGGCGATCGGGGGCGCGACACTGTGGAGGATACGCCCTCCTAGGGTTGCCGTAAGCTGGAGGCGACTCGACAGCCACGTGATGGGAACAAACGGGAATGAAGTGCCTTTCGCTCAGCAGGAGGCACGGCGGCCCCTTTGGCTCCTGTGCGCTGGTCGTGTCAGCGAGGCCTGAAGGACTGTTCTGCTTGCGATTGCTTGAATGCAAGGAGAACTCTGCGTATGATCAGGAACCCCGGTGAATCAGGGAGTGGCTAGGTCACCCTGCTTGTCAGAGCATGCTGGCACTTCGATCCCGTGAGCCCTGGAACCGCAGCACTGCCGGTAGCTCCCCTGCACTCCGAGAGGGGAAGCACCGGTTTTGCTTTGGTTCTGCTTCTGTTCAGCCCACGGCCGGCAAGGCCATCGTTGTTCCGAAGGCAGCACAGACCCTTTCTGCAAACTGTGGCCACCAGAAAGGATGAATTTTGTGCCAAGACTCATGACCAGCTCTGCTGCCACGACGAAGCGTGAAAAGGGGGGAGCGTCTACATTTGAAAGATGGCAGAACTTCCACTGAGCTGGGAGGAGCAATGCCGCTGCTGCCACGGCTCGGCGAGTACTTTTCCCTTGCCTGATGGAAATTTCCCAGCTTCGGCTCATCACCGCCATGCGCGCCCCGGCCTGCAGCATCACACGCTGTTCCCGGCGAGTCCATGTCTTCCGCCAGCCTGCTGGGTCTGAGGCTGAGGCCAGCAAAGCTGCAGTTTCGCAAGCATCCAGTGATGCCTCTAGAGCGCCTGGTGTGGAAAGGGGAGACAGTCTGTGGCTGAGAGGCGACCCGGGAGGAGGGAGGCAGAACAGCTCGTCCTGTTCAGCCCTCCGAAGGATCCACAGCACGGAACTCTTGTCTGTGCACCGGTCCCGGATTTAGTGGGCAGTGAGGCCACAAGCAGAGAGCAGGGGCAGCTGCTCGGAGGAGCTTTCTTCAGAACGGGCCCCTTCGGGCTCTTTGCGCAGCAGGCCCTCGGCTCACCTGCAGAAGCCCACCGGGGCTCCTGACTCGCGTGCCGAGAGGAAAAGGACTTCTGGCCCCCAGTACTGCCGTCAGCAATTCAGGAGTTCTTCTTTCAGCAAAGCAACAGAAGTTTGCAAGAGTCCATCTGCAAAGGGAGGAAGGAGGGGTGCCCTATGAAGGGCTCCATGCCCAGGCACAGCTTCCTGCCACAGGTCGGAGCTGAGCATCCCAAGCTGTAAGGTCATGTCACTCCGTTAATAACAGTACATGGTTGTGTGACGCTGAGGCAGCGCGTCCTTTGTCAGGGAAGCGTCAGGTGGGACAGATCTCTTGTTTTCGTCAGCCGATCTGTAAACCCACATCTACAGAACCGTTGCTGTCCCGAGTCATGTCTCTCCCTGCAAATCTGTAAGACAAGCATTGTTGTTGTTGTTTTTATAGCAAGTCAGAAGGGGCCTCCCAGACCATCTAGTCTGACCCCCGGCTCCAACCAGCTCCTCTCATGACATGCCTGTCATGTGCATGTCCAGCTGATCCTTGAACACCCTCACCAATGGGGCCTCAGCCGCCTTGCGTGGAAGCCCATTGCACACCCTTGGGGTCCTCACCATCAGGAAGTGCTTCCTGGCATCCAAAGGGACCCTGGGTTCCCTGAGCTTTGCTCCGTTCGAGTGCGTTCTGCCTTCCTCTGCAGGGGAGAACAGGTCTCTGCCCATCTGCATGTGACACCCCCTCACATACCTGTATGTTGCCAACAGATCCCCTCAGAGTCTCCTCTTCTCCAGGCTGAAGAGACCCGGTTCCCCTGGTCTCTCTTCATATGGCTTTCCCTGCAAACCAGCCACCAACCTTGTGGCCCTTCACTGCACCAGTTCCAACCTTGCTATCTCCCTCTTGTAATGAGGGGCCCAGAACTGGACACAACACTCCAGCTGTGGATGCACCAGAGTCACGCAGAGTGGCAGCAACACCTCTCTCGATCTAGAAGCCACACTCCTGGCGCTCGCCCTCTTGGCCGCCACGTCACACGGCTGGCTCACGTTCAGCCTGCAGCCGCCCAGCACCCCGAGGCCCTTCTCTCGCAAGCGCTGGTCTCCAGCCGCTGGTCCCCCGGCCTGCGCTTACAGGTCAGCTCTCAGCCTCGCAGGGGTTTGGGGAGCCAGCATGGGCACAAGACTCCTCCTGGGGTCCTTGCTGAAGACGCTTGACTTCCGGGAGGTTCCCTGGTGCTGCAGCTCAGAATTCCTTTGTAGCTATTCTGGCTCTTCTTTCTGAGCCACATGCCTGCGGTGTGAAAAACAGGGGACGCTGTGGAAAGGCTGGCGAGCAGAAGATGCCATTGCAACCCTGCTGTGAGCGGAGGGACAGGAGAGCACAGAGACTCCCGGGCTTTTATGCGCCACATAAGGAGAAAGCACAACTTGTCGAGGAGTGCAGCCATAGAGTGCCTTGGAATACAACGCAGTTGCGTAAGGAGACAGCCAGCGTTGATCAACACAACGGACGCAGGCAGCGTCTTGTCAGAATGGGACAAGACGAGCTGGTGTCCAGGTCGGCATGTCAGGGCTTCTGCCGAGGCCCCGAGGCCTAGCAGGGGCCCACTGATTGGACCCTCACTCCACTGCTTCCCCACCGCGACCCACATGCTCCCGTCTTTCGTGGCCTGCGTGTTCCCATGAGGGTCAGCTCCTGGAGGGAGGGGTCCCGTGGGGGTGTCTGGTCCGAGGGTCCGCCTGCACCTGGTGCCGGCAATTGCAGCAAGCCCAGCTCCCGGTGCTCCTCCCCACGCCCCTTTGCATGTGGCAGCGCTGTGCATTCAGTGTCTCCTCAGGGGACTGGCGTGCATGCCGCCAAGAGGCCCACACGACGGCCAGGATCCAGTGTTCCCAGGTCATCCCGCATCCTCTTCCAAGGGCTTCCTGCTGGGGGGGGGCATGGGGGAACCTGCCGGCCCCTTTGCTCCCTCCCTCCATGCTGCAGAGCAGGGGAAGCTGGCCCCTTTGGAAGCCTCTTGCTCTCTGGGCCTCGGATTCCGTGCAGTTCGAGCAACGAGACGTTGGAGACTATTTATGCATTGCATTTATATCCCGCCTTTTTTCTTACAAGGAACTCAGCGTGGCTTCCGTCATTCTCCTGCTCTTACTCTCGATTTGATCCCCGCAACGACAACAACCCTGTGAGGTAGGTTGGGCTGAGATCCTGTGACTGGCCCAGAGGCACCCAGCGGGCTCCAAAGCTGAGTAGGGACTTGAACCCGGGTCGCCTGAATCCCTGCTGCGTGCTCTTGACCACTAGGCCACACTGCCTCCCTCTTGCCCTGGCAACAGTTTGCACGTACAGGGGCTTCTGCCAAGCGTGCCTGGAAAGTCCCGAGGCTCTTCCGTCGCCTCTGAGGGAGCCGTGGTGCCAGGGGAGGGGCAGGCCTTGAACCCAGGCCCACCCAGCTGCACAAGCAGCAGCGCCGGCTTCTCTGTCCTCCGAGAGCAGCAGCGTCTCCGTGCTCAGTGCCATCGCTTCCAGTCTCCGCTGCCTGGGGGGGCGAGGCGAGGATCGCCCTGGAAAGGACACGCGTGTCAAAGGGATCCAGCGTCTGGTCTTCCGGCTGGCTGATGCTCTTCCAGGGCAGACGCGCCTCCCTGCTTGTTTGCCCTGCGATCCCTTGGGGGATGATGGGACATGTGCTCGGCACACGCCGTTTAGCAAAGGGGGACTGAAGCAAGGGTCCAGGGCTCCACACATTTTGC
Source organism: Varanus salvator macromaculatus (assembly GCA_023646645.1). NCBI lineage: Eukaryota > Metazoa > Chordata > Lepidosauria > Squamata > Varanidae > Varanus > Varanus salvator. The sequence goes on along the minus strand of JAIXND010000342.1, from coordinate 160,116 downwards.
AGCTTCCCCCAGGCCGGTGGCCCCCCAGAGGGGTGTGACTGCAAATTCCTGGGCCAGAGTGTGCCCACCTGTCAGGACCGGGGTTCCTCCTTCACACATTCCTACTTCCCAAGCACTGAAAATGCTGCCCCTCCTTCTTCAAATGCCTGCTTGAATTCCACTTCTTCTGCAAAGCCCGCCCCCCCCAAAGCCGTCAGCCAGTTCCCTCCCCCGCTCACCTCTGAGGTTCCCCCTTCTGATGGCAGTTAGATTGCAAGCTCCTTGGGGCCTGGGCCCATTTCATGCTTCCACTACCCTGCCGTTCTGCGGGCGTCACATGTGCGAGTTTGAAGCCTCCGTTCACATTGGCCAGGCAATGATCTCTAGCGCAGAGCCCTGCGTGTCCACCGCTGACAGCGGAAGGCTCCTTTCTCGGGGGGGGGGGGGTGCAATTGCCAAGGTGCTTGAGGAAGGAAGTCGACCCGCTCCTCTCTGGCTGGAACAGCCTTAGCCCCCAGCCTGCATATACACATGCAGGACAATTCAGCTTAGAAGAAACTTCCAGGGGTGTTAATGGAAGACACCTTGCTAAATTTAATTGCATTGGGTGGGGGCCATTTTCTTCCAGGAGGAAATGGGGCGGGGAGCAGAAGGGAATTTTGGAGGAGCTGCTGATGGTGGGGTGCAAATTAATCGAAGATTTTCTTCTCTTTGGGAGAGAAATGAGTTGAGTGTCTGTGAAATGTGCATCTATCCAGTGATTATTTCAAAATGTGTGTGTGTGTGTGTTTGTGTTGATTAGCATCTGCAGATGTTGTCTTGTGTGTGTTGTTGGACCCAGGCTGTGGATCTGTTAGGGGCGTTGCGACACCCCTGGAAACGGCCAGGACCCCAAACGCTTCCTCAGCATTTGACTTGCTTCTGCACCGTGGAAGCGAAGGAGCAGTCCTCGGTTTCAGCACGGGCTTGCTCTGAGGACAGAGGACTGTTGTCAGTCCAGTCCCCCGGGTCACGTACGGCCACTGTCTGGGGTCCTTTGCTTGCTGAATTCTTCCTGAGAGATACGACCAGCCGCTGAGGCAAGCGACGGGCCCTCACTGTGGGGCAACTCAGAAGAATTTGGAGTCCCACAAATTAAAAAAATCACCAGCGTCTATTTATTGTCATAAATAACAAACAGTTTATTATTCAGTTATAATAACAACAGAGTGAAGGCATTCTCCTACCAGAGTTTCCCTCCCACGGAAAAGTTAAATAACAAAATAAATGTGAATGTAAACAGAAACACTCCCCAGAATAAAGGTTTTAGAAGTTGAAACCCGGGGAGCTGCAGCCGGTGGGGTGTCCCCACCGCCTTGTTCCGCTCCAGCCCTGCTCCGCGGCACGACAGCTTCCAAGAGCTCACGCCGGCCCAGCTTAACTTGTCCCTTTTGGGCCTTTCTCTGCACAGGCTGCTCCCCAGCCCCCCCCCTTTTTTTTTCTTTTTTTACTTCTGAAAATCTGAGTTCCCTGGGAACGAAATTCTCTTAATTTCTGAGAAGGGAAAGAAATTGTCCCCTAATCAGCCTTATTCGATGTTGATTTGTAAAAAATAAAGACTTTGAGGAAGGGCACCCTAGATGCGTGCACGGAGGGCAGACTTCCTGGTCGAGGGAGGCGCGCGAAATCAGTGGGCACCGCTTGCTTTACTCGCTCACGCTTCCGCCAAATGCATTGCAAAGAGGAGGGCAAACCAGGCCAGCACAGGTGGGGAAAATCGAGTGAGCCGGTCCTGATCTACAAGGAAATTTACACGAAATGAGCTAGACCATTCGGCAAAGCTGGAGCGGGGGTACTGATGCTTCTCCCCATCTTTCTGTTTCCCATCTCAAAAGGAGAGAATTAGAAAACATTCGCATGAAAATAAGCGTCCTTTGTACATTTCTGACAGTGCTTGTCTGACATGATTCTTTTGCTGTGTCCGTATTTTTGGAAGTCATCTCCCTAGTTTAATGCACTTGAGCATTCTTTCCTCCAGTGTGTGCATCGTTTGTGCGTTTACTCACGGTAGAACTTCACTGCCGGATTCAGAGAAGTGCAATTTTGGAGGACAAAGGAGCCTCAGCTTTCAGAGGTTCAAAAGTGCAAAATTAGTTAAGTTCGCAGTAATATCTACACATTTCTTCCCCATCCTGGGCCTGGAGAGTGGGAAGAGCTGGGCCAAGCGAAGCCAGGGCCTGGCACACAGCTGTGGCTGAGGAAGAACCGACTGACTGGATCTGCTGACACCAGCCGACCTGGACGTGGACCTGGCCGACATTTCAGGCCCCTCCAAAGCTGCAGAAGAGAAGGCAGCTGGGCCGCCTGCCCTGGCACAATGCTGGCAGTTCTCCACGAATCTGAGATATAGTCCGGGATCCAAACCGCTACTTTGCACGAATGGAGGCCCCAACAGGACTTGCAAGATCTCTGTTCTTTGAGGAGCAGAGCCCTGGCATGCTTCACAGCTATTTTGCCCCATGAGCAGGTGGGCTCCCTAGCAGCGCAGGTGCCTGGCGTTTAGGAAACATGTGTCCAGCTCTCCCGGGAGGGCAAGGAATGAGCTGGCACTTCATCCAGAACGACTCTGCCTGTTTTGTGAGTGCGTACAATCTGCATCCTATTTCCAAACCCCCAAGTTCGAGGCAAACCAAGTCAGGCATCGTAGCAAACATTTCAGAGGGGTGGACGTGGGTAAACATTTCAGCTTTCTTTAACAAGGTGATAAAAAGCCATCCCCCCATTCCCTGTGTCCCACACATCTTACAGACTTCTGGAAATCTGCCAGCTCTGTAATTTAGGCATTCTCCATACTGCTTTCAAAAGTGGAATTATGCGATGTGCGCTGAGATCAGAAACCACCTCAGTGGCTTTCAGCAGGCGCTGTACATAAAATCGAGAACATATTACTACCCTTGGAGCACTTAATTAAGGAGAAAGTGCTGTGTGTGGGTCGCGATTGTGTGCTGTCAGGTTTGGTGCCATTCTTGCTCTCGCACTGACACACCATCACTTGAGTCTTATTCTCTGCTTCCCAATCGGCCCAATCATTTCTCCACCCCCTGCAGCTCCCCAAAAGCTTCCACAACAACGTTGTAGGCTTTCTTCCCAAAACGGCATGATTGCTTTTCCCACATCCATTTGCTGCCGCCGAGTGAGGTGCCTGCTTCCACTTATTCCACCACCGGGCAGGCCCATCCCTCTATATTCCGGGCCCTCTGCACATGTTCCAAAGCACCCCCTTCATCTCCGGCTTCACACTCAGAGTCGGATCTCTAGCACTGTGCTGCAATAAGATGGAAGCAAGCTGGCAGATTTCCGCAGAGGCAAGATGGTGCTGTGGGGGGGGGAAGGTTTTGCACCTGTTCACAGTTACTGCCTTCTGTGGTAAACGGGAAATACATTTGTCGCTGTCCGTAGCTTCCACCACACCATGTGCCATCTCCCCCCCATTTCAGCTGACATTCCTGATGGATGAACACGCAGCCACCTCGACGGCCGTCATCAAGTGCCTCTTCCGTAGCTTCCAGTGTCCCTCTCGCCTCCTAGCTTTTCCCCACTCCTCATTCAGTCCTCCTCCTCCCAAAGACAGCCGACATGCTGCGCACAATCCCGCGGATGCCCACAGAGGCCTTTTTGATGGAACTCCGAGAGTCCCGTACCAGGTCCAGGAGTTCGTGGAAGACCACCAAGGCGCCGTGATAAGTCTCCGCGGCAGAGATCTCAAACAAGCCCGCGTTGGTGGAAAGGGCCAGGAGCCGGCCTTCCTCGCTAGAGACGGCTCGCCGGTGTTGCAAGTCCCGCTTGTTCCCAACCAAGATAACGGGCAGCTTTTCCGCCCCACCCCGCCTCTTCAGCTGCTGGATCCGCAGGAGCTGTTGGTGGGCAAACTGGAAGCTGGCGCGGTCGCAGATGCTGTAGACAATGACGAAGCCGTCGGCCCAACGGAGCTGCTTCTGGTGCCCGCCGCCCTGGGGGCTGGACAACTGTGAGGATGCAAGTGAGAATCCGGCGTTAATGCCACAGAAGTGACAAGGTGGTCCCTGAGGCCCTCTCAGCCACGGAGTCTCAGCCTAACCTACTGCACAAGGTTGTTGTTGTGAGGATAAAATGGAGCTGTGTCAACTGCCTGTGTTCCTCAAGAAGGAAAAAGGAGGGCCACTGGGATGGCTGGTTTGCAGGGGAAGCTGCAGAGGCGAGACTGCGGGAACTGGGTCTCTTCAGCCTGGAGGAGAGGAGACTCAGAGGGGATGAGTCAGGAAGCACTTGCTGACAGTCAGGACCCCGAGGGTGCGGAATGGGCTTCCACGCGAGGTGGTTGAGGCCCCATCGGTGAGGGTGTTCAAGGATAGGCTGGACGTGCACATGGTGGGCATGTCGTGAGTGGAGCTGGCTGGAGTTGGGGGTCAGACTGGATGGCCCAAGAGGCCCCTTCTGGCTTGCTCTGTTTCTATGTTGCTATGTTTCAGTGTTGGTGTGCTTACTGCTATACTGCCCAATAGTTGAAACTCTCTGGGTAGTTCACAACAGCACATGAAACAAATGCAAATTTAAAAGCCTTTGCGACAGGACGGCATATACATATTCCAAATAAATATATAAAACCAGTATAAGGGAAAAAACAATTTGTGGCATGGAGTGCTCCTGAAAAAGTCTATCCTGGAGACCCCCCTCAAAGCACCAAATGTTCTTGGGCATCGTTGGGCATGAGTGGCCGCCGTAGCCTTGGTGCCAAAAGGATGGCAAGATCAGGCCATCCCTGGGAGCTCATTCACAGCTGGGGCCCGCACTGAGAAAGCCCTCCCACTTGTGGCCAGCTAGCCTACCTCACAGGGTTGCTGTGAGGATAAGATGGAGATTCCTTGCAGAAAAGGCGGGTGATGGATGCGCCACAGCGAGAGCAGCATTGATTCAGGGAACCCGCTGGCACAGGTTGTGGCTGTCGGCATGCACCGCAGGCAAACGCGTGGAGAAGAGGCTGTTAGCCTGCGGGCCAGCAAAGCCTCCATGCTCTCCCTCCAACCCATATTCCCCTGACTTTGCGCCCTCCAAATGGGTTGGACTGCAATTCCCATCACTCCAGCCAGCATGGGGGTTGAAGTCCAATCCATCTGGAGGGCACTCTGGAATGGGGAAGGGGCATCTCCTGGGAGCCCCGATCTAGCAGCACTTAGTCCATGAAACTCCATGATCTCCACCCATCTGGATGGCTTTACCATGGAATTGCAGGAGTTGGAGGAGCAGAGCGCCTTCTGTGGCTACTAGCCAGGGGGCAATTTGTTGCCACCAGGACCAGAGACAGTGTGCCTGCCTGCCCACGATGCCAGGAAACAGGGGCAGAGGGGCTGTTGTACCCCCTCCCCCATGGGCAGAGGGCAGAAGGGTGGGTGGGATGCACCAGGGTCGGATCCAGCTCAGCTCTTCTGCGGCTCTCATTGTGCTCCTGGATTTCCTGATTTAGCCAAAACCCTCCTTTAGCCTCTCGCCCTGCTCAGAAGCAGGGGGTTCATGTGTCATGTGAGTGCGAACCTTGGGACACTTTCCAGATTCTAAGGTAATATTTTACCTGCGGGCAGACGGAGTCCCAGATGCTGAAGCAAGCCTCTAGGCCAGCCACCATCACCTTGTGGGTGTAAATTGACTCTGGAAAGGAGGCAAAATGTGTTAGGGAGGGAGGCAGCAGAGAAAACAGTGGAAGGACTGTAATGCCAGAAATCGTGCTTACCAATATCCCCGTATTCGCCAATAAACCTTCGGGTCAGAAAGCGAACGATCAATGCTGGGATGCAATGAGGAAACGCACATTAGGAGCCTCCCCATCCGCACGGCAGCTCCCCGCCCCGCATGTGGCCGAGGGAGGGGTCGCTCCCACCGACCCCCGAGCCAGACGTGGGACACGCGAGTCACTTCGGAGGGACTGGCTGTGCAATGGCGGCGCCCCCGCCCCCGTGCAGGCGAGCAGGGCTGGGGCCCCAATCCGACCCAGTGGGCAAGGCCCCCTCTTCCTCCCAGGGTCCCAGGCCGGAGCAGGCTGCGGGGAAGTCTAAAAATGCCCCTCGCACCGCGGAGCCTCTCGCCGTCCCCTCGTCTTGCGTACGACGGCGCAGCGGTTCCTCCGAAGGCCCTCAGGATGCCGCGCGGGGAGGCGCGCCCGGGCGCCGGCGGCCCCTCCCTCCTGCCGCCCGCACCGAGCTGGGAGCGCGACGGGTGAAGCCCATGCGGGGCCGGCCGTCCCTGGCGAGGGCGGCCCCGGGGGGGCGACGGCCCGAGCGCGGGGCGGGCGCGGGGCGGGGGGGGCACTCACCGGACTTGCCCACGCTCGCGGCCCCGAGGACGAGGACGTTGGCGTCCAGCCTGGGCGGGCTGCCCTCGGACATCTTCCCGGCCTGCTGCAGCGCCGCCCGCAGCTGCACCAGCATCGCAGCCCTGCGGGGCGGCGGGCGGGCGGGCGAGGCGAGGCGAGGCGAGGCGAGGCAAGAGGGCGCCGCGCCGCCAGCCGCTTCACCGAGCGCTCGCCCGCTCGCCCGCGCCTGCCCGCTTTTATAGCGCGGAGGAGGAGGAGCCGCCGCTGGCCGACTGACGGGAGCGGACGGGGCGCGCCCGCGCGGCGCTTTCTCTGCCCCGACACGCGACCGCCGTGCGTCCACACGTGCGCCGCGAGCCAGACGGCTCCTGGCTGCAAGAGGGAGCCGCAGCAGGCGCGCTCCTGCCCCGCTGGCGACTCCGAAGCCGGGCGCGCCCGGCCGGGGGCGCCGGCGCCCGCCCCTTGAAGGCGCTGCCCGCATCCTGAGCCCGCCTCCGCGGGAGAAAGCCCCGGGGAACGCGCTGCGGGCGCCACGGCAGCCTTAGGATAGTCCCGGACTGCCTCTGGACAAAGCGCGTTCCCGAGTTTCGAGGGATCACTCCGGTCAAGTCTCGGGGGGGCCAGTCCAAGGGACCACCTGTCCGGGCCTCCTGCGCTCTACGGCGACCCCTCAGATTGCATCGATAGACCGGGTCCGACAGTCCACGGGGGCTGGAAAGCGCGACCGGGCGATGTGGGACCCCCAGGCAGGAGGCGCGGAGGCGCCACGCTGTGCGCTTGACCATGGAGGCTCCATTCCAGCGGCTACCATTCATGACCATCGATGTGCGCCCCCCACCCCGTCAGTCCCTTAATCCCAATTATTCATTCCTTTGCTGTTATACTGGCCAGACACGGGAGTTCCCAGGACAGTTCACAGCAAGTCACATTCAACACACAAACACGCGTCCTGAAAAAGAAACGCACAAAATTTCACGGATAACATTTAGAAGAGTTTGAACAGCTTCGGAGCAGATCCGGTTTAGGAAAAAGCGGGCAGTGCCGGGAAGCGCGCGCGAAGAAGCCCCTGTCGGCGCCGGGAAGGGCTGCAGTCCGCCGGGCGAAGGCGGGTGCGCGCGGGGAGGGGCGGGAACCCTTGGGGGAAGCCCTGCCTGCCCCTGGAGGGGCCGGGATGGGCCCTGGGGACCCTCCTGTGGCCACCCCCCCCTTCCACTGGCCCCAGCGCTCCCCACGGTGCCGACCTTTGGATATCTTTGCAGCTCGCGTGCCGTTTTCCTCCTCCCTTACAGGCTGGGATGGTTCTCGCGGTGCTTCCGTACCGGTAGGAAGGGTTTTCAGCTGTATTTTGGGCTTGCCCCCTTTGACTTGGCTGCTGGGTACTGGAATCCCCCCCCAAGCAAGCCCTTCCCCAAAGCCAGACTTGGCCCTTGGGCCGAAAGAGGCTCCCCACCCCTCCAGGCTCACAGAGCCACGTCCTCCTGGACAAGCGCTTTCTGGGACTCGGAGCCACTGTAGAAAAGACCCTGCGAGATGGGTGGCAGCCCTCCCCCCCCCCAAGGGCCAAACCTGGAGCTTTCTTTGCAGTGATCCTTGCTGTGGGGAGGGGCGGTTGCCGGGGAAGCCCGACTCTGCAGCGCCCATGCCACAGGAGGTCTGAAGCCATGCCTCCTGCAGCCTTGGTCCCCAAGGACAGCCTGAAACGGCGAGCCATTGGGTTGAGCCATATACCTACAGGAAGTGGCTTTAGCCATCAGGTGAGAACTTGGGGCAGCGTAAGGATCACGCCACCTGCAGGGGAGGCCTGGTGGGACTGGCAGATTCCCGTTGCCTCCACTGCCCTGCCTCGCGTCACCGGAAGCAAAGCGGGTTCAGACAGGGCAGGATGCCAGGGCTCCAGCTCTGGGCGCAGGGATCCTTTGCCTGCAGCCAGGCGGGGTCTGGTGCCTGGTGGCCTCAGGATGGGACAAGCGGGTGGGCTCTGGCAGCAGCCCCAGCTCCCTGGACAGTGCAGGGTCCGGGCGAGTGAGACAGATGGGGTGCCGGGGTGAGGGGCCGATGAGCCGCAAGGTGGGATGGTGCCTATGAGGAAGGGGGTTCCCGGGCTCTGGGGCCCGCATGGAGGGAGCAACAACTGAGGACTGCTACCCAGCACCATCGGCCGTGGAAGCAAGCAGCAAGCGGCAAGCCTGGATTGGACCCTTGTGGAACTGGGCTGCCCAGGACTGGGGATGCACGGAGGGTCGGTGGACTTGTCCCGGCAGAGTCTGCAGATTTCCTCCCATGTCTTGGAAAGGTAGCCAGGCCAAGAAGCCGTCCGTCTCCAGCGGCTCGCGGAACAGCGGTTGCTACTCGTGCATGTGGCATATCAAAGAGGGCAGGGTTTGGCTCCTGGTGAGTGGCATGCAAGTGCCAGATGCGGCCACCAGCCACGACAAAGCGGCCCGAGTCCGGGAGCAGAGCCTAGGGAATCCAACCCTAAGCGATTCCTCACATCCCTACCAGGACCTAGTACAAGTGGAAAAGGTTGTTGAACTCCTTGAAACAGTGGCCAAGGATTATCAGACGTACTATATATTGAAGTGGAGAATTGCCAAAGTCACACTGGACTTCAAAAGAAGTCTAAAAATTTTTTAGATCTAAGCTTGACCCGGAGCTGTCACTGGAGGCCCAGGTGGCAACGGTGGCGAGGAGCACTTTCCTACAGCTTTGGCTGGTCCATCAGCTGCGTCCTTACCTGGACTAACACTGCCTGACAACAGCGATTCATGCTCTGGTAACCTCCCTGTTGGGTTACTGCAACGTGCTCTACGTGGGGCTGCCCTTGAAGACGGTCCAGATACTTCAGCTGGTACAGAAGAGAGTGGCCAGGTTGCTAACGGGGACCAGTCATTATTCTCATATAATGCCAGTCCTCTGTCAGCTCCACTGGCTTCCAGCTGAAGTCCGGACCCAATTCAAGGTGCTGGTTTTGACCTATAAAGCCCTGAACAGCTTGGGACCAGGATACCTGAAGGAACATCTCCTTCCTTATATGCCCTCACGCCCCTTAAGATCTGCAGAAGAGGTCCTGCTCCGGGAACCCTCCCTGAAGGAGGTAAAGAGGACATCTACTTGGAGCAGGGCCTTCTCTGTGGTGGCGCCTAGATTGTGGAATGTGCTCCCTGGAGAGGTTTGCCTGGCGCCAAGTTTATACTCTTTTCGGCACCAGGCCAAAGCCTTTTTATTTAATTGTTATTTTAAAAAACTAGCATTTTAATTTTCAACAGTTGCTTTTTATTTAATTTATATTTCCTGGTTATTTGTTATTTATAATATTGATATGGTTTGTTTTATTGTGTGTTGATTTTAATGGTTGTAAGCCGCCCTGAGATGCCTTGCATAAGGGGTGGCATACAAAAGTTTTAAATAAATAAATAAATAAAATGAAGGAACTGGTTAAAAGGGAGTTGAAAGGGGGAGTCAAGAGGGTTACATCCCTTGCTTGGGGACTACCCAGAGCCGCGGTGTTAGAGGGACCGATAACTTGTCTACCACAAAGTTAGAAAGGATCACCAAGTCCATGGGTCACTGCATGGGTCACAAGCAAGGCCAAGGAAACTGGGAAAAACGGTTCCCCCAGGAAACGGAAATATCGCCCAGCTGAGGAAAACTGCAGAAAGCACACCTTTGTGCGAGGGGGAGAGATGCAAGCGGAGTGAGAAGGCAAGTAATCCAGTGGCCTTTGGGACACTGTTGGGAGACCACGGTATGATGCCCAAACTGACTTTAGATTTTCAAAGTGTGCTTGCGTATCCATTTTTCCCAAAAATCTCCTTTCCTCAAATTTCCTGGGGAAAAAAATAGAACAAAACAGACTGCCCCGGTTCCATGACTTCAAAATCTTCACAATTTTAAATTTCTCTCTAAAAGCAACCCGTAGAGACGTAGTAGTTTTTAATTAATCCCCTGTTTTGGTCAAACCTGGCTGCCAAAGGAGCTGACCTGATAACCTGTACTCCTGCAGGGAAGGTACTCAAGTGATGGCCAGTGAAGGCCGCTAGTCCTCATGACTGTGTACCCCCTCTAGGATCAGAGGCGGTGTGGCCGTATGCACCAGCTGCAGGGGAACATGGCCAGGAAGGCGCAGTGGCACTCCCGTCCCACTTGTGGCTTTGCTGTGGGCAGCTGCTGGGCCGCCGTGTGAACAGGACTGTGGCTTGATCCAGCCGCGCGTCTTCTGACGCTGGCCTGCCCGGAGGCTCCCAACCCAGGGCCTCCCCCCCTCCGAGGCCGCGCCCCATGCTGCCAGGCTGGGAGTCCCGTCGGCAAGGCCGCTGCAGCTTCTTCTGCACTCGCAGAGGCTCTACGAGGAGAATGAGGGTGGAGACTGCCACCGTGTGTCCCGCAGGAAAAAGCCTCCCCGTGCAGCGCCTTGCAGCCTGTTTCCTCAAGGGCTGTGTTCCCCCCCACAAGCACCTGCAGGGACTGCGTGTCGGCCGCGGGGGAGCCCGGGCCGGACCTGAGTGGGGCCGAAGGAGCATCCCTTCCGCAGCCGGTGCCACCCAGATGTGTGGGGCTTCAACTCTCCTCCGTCCCAGCCAGCACGGCCCTGGTCCCCTTCCAGCCCTGCGTTGCTCAGGACAGCCTTTCTCCAAAGCCGACAGCCCACGTCAGTGGTGATTTGGAAGGTTTCGAAATCTTCAGCTGATCCACAACATCTGTCTTCTTATTTATTTATTTTTGGATTTCTATCCTGCCTTTCCCGATAAAGGGCTCAAGGCAGCTTACATCATTCTCCTCCTCCATCTTATCCCCACAACAACAACCCTGTGAGGTGGGTTGGGCCGAGAGTCTGTGCCTGGCCCAGAGTCACCCAGTTGGCTCCATGGCCGAGCGGGGACTCGAACCTGGATCGCCTGAGTCCCAGTCCCAGGCTCTTCACCACGACGCCACGCTGGCTCTTGTGTCGTCTTCCCACTGCCATTCCTCTGCAGTAAGAAAGCAAGGTGTCCCTGAGTCTTTTACCGCCCTCTGCTTGGAGGACTGCCCCCTATTTTGAAGGCCACCCTCTGGTTGAACATTCAAGGTAAAGAAGGACGTTCTCAGAAGAAGGACTATCAGCTGGAAGCTGTCCCTCAACAGGGTCTGGCCACAGGGGGAGGCACCCCGTGTCCCGGCCCTGGCTGCCCTCACCAAACGCACACCTGGAGGTGTCCAGCAGCACACCGTTTGTGCCGCCCACGGCCCGCTTTTGTCCCCTGCTCTGGGTCTTGGCCGGTCACTCGGTGGAGGACGAGAGGAAAGAGGGTGGAAGGGCAGCTGTGATCTCGCAGCTGGGCAAGCTGCCTCTTCCCAGGTGTTTGCGGGGCTCGTGGCAGCCACAAGGCTTGTCCCTCGCCTCGCACGTGGACGAAGGGGCTCCTGCACTGTTAGGTCGTGGCAGCCGTAGAAGGCCGGCGAGGCGGGCATTTGGGGGGGCTCTCCCTGTGGATGGGGCAGAGAAAAACGCCTCCCCAGCCATGGTGCCGAGCACCTTCTCTCCCCGAGAACATGGGCTTGCAGGCTGGGGAAGGTGCAGCTCTCGTGCCAGGGGAGTGCACAGGGCTCGCGGCTGAGCAGAAGGCCTTCCAGCCCCACCCGCCGCCTGGTCCGACTTGTCTGGGCACATAGAAGCCAGGAGATAACGGATCTCAGGCGTCTTGCGGCTGATTTCCAGCTGAATCCGACCTTCCCCGCATGCTGTCATTAAAGGCGGCACGTGGATGCGGCTGAATTGCAAGAACAGGGCCCTTCTGGTCGCTGCAGGAAAGCTCTCAGAATAACCGCTTGCCAGGCCAGACAGCAGAGTCCTGCAATGGCCGTCAACACCCTGGACGGAGCTGCACCTGGTGAATGCCCGGAGCGGTCTGCCTGGCGCTGCAGGGCCAGCAGCCGGCAACCCTGGGCTGTCGGCTTGTTGTGCCACTTGTAGTCTTGCCAAGATGTGGCAAGTCCATCGAAGGAGGAAGGACATGGAGCACAGCAGACATGGTGTGCCAGAGTCGAGTGAATGCCAGGGCCGAGACCAAAGCAGCAGAGAGCAAATTGTGCAAGGGATCTTGTGACTTACAATCATATTTTGCAACCCCCTGTGGAATATCTGACCAGAAATTAGCGCGTATGATCATTGTTGCGGATGTGCAAATCGGCTCCTCCATGTCATCCGGAGTCCCTTGCTGCTTTCTCCATGCCAGCGGGGTGGAAAGGGACTAGCTCAAGTGCCCACTTCTGCAAGGAACATCAAGTGACTCATCTAAAAGCAGCATTTTTTTGAGGAAGAGAAAGCACCCTGAAGTGGTTAACCAAGACCCTGAAATGTAGGCTCTGTGTAGCCAGCAAGAGAATCGCCAGTGCTGAGAGCAAACCAAAGGAGACCAACATCTTCTGCATTCAAACGTGCATCTATCCAGCTGAGTCCAGGATGCTGGACTAGTGGACCTGTGTCCTGATCCAGCACAACGGTTCCTGTGTTCTTTTACTTTCTTGCCTGCTGGTTTGACCCCGGGGCCGGGGAGTAGGAGCCACAGGGCCTTGTCCCCTCGCTAACACAAGTGCCGCGGGAGCCACAGGCTGCGTCACTGGCACGGTGGCCCAGCTGGGGCTCACAGGGGCTCCGCCCCGCACCTCTTCAGTCGCAGGGAGGCAGACATGATCCGAAGGCGCTGTGCCCGCAGGCTCAGTGGCCCTTCTCTAGCGGCTGAGGAAGGGCAGCCTTCGAGTAAACCCACGCTGCCCCCGCTGCGGTGGCTTGATCCAGGAGGGACCAGGGGGACTCCTCAGGTTCTCACGGAGGGGATCACTGCAAGATCCAGTTCCTGGAGGTGGATTGCCCGGTCCCTGAGGTCTCTCCTGGGAGCTGTCGCTCTGTGCATGGTCAGGATGAGTGCCTGCACTCCCACACTGCCTGCTCAGCACCTGCGTACGCAGCTCCCACATCGCCTCCGTGGGGCTCACATCCACCCACAGCCGCTCCATCCCCACTGGTTTGGGGCCCGGACTGGGCCAAGTCAGCCCGCCGCTTCTTTCGCCATCCCCATGAGGGGCCTCCCGGGACTGCTGCTCTGCCAGGGGGGAGGCTGCGGCCCCTGTGCACGTGCCTGACTGCTCGTGCCCGTGGTGACCGCGTGGAGGGGAAGTCAGGGGCTGTGCGTTGGGCCCGTTGCCCCACTCAGACATAAAAGTGCTGAAATGGAAATACGGTTTTGCAGAGTTGGCAAAGCTCATGACCGGGGACAAGGAAGTGCCCTGAGTTCCCGTAAGCAGTCCTTGAAAAACCCCTGGTCCCCATGCGGTCACGGGGCCAGGCCTCCCGGAGAGACACTGCACCAGACCCTCTGCCACGCCTGGCTTCCTGGGTCCCTCCGAGCTGAGCTGCTGCGCTCGCAGAAGCTGTGGGAGCTGAGCTTCCCAAGAAGCCAGAGCATGCTCTTCCGCAGTGCAATGCCAGAGGTCTGGCAGGGCGGCTTGGACTGGAATGATCCATGAATCACAGAACAGCAGAGCTGGAAGGGGCCAGGAGGTCATGGGTCCACCCCCTGCTGGTGCAGGTCACCAAGTCACCCCATTCCACAGAGGGCTGCCCAGTTTCTTTCTGAATGTCCCCAGTGTGGGAGAGCCCCCCACCTCTCCGGGCAGCTGGTCCCACTGGTGTATTGCTCTGACAGTGAGGAAGCTTTTCCTGATGTCCAGCCTGAACCTGGGTTGTCGCAACTTGAACTTATTCCGTGTCCTGCACTCTGGTTTCAGCAAGAGGAGATCTTGACCTTCCTCTTTGTGGCAGCCTTTGAGGTACTTATAGAGGGGTATCATGTCCCCCCTCAGTCTTCTCTTCTCAAGGCTGAGCATGCCCAGTTCCCCCAGTCTCTCCTCACAGGGCAGTGCTTTCAAACCCTGGGTCATTTCTGTTGACCTCCACTGGGCCCTTTCTAATTTTCCTGCATCTTTCTTAAATCTTGGTGCCCAGAACTGGACACAGGACTCCAGGTGAGGTCTGAAGATCCACATACTTATTTATTAGATTTATATCTCACCACTTTTCTTTTTTAAAGAACTCAAGCAGCCTACATCCTCCTGCTGCTGCTGCTCTCAATCTTATTCCCACAAGAACAACCCTGTGAAGCAGCCCTCTGTGCCCACAAGTCATCTCCAACTTAGGGTGACCCCACGAAGGGGAGTCCCCCAACTCAAGGCTGCAGCTGCCCTTGGGGAGTCCGTCTGGTTCATCTTTGGCCTTCCTCCTCTTCTCCTTCCTTCCTCTTTCCCAAGCATGACCGTTTTCCGCAGGGAGTCCTGCCCTTTCAGAATGTACATGAAAGAGGACAGCCTCCGTTTCACCGTTTTTGCTTCTAGGGAAAGCTCTGTGTTGCTTTGATCCAGGATCCGCTCGCTCCGTTTTCTGTGGGTCCAGGGTATTCGCAAAGCTCTCCTACAGCGCCGTGCTTTGAGCGCAGAGTGACTGGGAGGACGAGAGTGTGGGTGTTCTTGGCCTGGGCCTCCATGGGGACAAGCACTCCCCGGACAATCTGTCCCGGTTCCTTCATTGCTGCCCTTGCGAGTCTTCGTCTGCTGTTTGGCTGTGGTCTCCCTTTGAGCTGATGTCTGAGCTGAGATATGCAGAATCTTTCACTATTCCAGTTTCTTCACTGTTGACAGTAGAAGTCCTGCAAGGAGAAGGCGGGACAGATGGTTAATACCTGTCTCTTCTTCTAGTTACTCCCCCAGCCGGCAGGTACCTGGAAGTCTTGTCAGCTGCCCCACGGGATTGACGGTGCTGTTACTTAACGCCAGGTCGGTCCGCAATAAAGCCAACATCATCCATGACCTGATCATGGATGAGAGGGCTGACCTGGCTTGCATCACCGAGACCTGGGCGGGAGAGGGGGGGGATGTTGCCCTCTCGGAACTTTGCCCGCCCGGGTACCTAGTTCAGCACCGTCCACGCCCGGAGGGGAGGGGAGGGGGGGGTCGCTTTAGTTTATCGGGCTGCTTTTCCCCTGACGGGGCTTCCTGTCCCTTCGAGACCGGGGCTGGAGTGCCTCCACTTGGTGTTGGGTGATCGAGACAGATTGGGGATTCTGTTGGTGTACCGAGCACCCTTCTGCCCAACAGACTCCCTGCCTGAGCTGACGGAGGTCGTCTCGGACCTGGTGTTGAAGACCCCCAGGATGCTTGTCCTGGGGGACTTCAATCTCCATGCCGAGACGGACTTGGCCGGGGCGGCTCAGGACTTCATGGCTTCCATGACGGCCATGGGGCTGTCTCAACACGTCATTGGCCCAACCCATGAAGGTGGACACACCCTGGACCTGGTTTTCTCGACGGGACAGGAAGAGGGTGATCTGAGGGTGAAGAACCTCTGCTTGACGCCCTTGTCATGGTCAGATCACTTCCTCGTGAGGTTTGAGCTCGAGAGTGGCTTCTCCCTCTGTAAGGGTGCGGACCAGATTGTGATGGTCTGCCCCCGGAGTCGGATGGATCCTGATGGATTCCTGAGGGCCCTGGGGGATTTTCCGGCTGACAAGGCTGGTGCTCCTGTTGAGGCCCTGGTTGACATATGGAATGGGGAGATGTCCAGGGCCATCGACACGATTGCTCCTAAGCGCCCTCTCCAACCAGGCAGAGCCCGATCGTCTCCCTGGTACACTCTAGAGTTACGGGTGATGAAGCGGGTTGGGAGACGGCTAGAGCGTAAGTGGAGGAAATCTCGTGACGAGTCTGACCGAACACATCTTAGAGCACACTATCGAGCCTATGCTGTGGCGGTGAGGGTGGCGAAGAAGCGATTCTTCTCCGCGTCCATTGCCTCCTCGCAATGCCGTCCGGCGGAGATCTTTCGGGTGGTGCAGGGGCTGACTAAGTCTGGCCCTGATAAAGATCTCGTGCCACCCTCGAAGGCCCGCTGTGACGATTTCGCCACGCATTTTAGGGAGAAAGTTGCTCTGATTCGTCACGAACTGGACTCCACTCTTGATACAGTTTCTCTCGGGGAGGGACCAACCGTACGTGCTTGTCCCTCATTAATGGATGACTTTCAGTTGTTGCGGCCTGATGATGTGGACAAGGTGCTTGGATCGGTACACTCAACCACCTGTTTACTGGACCCGTGCCCATCCTGGCTATTAAAGAACGCCAAGGCCGGGATTGTGCCCTGGATCTTGGAGGTGGTAAACGCCTCCTTGAGAGACGGCCGGGTGCCTGCCCCTTTAAAGGAGGCGGTAGTCCGGCCAGTCCTCAAGAGGGCCTCCCTGGATCCAGTGGCGGTCACCAACTATAGACCGGTGGCCAACATCCCGTTTTTGGGCAAGGTGCTGGAGCGGGTGGTGGCGGGACAACTCCAGGCACTCTTGGATGAAACTGATTATCTGGACCCATTTCAGTCCGGTTTCAGACCCGGGTTTGGCACTGAATCTGCCTTGGTCGCCCTGTATGATGACCTGTGCAGGGAGAGAGACAGGGGGAGTGCGTCCCTGTTGGTTCTCCTGGACCTCTTGGCGGCTTTCGATACCATCGACCATGGTATCCTTCTGGAGAGGCTGGTGGGATTGGGAGTTGGAGGCACTGCTTTGCAGTGGTTCCGCTCCTATCTCAATGGCCGATTCCAGAAGGTGGTGCTGGGGGACTATGGCTCTGCGCCATGGCAGCTTTGCCATGGAGTTCCGCAGGGTTCTATTTTGTCCCCTTTGCTGTTTAACATCTACATGAAACCACTGGGAGAGGTCATCAGGAGGTGTGGGCTGCGGAATCATCAGTACGCTGATGATACCCAGCTCTACCTCTCGTTTTCCACCGATCCAGGTGAGGCGGTGGCTGTGCTAAACCGGTGCCTGGCCGAGGTAATGGGTTGGATGAGGGCCAATAAACTGAGGCTCAATCCTGACAAGACGGAGGTCCTGTTGGTAGGTGGTTCGGGCCTCGGAATGGGGGACCTGACCCTAGTCTTGAATGGGGTTGCACTCCCTCTGAAGGACAGGGTCCGCAGCTTGGGGGTCCTCCTCGACCCGGAGCTGACCTTGATAGCTCAAGTGTCAGCAGTGGCGAGGAGTGCCTTCCATCAGCTTCGGCTGATCCATCAGCTGCGTCCCTTCCTGGAGCTCGACTGCTTGGCAACGGTGACTCACGCGTTGGTGACTTCCCGGCTAGATTACTGTAATGCGCTCTACGTGGGGCTACCCCTGAAGACGGTCCGGATACTTCAATTGGTACAAAACAGAGCTGCCAGAGTACTGACGGGGACTGGGCGTGGTGTTCACATCACCCCTGTTCTCCGTCAGCTTCACTGGCTCCCCATTGAAGTCCGGGCCCAATTCAAGGTGTTGGTTCTTACCTATAAAGCCCTTAACGGCTTGGGTCCCGGTTACCTAAAGGAGCGCCTGCGACCATATACACCCTCCCGCCCCTTACGATCTGCTGCTGAGGCTCTCCTCCGGGAACCCTCCGTGAAAGATATTAGGAGGGTGAGTACCCGGAGGAGGGCTTTCTCGGTGGTGGCGCCCCATCTGTGGAATGCGCTCCCCAGAGAGGCTCGCCTGGCGCCGTCTTTATTTGCTTTTCGGCGCCAGGCGAAGACCTTTTTATTTAAACAATATTTTAAATGCTAATTTATTTATTATTTATTAATTTAATTTGTATTTAGGGACGGTTGTTGTTTTAATTTTGACCTGGAGATGGGCCAATTTTTAATGTTAGTTTTTAACTGTTAATATTTTGGAAATTTTAATGTTTGTATTCAATCTTTGGTTGTGAGCCGCCCCGAGGCTTGTGGCAAGGGGCGGCCTATAAATTTCCAAATAAATAAAATAAATAAATAAGAACTCAGGTGCAAGACCAAGGCAAAGTGGGCCGCAACCCGGGGAGCTGATCCGAGGGACTCCCAGTGGATTCTTTGCATCCTGCCAGCCCTGCGTGTGCTGGGGGTCTTTGGGGAACCAGAGCGTGGAGAGACAGGAGCCCGTCCTGCCAGCTGCCGCTTCCTTCAGCTTGGCAGGCGGCCTCCCCCAGTGTGGGTCACCGACCGGCCTCCTGCCCCGCCAGGAGCCTTTCCTGTGTGGCCGGAAGCCGGAGATGAAGATCAGTGTGCCAGGCTGCCCCCTCCGGGGTGGCTCGTGACCGGGTGCCCCCGTGGGTCCGCGGGCCCTCCCCATTCTGGACCATGTATGGACAAGCTGCCCAGCACTGGTCCCACATCCTCGGGGGACCCACATAATGACATCATTACCTGGGCAGAACGTGCCATTATCACATCCGCCTCTGCTTTGCACTTTTCACCTCCTTTGCCACAACACAAGTGGGATGATCGCTCATTTTGAGTCTCTGTGAATATGGGGTGAGTTTAAACAAAGTCTCAAGGGAGCTGGAGAATTTCTTAATGTTTTATGTCAAACTCTGCAGTTCAGGTGTCCTTCAGGTTGTTGTGTGGAAGAAGAGGGAAAAAGGAACTCTTTGAAGCAAAACTAACTTTCTCTCAGATGTTAGAGTTCCTTTTCTTTCTCTTCCTTATCTTCTCTTGTTTCTGTTTTTTTTACTTCTCCAGGGTCTCTTTGGAAACATTTCTTCAAAAATTGGACCCATTGTGGCGGTAAAAGACTCTTTACTCATGCGCAGTCCAGCTGCTCTCTCTGCCTGGGCGACGCACACATGGCTGGGTTCAGAGAACAGAGCAAGCCCTCGGGGGTTTCTACGACTGTTGATCTGTTGTGCTGTTTGCACCAGGCATGGCATTTCACCGTGGCAAGTTTGGTCATTAGAAACGTGATAAGAAACAATGGTTTGTTCTGTGGTTTCTCTGTACCACCATGGCTTGCGTTGCCTGAAGCCAGGATCGCGGGTTCCACGGTGCTGGTATTCAGCTACCACAGAGGTCTCCGGAAAGAGCGGCAACCGCAGGAGCTGCTGTAGCCATCCAGCCTCTATGTGCAGACCAGTGAGGAAGAGTCAGGCAACATTGGCAAGGAGTGATGCACCATGGGATCGAATTTCAGGTGCAGTGGCTGATGGGATACATGCCAACAGTGGGAGGAATGAGTGGGGAGGATGGAAACCATGATTGTCTATTAGGTAATCATGGTAAACCCCACCCCCCCTGCAAACAGGGTTACCAGGCAGGGTTGCTCGTGGTGCTGTGTGAATGCAGCCAGTGAGTGGGTTTGCACAAAATGTTATCATATTGTCTGAACTCCCCTGAGTCCACTCTAAGTAGTCATGGCTTGTTGTTGGGTTTATTAAACACACTGTTATTGGAACGGTGTGTTTAATAACCTGGATGGCACAGTAAACAATGGCCAAGCTGAAACCAGCTGTGTGGCCCTTTCTGGTCACAATTCCAAGTGCTGGTTATAACCGATCAAGCCCTGTGCAGCTTGGGTTGAAGCTCCCTGAAAAGAGAGACTGTGTTCTCACGGATGAGCCTGCCCGGGCTCTAAGATCTGGGGAGGCCCTTCTCGGGGTACCACCACTATCACAGGCATGCCTGGTGGGAATGTGGGACGGGGCCTTCTCGGTAGCTGCCCCGGGGCTCTGGAACTCCCTTCCCAGGAAGGCCTGGTTGGCGCCCTCCCTGTTATGTTTCCAAAAGCAGGCAAAACTTTCTGTTCCAACAGGCATTTAGGAATGGCCTGGGCCCGTGAGATTGTGATGGACTAGAATTTACATATTTTAATTTGGGTATTTTTATGATTTAATTATATTTTAACTTTATGCATATTTCTGTGAATGTTTACATTTTTAATGTTGGGAGCTGCCAATAATGGGGATAGGTGGGATATAAATATAATAAAAATAAAAAGAACAATAATACGTTGACAAGCTCTTACGGAATCAAATATGACTCCTCTGGATCAGTCTCCGGACAGTGCTTGGACTCTGCTCATGAAAACAGCATAGCCCTTTCTCAGGTTCTTCCAGTGCACTTTGAACATGCTTCAGGGCAGCCTTCCCGGTGGCCAGCTTGTCAGAACTTGCAGTACCTGAAACCTCTGCTTTGTCCTCAAATGAACAGGCTGCAGCCAGACCTCTGGTGCCGCGGGCTGAGGCTCAGCCGTCCAAGGAGACCAAGTCCCAAGAGAAACCCCAGTCGGCCTTGAGCAGTGGGACTGCAAGGGACAAAAAGGAAGAAGAAAGCTGGTCCAACAGGGAGACGGAGCTACTCACACGCCCCAGTACATGCGCCCCGAATGAGCCCTCATCACCCTTGGGATCATCTCCCGTCTTCTTCTGACCTGCCTCTCCTCACCAGGAGATCAAAATCTTCTTTGTCTATCAGATGATTTCGGGACCTTTGCAGAATACATTTTTAGAATGGCAAAGCCCTTGAGATTTAAGATCCCTCTTCCTCACCATAGATTTTAAAAGATGTCACCAAATTTAGCTTCTGGCTAATGAGGCAGGGTAGAAACCCAATCAATCGATCGATCGATCGCTATCAGTCCGGTGCTTCCAGCATTACTACACATAATCAAATGATCCCAGCTGAAAGTTTCTACTCTTCTGCCCATGTCTAGAAAAATAAAGAACCGTGTAGCATCCAAGAAGAGCAGTGCGCTGTTCTCTCAAAGCAGCCCCTGCCGAACTGCGTGGCAGCGCAAGATGATGCGACATCCTCGCTCTGCATGATGGAACAGGCAGGCCGGTGGCCCAACTGCTCCTATGGGGCAAAAGCTGCACCCGATTTTCAAAAAGGGTAGCAGGAAGGACATGGGGAATTACAGACCTGTTAGCCTTACGTCCATTGTAGGAAAAACAATGGAAAGGCTCATAATAGAGAGAGATCTAGTGATGCTAGATAGGGAAGGGAGGCTGACAGCCACACAACACGGCTTCCGCAGAAACAGGTCCTGCCAGACAAACCTTGTGGAATTCTATGACAAGGTTTCAAGATGGCTAGATGGAGGGGATGCAGTGGATGTGGTATACCTGGATTTCGGCAAGGCCTTTGACAAAGTGCCCCATGATATTTTGGTGGAGAAACTGAGGAGTTTTGGGATACACCAAAGCACTGTCCGGTGGATTAGGGCATGGTTGACTGACCGAAGGTAACCATTAGCGGGGAATCATCGGGATGGCAGCCAGTGACAAGCGGGGTCCCCCAGGGCTCTGTCCTGGGGCCGATCCTGTTTAATCTTTTCATCAATGACATGGAAGAAGGGGTGAACAGTCTGCTGATGAAATTCGCAGACGGCACTAAAACTGGAGCAGTGGCCACAACTGAGGAGCAGGTACTCCAGATACAGACTACGGAAGTGGGCAGGAGACAACAGGATGGCGTTCAATGTGGATAAGTGCAAGGTCTTGCACTTGGGGCATAGGAATGGGTGTCATAAGTACAGGTTAGGTGACAAGTGGCTGGAGAGCAGCACTTGTGAAAGGGACCTCGGGGTGCTGGTTGACTGCAGGTTAAACATGAGCCAGCAGTGTGATGCGGTGGTCAAGAGGGCGAATGCCACCCTTGATTGCATAGCCAGAAGTGTGGCTTCTAGATCAAGAGAGGTATTACTACCACTCTACACGACTCTGGTGCACCCACAACTGGAGTATTGTGCTCAGTTCTGGGCCCCTCATTACAGAAAGGATATAGCCAGGTTGGAGTCAGTGCAGCGTAGGGCCACAAGGTTGGTGGCCGGTTTGCAGGGGAAGCCGTGTGAGGCGAGACTGAGGGAACTGGGTCTTTTCAGCCTGGAGAAGAGGAGACTCAGAGGGGATCTGTTGGCGACATACAGGTATGTGAGGGGGTGTCACATGGAGATGGGGAGAGGCCTGTTCTCCCCTGCAGAGGAAGGCAGGACACGCTCCAATGGAGCAAAGCTCAGGGAGCCAAGGTTCAATTTGGATGCCAGGAAGCACTTCCTGACAGTCAGGACCCCGAGGGCGTGGAATGGGCTTCCATGGGAGGTCGTTGAGGCCCCATCGGTGAGGGTGTTCAAAGCCAGGCTGGACATGCACATGGTGTGCATGTCGTGAGTGGAGCCGGCTGGTGCTGGAGGTCAGACTAGATGGCCCGGGAGGCCCCTTCTGACTTGCTCTGTTTCTATGTTTCTTAAGACACCGAAAAGGGCGAAGATTTTCCAAGCTGAAGCCGTGGGTGAAGCACAGCAGCTGACCAAGCCTGTTTGCCGCATCTGCTGAGTTAGCACGCAGGGGCTCCACACCGCAGGTCTTCCCCAGGAAGCAAGCTTGGGAGCGGCGGAGCTCCTCCCCAGGGCCTCCAGAAAGGGCGTCCTCAGCCATGTCTGCAGAACAAGGCCTTCTGCCCAGACGCCCCCATCCTCGCCGGCCCCACTGGCCCCCTTGGTGCCAGTCCCCCTGCCAGAGTTGATCCGCGAAGGCCCCCTCTTCCTTTCCATTTCGGGCCACGCGTGCCAGGTTTCCCTGCATCCTAGCAAGGAGCCTTCCTTTGGACTCCTCTCACTGGATCTTCGCTTTGGACTGTGACTTGGAGCCAGGGGTCCGCCAGCACAGACCAGTGGCTCTGCTCGGCTCCTGTGTGGGATCTTCCATCTGATCTGAGGATCTTCCCCTGACAGGAGTCTCCCACTCTGCTCATCCCGCTTGTTCCGAGGGAACCTGTCGGGCAAATGTGCGTCAGAAACCTCTCCCTGCTCGAAGGACCACCAGCTTCATCTCGGGGGCCTTTCGAATGCCCCCAAAAGTTGGCTTCGGAGCCCTGCCCAACCTTCTGAACGCCACTGCAGCTTCCAGCCAGGGCACTCGGAGGGCCGCTCCCTCCTTGCCGGAAGGAAGCATGGCCCAGTAATCCAGGCCCCCGCGTTGCTTCTTAACCCTTTCTCAGACGTATCCTGGGCAACGGCGCTCGCCATTCACGTCCCCCGATTCAGCGCAGCGGTGGCTTTTAGATGCCCACAGTCACACAGCCATGCCTGAAGAAAAACTTTAAAAAATGCAGTGGGAGGGGCAACGTTTTTGCACAAATACTAAAAAGGGCTTGGCACCCCTGAGAGGAACTGCCCATAGCTCTCAAAACGGGGGCCAGGAACGCCCGTGAACTTGGGGGGGTGGGGGATTGAGTCGCGCAAGCAGGAGCAGCTCGCAGTCCCAGGTGGGGAGCAACCCGCTCGTGCATCTCCTAGCCCAGCGCGCTGCTCCCCTAGATTTCACGCTGCCTGGGCTGCGGGGGCATCTATTATTGTGGGTCTGAGCGACCTCCAAGCTTGACCTCTCACAGTCTCCTCTTCTGAAGTCGAGCGCAAGCGTTGGGCAGCGGCAGCCTGCGGGCACTGAAAATGTGTTTTAACACTGCTGTGCATGTTTAGATGGGCAAAGGGCCTGCAACTCCTTGCTTGCCCCCATCCCAAAGGCACACCTTAAATAGCCAGGATGAACTGCTGCGCTTCTCCGTGGGCCACGGTGGCCCCACTTGGCCCACACGACAGCAAGGGCCGTGCATCTCGGGCATCTGGAGAGCCTGCGTGGTGCAGTGGGTGAGAGCTGGGTCCGGGACTCCGGAGATCCAGGTCCACTGTCAGCCCAGCCTACCTCACAGGGCTGCTGTCGTGAGGATCAAAACCAAGTAGAGGAGAATTACGTTAGCCCTCTTGGGTTTCTTGCAAGAGGACGAGAAGTGGGACAGAAATACAAAGGGACGACGACGACGGCGCCTGAAGAAGAACAAGGACTTGGTAAGTCACACAAAGCTATAAACTGATGTCAAAGGGAAGTGAGGCAAAATGCGTCCGGCACAAGGAGTGCTGAAATGCGATGTCCCCCCCACACGGGTTCCAAATACTTCAGAGAGGTTCACTCGTCTGAAGAGCACCAGGTTGGGGAAGGCTGTTGCCTGGCTCTCTGGGGCAGCCCTGCTCAGGACCAGCCGGGGAGGATGTGGGCATCTCTGCCAGTTCCTGCCTCACGTAGGGCGCCGCTGACTCACCCCGACTGGAAACCACCCCCACTGCTGTTTCCGAGCTGGCGGGGAAGTGGTTCATCCTTTCCGTTTTGTGGGCTGGATTTCAGTTCCTGCAGACGTGATTAGGGGAACCTTGTACCACAGCGGGGCCACTTACGGCCCCACACGGGCCTTCGCTGAGCCACACCCGGGCGTACCTGGGCTATGCCGGTACCTGGCAAGGGGCGGGGCCTGAAGTGCAGGGAGGAGCCCCATGAAGGACTGGCAGTGGAGCCCGTTTCTTTGGGGCAGAGCCTAGCAAGAAACCCAACTGTGTACAAGAAACCCAACTGGTGGCCCTGCAGTCTTCTAGCTGCAAATCCCATCATCCCCGATCATTGGCTAGGCTATCATCCAGCCAGAACAGGGTCTCCCCCCCTGCTCAAAAGCTAGCCAGCTCTGATCCTTTGCCATCCTGGAGGAAAGAAAGAAAATGGGACCCTGGACCAGGTTGGGGGGCGGGTAGGGTGGCTCATGCGATAATCCTAGCTGCCCCCCTGGGCCCCCTGGGTCCAGCCCACACACCAGCTAGGTTTGACTGCCTGGTCCCGACCTCCTGTTGTTTCAGCGTTCCTCCTCATCGCGAAACGGCAATTTAGAATGTCCTTCTGGGACAGCTTCTCCTGCCATCGTGGAAAGAAAACCAGATGAAACGGTGCTTCCGACTTCTGATCCGGACCATCTTTGGGATCAGGCAGCCACGGAATCCGGAACCCCTTGCTCTCCTGGAACGAAAGGAAAACACCCCCGCAGGCTGCCCATCTGTTTACATTCGATTGACCTTTTGAACCCATGTCCATCCAGGGCTACAGCCCCCCCGGGGTCCCAACCTGTCTGTCCAGAGTCTGACTCGTCTGAAGAGCACCAGGTTGGGGAAGGCTGTTGCAAACGTGTCTTTTTTATTTTGTTTATTTACTCCATAGATTTATATACTGCTGACCCTTTCCCAAAATACCTCTAAGCAGTTCCCAGTGCATTTCAGTGCATTAAAATACAGGCTGGATGCATTAAAATAATAATTGCTCACATGTGTATCGAAACATTCATACAAACTTCAAAACCAGTGGAAACCAATGCAATGCCATCATTGCAAGCAGACAGACAAGCAGGGCAGGGCAGCGGGCCGGAGCCTGGGACTGGGACCAGGCGACCCGGGTTCGAGTCCCCGCTCAGCCATGGAGCCCACTGGGTGACTTGGGGCCAGTCACAGACTCTCAGCCCGACCTACCTCACAGGGCTGTTGCTCTGAAGATAAGATTGAGCGGTGGAGAATTATGTAAGCTGCCCTGAGTTCCTTGGAAGGAAAAGAGGCAGGACATAAATCTAATAAATCTAATAAAATGACGAACTGGCTCTTGACTCAGCATTAGAAACGCTACAGCTGGCAGGTGCCTCCCGAATTCTTTTAAGTGGGTGTCGCCGCCAGTGAGCTGGGATCCAGGATCTCCTCCTCGTATTCCCGCCCGCCCCCCCCCCCCACAACTGCCAGCCCCGTGGCGCTTCAACCCCCTCCCTCGAGACTGCCGAGCAAAGGCCTGCAGGAGGCCAGGTGTGGGGGGGGGACCCACGCCCAGCCTCTCACAGGACCGTGCCTGCCATCTGAGCTCAGCCTGCAGAAGAATGTGCGCTATTGGAAGCGCTCCAAGGCCAACTCATGCCTGTGCCTCTTGGCGAAGAAAGAAGCGAGCAAGAAGAAAGCAGAAAGGGCTGTGCCTGCTAACCGCGTTCCTCCTCCATTTGCTTCGGGGTTTTCCCCTCCCGCAGCCGCTTTCTGCCTGAAGTCAAAGGGTTCCCTCTTCCCGTTCTACAGGCAGCGGAATCCTTCGGAGACGGCTGGACACACCTGTGGAATTGACACATGCAGGTGCAATTCTGCTCTGGGGCCCTGAGCCCCTACCTAGCACCACCTTGCTCAGCTTCACTGAGGCTTGGCTACCTGCTGCTTCTGAGCCGGGCAGCAGTGGCATTTCTCTCTGTTTCCTCCTGAACTGGAGTTCACAGGTTTGCCACACATAAAATAGTCTTTCTTCTAGGTTTGCAGACTGGCGACGTGCACCTGTGGTTGAATCCATCCTTTCCGAGCTTGCAGACCGTCAGACACCTTTCGTTCTATCAGCCAGTGATGGATGCAATGTCTTTCCACCTGGATTTTGTGCTGTTCGCTGGCACTGGAGGATTTGCACAAGTGCGTATGGGCACTTGTGCAAATTAACGCAAATCTCCTCCGTGCAAAAAGTGAAAAGCAAGTCCAAGAGCCAAGAGTGCCTGCATGACTCATAAAAAGAAGGCCATCTGCAGAATCCAGAGACAAGACGGTAAATTGGCCCAGCCACACTCCAGTATCCTGTGGAAGGGGCTGACTGGCAGCGACCGTGTGGCTTGCACAAGGGATTAATTAGTTCCCTTATTTAGCAGGCTCGTTCCCCAGCTTCAGCCAGGAAGGCCCCAAGAATGGCTTGCAAAGATTAAAGCAGCCCCTGCCCTCAGGTTTAGCACCGAAAAGACACGGCACAAAAGGAAAAGGGTTTGGGAGGGAAGTGGGGAAGCAACGCTCAGCCCACAGTCCTTGGTCTCAAGGTGCAAGGGCTGGACGGTTGCTCCCTTGCTGTGACGGTGACCTGGGAAGGGTGCTGGGGGCAGGCTTGGTGCCTGGCGGCTGCATGGAGCCAGAGCCTCAGAGGATGAACAGTCGGAGCTGTGTGCCTCGTCCGCACGCAGAGTTGCCACAGCCCCATTTGCCCCTGCGTTGAGAGGCGAAAAGTGGCAGGCCAGGGACTCCGAGGCACCTAGAAGCACTCGCGAAAGGGGCCTCGGGGTGCTGGGCGGCTGCAGGTTGAACGTGAGCCAGCCGTGTGACGCGGCGGCCAAGAGGGCGAACGCCACCCTTGGCTGCATAGCCAAAAGCGTGACTTCTAGAACAAGAGAGGTATTACTGCCACTCTATGTGACTCTGGTGCGCCCGCAACTGGAGGATTGTGCTCAGTTTTGGGCCCCTCATTACAAAAAGGATATAGCGAGGTTGGAGTCAGTGCAGCGTAGGGCCACAAGGATGGTGGCTGGTTTGCAGGGGATGGGGTATGAGGCGAGACTGAGGGACCTGGGTCTCTTCAGCCTGGAGAAGAGGAGACTCAGAGGGGATATGTTGGCAACATACAGGTATGTGAGGGGGTGTCACATGGAGATGGGGAGAGGCCTGTTCTCCCCTGCAGAGGAAAGCAGGACGCGCTCCAACGGAGCAAAGCTCGGGGAACCAGGATTCCATTTGGATGCCAGGAAGCGTTTCCTGACAGTTAGAACCCCCAGGGCATGGAATGGACTTGCACGGGAGGTGGTGGAGGCCCCATTGGTGAGGACAGACTGCACATGCACATGGTAAGCATGTCGTGAGTGGAGCTGGCTGGAGCCGGGGTCAGACTAGATGGCTGGGGAGGCTCCTTCTGACTCAGTGTTTCTGTTCCTATGTTTGCTCCAGAAGAGATGTCAGAGCCAGCATCAGGGATGGCCTTCAAAAACTTGGGGTTGCCAACTTTTATTTCAGCTGTTGAGCCTTTACCAAAAGTGTTCCAGGCAAAAGCTTAGCACCTAAAGCCTTTCTTAACATGGAGTCAGAGTGAAGGGAACAGCTTCACCTGTGGAGCTTCTGTCTGCCCTACAGCTGCTCATAGCACAGATGCCCCGTCCCGAGGAGAGAGCAATCTCAGATCAAGATGCTGCGTACAACAGTGTGCTCAGTTTTTCACATGCGGGGCTCCTCTCTGCCTAGAAGTCCTGGCCAGTCTCCTTAAATGTGTGGGTGTGAAGATGATGATGATGCATTCATGGTGCAGCTTTCTTCCTCTTGCAAGGAACCCCCGGTTGCTTGCAAGGTCCTCCTCCTCTCGCAATGACAACTCTGTGAGAGAGGCCAGGCTGAGAAGCAGTGGGAAGCTCCACGGCCGACTGGGGATTAGAACCCGGCCCCACTGTGCTGCAGGCCCACGCTGGCTCTCCCTGGGCACGGGCAGCCAGCCCCCTTCCCCTTGGCTGCCTCGCGTTTCCTGGGCCTGGGCTTCTGGCTCGGAACGCGGCGTCCGGGCCCGGCGCTGGCACGTGCCACCCAAGCGCACACACCACCGAAGGAAAGCCCCTTGCACGGGAGAGAACAAAGAGTGTCTCTCCGAAGCCCGCTCACGGGGAAGGGAGGGGCTCGTGTGGAAACCCCCACGGCTTCTACTAGTCGGAGATTCCAGGTGGGAATTCTTCTCCCTGTCCCCCCGCCCTTGCAGGAAGCCCGTGGTGCGATGGTCACGGCGTTGCACAGGGGACCCGGGAGATCTGGGTTTGAGTCCCCGCTTGGCCGTGGGAGTGAGCAGGATGGCCAGGCTCCCAGATGACAATTCAGATGACAATTCAGAAACAGAAAATCCCAGATGACAATTCAGAAAATCCCAGATGACAATTCAGAAACAGAAAGTGAAACATGTTTCGGTGAGATGGGAGCGGGGAGGATGGGTGTGGAGGTGCTTGTCTCAGGGCCAGGTGCTTTGCCGAGCCAGGCAGTTCCTGGGAATGCACAGATGTACAGCCGGGGGTGGGGTCTCTGAGGAGGAGGGATTCTCAGGGGCGGGCCAGCCCCCCCCACCGCTCTCGACCGCATGGCAGTGTCAGCAGAGGCAAGAGGCCCAACTGAACGAGCGGCACACAGAGGGGGCGTGCTCGCCGAGCGGATCGGGCCTGGGCGTGCTCATCAGGAGGTTCCTGGAAGTAAACACTGAGCTGGGTTCACGCTGTTGTGATCTGAGGTTCCTCCTTCAAACAAGGACCAGTCACAGGCTGCTCTCCTTGCGAACTAACCTTATTGCAAACCACGTGGAATGGATCTCTGAGAATGCACAGAGTGCTTTGCTGAAAGTGTGTCCATTGTAGAGTGGTGCATTGGGAACCAGGACATATCAGCACCTGGCTCTCTCTGTCGCTGGGCAAACTGGACCCACTCCACTGAAGCCCCCGCTGCTAATGATGGAGGGGGGGGCTCCCAGACCCCTTTCGAGTGGATCCTTCATTTCTCAACAAGCGAACTGGCAGCCCGGAGCCACTCCTCCCTGGGGCACAGATTCCCAGAAGCCAGGGGAGAGGGTGCCAACCACCCACCCGGGGAGGGAAACACCTCAAACCGGCCCGTCTTGTTGCAGTTTTGCGTTCCAAAGAGTGGCTTGCCATGCCAAACTGAGCTCTGACAGGCACGCAAATAAAAGCACAACGGCCTCCGGAGGTGTGTGGATCCTACGGCTCTTCTTAAGGAGGGGGGGCTGCATTTGCTTGCTTGCTGGCACATGGGCCTTGTGCCTCTTTTGGCGCTTCCCTCAGCCAGACAGAGGCCAGGGATGGTCCACGGCGGAGCCCTGGCAACTTCCACAGAAGCCTTCTAGCAGATCAAAACTGCTCAGTGTAAGCTTGGAATCTGGAGGCAAAAAGCTGGACTGTTTTGGTGCTGCCGCATTTGAAAGTCCCAAGTGCTGGGATGTGGTGGAGACCTGCGGCTCGCACGGTGTGTGCTCAAGCCCAGTCGGTCGGAGCTCCCTCTGGTGCGGATAGGGCCGCCACGAGGGCCCCGGCCAGCAGAGACGAGCCCACGTGCCACAGCAAGAGCCGCGTTCTCTGGCACACGCTCCCCTGGGAAAAGGGGCGTGCGGGAGCCACCTCCGGCACGGCACTGGGGCCACGAGTGGCTCTGTGTGCTCCCTGCCGCCCCCCAGTCCACCAGGCAGGGGGCCGAGGCGCCAGCGCTCTGGAGATGCCCCCTGCCAGAGCACGGCTGCAGGCCGCCGACCTGGTCAAGGGTGCCTCCGGGGAGCCCCCCCGGGCCTCGGGGGGGGCGCGGGAGCAGAGTCCAAGCGAGCTGCCCGAGGGACCCCAGCGCCACCCAGAGGCGGGGGGGCGGGTGCTGGGGCACCTGGGCTGCCGAAACAAGCCCCCTTGGAGCGCGCTCCTCCCGACGGGAGCCTCGCCGGGCCCCGCCCCCCGTTCGAGCAGGCGGCGCAGCGGGCCCTTTAAGAAAAAGCCACGCCCCTTTCCTGAGCTTTAGGAGAAAGTGGGGAAACTCGCTTTTCGTTGTTTGCCTTGCAGTTTGGCGGCTGCTGCCAGGCGCGCGAAGGGGAGGTGGAAGCGCTGCCGGGAACGGGAATGATCACAGAGGACTAGAAGGCTGCCCAGCGCTCGTGAGCTTTGACTCTGCGCACCTGGATGACGGTTCTCCTCTCCTGTCCTCCTGTGTGCAAAGCCGGAGAACAGCCCAGGTAAACGAATCTGCTCGCTGCTTCCTTGTCTCTCTCTTCCAAGGCTTTATGCTGTTGATTCAAGGTTTACGAGCCGGGAAAGGAAATCACGTAACTGGACGTTGGCGGCGGGTGCCGCGCGCGCCTTCCTGGGCAAGGGAACACCAAGTCCGCGGAACCTCTCCGCGCGCGCACCATTCACACGCTCCCGGAATGAATACACGTGTGTGTCGTGTCACACATGCCGTCTTCCTCTCCCTGTGTGACGAATATATAATACACACACAGTTTAATAAAGAGGGCGGCGGCTTTTTTGCAAGCTTCCTTTAAACGAGGACTCCAGTGCTGAATAGAAAACGCAGTTCCTTTGAGCATGTTCAGAGTGCCACAGCAGGACAATCGCAGCCAGCCTTCCCCTGATGGGTTTAGGGGGCAGCCTGGGGTAGGCCTGACGCCGGGGCTCCCGCGGGGGGGGGGGCAGCCGCGCCCCTTGTTTTCAGATGCCCAGTTCCATGGCCGTAGCCACGTCAGATGTTTCTGCTTCTTGGGCCAGACGCGTGTCCTCCGGGGGGGATCGGATCCCGTCAAACATGCCCCCCCCCCGTGCGGGTGCGGACTGGCCTTTCTGCGTGGCCCCCTCCCCGGAGGGCCCTCCAGGGGCCCCTCAGCCAACCGAGACAAGCAGGCCAGCCCCTTCCTTGGGGGGCGCCGGAACCCACCAGCCGAAGGACGGGCAGCCCGGGCGCGGGGCGCGGGGGGGGGCGCGAGCGCCTCGCGTGCGCGCGGTCGGTCGTCGTGAGGATCGGCGCGCTCTTGCTCGTTTCGCTGCCGCGCGCGAGCAGCCCTCCGGAACGTGTGCACCGCGCGGCATGCGAGTCTCGTCCGTGCGGGGGCAAAGGAGCGACGGCTCGGGGACCCGCGTCTGCGTTACTGCGGCGGCAGGTCTGGCCTCTAGTCTCTGCTCCAGAAGCGAAGCTGCGGATCGTCACGTCCCCACTTCAGACTTCCCCTCTCCTGAAAGACGGGAACAGCCCTACCTTGCGTGGCTGTGGTGAGTTCTCGGTGCAGGTGAGCGATTGGCTGTCCCTTCCGTGGAAATGCAGGCACTAGAAGCATTGACGGATTGAATAGCCGCTATTCATATTGCATGTCATTTTTTCGGCTCCAGGTTAAGACAGCCTTTATCCTGAAGTTTTTAAAAGCATCTTGGTACTCTGTGGCTTGAGGGAATGATTCGTTCCAAGATTTTTCCTCTTACACGGTCATTTTTTAGCCACTTTTAATTTTCTTAAATTTTGCTCCTGAAAACAATTTTATGTACTGTTGTGAACTACCCAGAGAATGTCTCCTATGGGATGATGATGATGATGATGATGATGGTGATGATGGTATCCCACCCTTGGTAACTAAGAACAGTATGGTTCATGAAAGCCCAAGGCTTAGTTCTGTGTGGGTTAAAAGCCATGCGGCTAGCCCTCATGAGAGTTATGAAGTTCTGGAACATATAATAGGGTTTCTAAGTAAGTGGGAGTGTTATTCCCTCACTATGCAGATTATCTCAAACCCTGCTTCCCAGTGCAGCACACAGTCGCAGAGCCAAAGAGGTGATTCCATGGCCAGAGCCAGGTGCATGGCCATTTACTCATGTGACTAGTTCTGAGTCCTCGGCTGCATAACAGGCAGACATTCAACAGGTGGCCCTCCGTCCGCTGTGGCGCTGACATTGAGGGCACAGGAACTCTGCCCTGGGGAAAAGGAGGCAGTAGTATTGGGGAGTGAGCTATAAGGCTGGCCAAAGCCGAAGGTGAATTATGTGGTGCCCCAAAAGACTGTTCAGCTCTGGGGTGTTGCAACCCTCGTTCTGGGCCGAGCCGGGCAGCTCCCTTGCGCTTAGCCCAGGGACCGGCAGCCTCGTCCTAGAACTGGAGACGTGGTAGAACGCCCAGTCCTGATGTGCAACGAAATGTTGCAGCGCAGCGTGTGCCTGCCAGCCACCCCTTTCTCCGTGACGTCCCGCTTTGCACCATCCGCGCCAGGTTTCCATTCTCCTCCCCTTCAAGCTCCTCCCCTTCAAGCTTGCCAGGCTTTTCTTTCTAAAATAGGTGGTTATTATATCTGGCTCCGAGCATTCTGGCATCTCCCTCCTGTGTCTGGAAGGTTCCAGTTTTGGCTGCATGAGGATCCACATTCAGAGACCTGAGGCTGAAAGGAATTCCTCTGAGGATGTGCAGAGGTGGGCATGTCGTGAGCGGAGCCGGCTGGTGCCGGAGGTCAGACTAGATGGCTCGGGAGGCCCCTTCTGACTTGCTCTGTTTCTCTGTTTCTATTCTCAGGGACCACCAGGACCCACTTTAGGGGGCCAAGCTTTCAGGTGTAGTCCTTAGATCTCCCTTCCACCATGCTTGCAACCTGCCCTGTCCTGGCAGAGCTCAGAGGCGGTCAGTGGGTTTTGCCCCATTTCATCTTCACAGCAGCCCTGTGAGGATCCTGAGCAGGGAGGGCTTGTGCCTTCTCACCTGAGGTCACACAGGCCTCTTCGTGGCCGAGCTGAGGTCTGAACCCAACTTCCCAGGTTCACACACGGCCTGCTAAACGGGCGCGGGCTCTCTTGATTCTAGAACAAAGTGATTCATTCTTGAAATGAGCCGTGCGGATGTTTGGAAGATCCTGCAGGTTCTTGGCTTCTGACCTGGCTTCTCTGGCTCCCTCTTCCTCAGAGCAAAATGCTCGGCGCTGCAACATCCTGTTTGCTTATGCTCATGCTCTGAACAGGTTGCGAGTGTGTTTGTGCAAGCTGAGCGCCAGCCCTGCAAGCAAACAGACATGACGGGATGCATCGCAAAGCCAAGAATGCCTTAAGCTTGACATGTAGGAAAGCGCTCAGAGGCTTGGCACAGCCCGAATGTTTGTGTCGGCTTTTTTCTGTCTCGTTTTGAAAGCAGGAAAGCTCTTAACCGGAATTGGGATGAGCTCGTAACGGAGTCCAAGAGGTACCCCATTTTAGTGTAATATTTATGATTCCAGGAATTATTCCTCCCTGGTTGTTATCGTGAGTATTCAGATGGGTCACTCCCCGTTTGATACAAGCAGGGAGAAGAAGAAAATGGAAACTAAAAAAAAATAAATCGGCCCTTTGAATGCATAAAAAGTTGATTCTTAAGGGTGCAAATCATCTGACAGGGAAAGGCCTAAAAGAACAAAAGAAAAATGACAATTGTTTCTAAGATTATTAATTCACAGCATAAAATACATAAACTTAATTAGAAGCTGAGAATATCTGACTTTTTAGGTCATCCATTATAAACAGGACAAAAGAGATTATGTGTATTTGAATAATTATAAAATAGCATTTTAATGTATTTTATATGAAATCATGTCAGCTGAATTCTGTCAATCAAATACCACAGGTATCCACTTATTTATTTGTTTATTAAATTTGTATCCTGCCTTTTTTCTTTTAAACAATTCAGAGCAGCTTACAACATTTTCCTTCCCCTGCACTCGGTTTTCTCGCACAGCAACCCTGCGAGGTAGGCTGGGCTGAGAGTCTGTGACTGGCCCAAAGTGACCCAGTTGGCTCCGTGGCTGGGTGGGCATTAGAACATGGGTCGCCGGGGTCCCAGCCCTGCGCTCTTAACCAGTTAAGGGCCATGCTGCACTGACTTTCCCTGTCGTGGAAAAGCCTGTTTATTTCCAGTCCTTGCTTCTGGCAACTTCTGCCTGGTGTGGATGTTTCTCAGCAACATGAAGTGCATAAAATACCTTTTCTCCTGCTGTCCTTCCAAAAGAGGCTTCCGTCGTAAGCAGGTCACTGCCATGGGCGTAGAGTCTCACAGACCCGACACGAAAGGAAAAGGGACTCAGCGGGAGGAGCAGAGAAATGGAAGCAACGTTGAGGCACCACTTCTTCACCTTGACGTTTTTATCAGCCGGCTTCCCGGCAGGAAAACCCAAAACTCGCCACCGGTGTTCCTTCTGTGCCTGATCCCTGCAGCTGGAGTGGTGTCTTTTACCCTGGCAGGTGGGGCAGGGAGAGGAGTGGCATTCCTGGGGCCCTCGCACCTCTGGGCCTGGGCGAGCCGAGTCTGCGGCCCCAGAGGACAGCCACCGAACACCGTGCGCTCCTTCTGGCAAGGCTCAGCAAAGCAAGCTCCTTGCAGCTGCTTGCTCTCCGCCCGCTGAAGACCCGGGGCCCACCCTGCAGCCCGCACGGGCGTCTTTGCACCTCTGGATGCAAACTGGAAAGAACGACCGGGACGCATTCAAATTTCACAGCTGGGAAACCTGGCCAATCAATTCCCACCCCAAAGCTTTTATTATTGTTACCGTTATAATTCATTTCTGTACTGCCCAATCGCCGAAGTTCTCCTGGCGGTTTGGGGCTTGGCTACTTTGTTTTCTCCTAAGATAATTTCCACGCCTGTGGATTATTCTTTGTGTGTGTGTGTGTGTGGGGGGGGGGCTGCATTCAGGGAGAGGAAGGGTAACCGCTGCCCCCCGCCCCCCGAGCCCTTTCCAGCTTGCCTGCATCTTTCCTAAATGCTGGTGCCCAGAACTGGAGGCAGCACTCCGGATGGGGACTAACCAGGGTCAAAGAGAGTGGAACCAGGGACCCCCCCCCCCGCATTCGGAAGTGAAACGTCTCTTAACGCAGCCCAAACCGCCTTGCCCTTTTGTGGCCGCATGGCTGTCGTGAGCCTGGGCGCCTTTAAAAAGCGGCTGGGCAGACACCTGCCAGAGGATGAGTGGCGGCTGGGACCCTCGGCTGTGGCAGCCTTCTCCGCCTGGTGCCCTCCGCACGCCTTGGATTACAGGGCCCATTCTCTCCTGCCAAGGGGGCAGCTGCAGGAGAGGAGAGAGCTGCAGGCTTCACTTCCTGTTTCAGGGCTTCTCAGAACACTGTTGGAAGCAGGTCACTGGAAGGAGGACAGAGGTCGAAGCAAACAGAGGTCTTCAGGCCGCGCAGGGCAGCCACCAGGGATCTTCTGCTTCCCCAGACTGCAGCTTCCCTCCGTTGGGAGCCTCCGCACGGCGCTCCTGCTGCGTATCGTCCCCAGTGTGCAACGTGCTGGGCTCAAACCTCTCCAAACGGCGCGGGATCATTTTTCTGGCTGCGTATCTGTTTACTGACAGCAAATAAGTGGTTGTTTTGGAGCCATTTGATAGCTCTTCTTGCTGCTCCGTATCTGCCGATCTAGATTTCCAAAGGACCTCTTCTTGCTAGAAATGCTTTCTATAAACTTCCTATAAACATTCAGTAATAATAAATAAGAAAATCTTTTCTGTAAACTTCCCATAAACATTTACTAACACACAAAGCTGTGCTGCTTGGGATCTTGCTGGATGGTCCGTGCATGTCGAACGGCAGCTTCCTTTCTTTTATGGCAAAGGGCTTTGCTTGCTATGAAAGAAGGATCACTGAAGGAAGCCAGGAGTGCCAGATAGCGCTGCGGCTGGCGCTCCCCATCCCTCTGCTAACAGCTGCTGCTCAGGACGTGAGAACCTGACTGCCTCCTTGTCGGCATAGCTAAAAACCGCATGCCCAGATCGCCTTCAATTTCTGTCACGTCTTTTAGACTGCACACCAGTGGGCTGCGACTTTCTTATATCTTTATGAGCCACCTTGGAAATCTCTCTGGCTAAAGCGTGGGGGAAATGCTTTGATCAATGATAAATCACACATGAATAACTAGACAAAGAAATACCTCATGCCCCACAATGAACGGAAGCCAGCTAATTAAGAGACAAGCCATGATTAAGTTCCCCACTGCATTCGGAAGGAAGGCGGAACTGGAGCGGGGCGTTTCTAATGACTGTTGCAAGGGATCTGCCCTGCCTCGTCCTGTGGTCCTGGGGCAGGTGCAAGCACCCCCCTTCCTGGCGTTTTGCGGGGCTGCTGCATGCGATAAGGGGCGCTGATGTGCTCTCTCTCCCCCCCAATGCAGGGCCCTTGACCTGAGTCAGCATGGACGATCTGGAAGACCTGCAAGGACGAGCGACGCGGATTTCTCCACCGGTGACGTGACGCCATCCTGGGCAAGGGTCTTCCTGCTCTGAGCACGTGCGCCACGTTTCTTGATACCCCCACCTTCCATCTAAGGAACTCAGAGGCAACATGCTTCAACCTCCCTTCTGTTTTACCCTCACCACAGCCCTGTGAGGTAGGTTGAGCTGATTGCTGGGGGCTGCTGCAGGGTCCCCCAAGAGAGCACCTGATGCAAAACGCAAATCACCACACTGAAGTGCTTCTAAATCTGGGGAGGGTGGGCAGAACCCAGACATGCCACCCATCCTCTCATGTGGCAGATGAGGACAGGAGTGCTGCACCTGGGCTATGTCATTTCAGAATGACAAGTGTCACCCCATTCCAAAAGCGTTCTTCTTACCTGGATTTGACTGGACTTAATTCCCCGCACAAAGAGAACTAGCAGATCAGGAGAGGAAACTGGGCGAGGAGCTTTCCTTCTGAGGTGCTAGCTGTCTTTGTGCAGGGAACATGTGTGCCAGCTGCAGCCTGGAGATTATGGACCGCCCCAGCGCACTCGTCCTTGAGGGGCAGAGGCTCGCGCTTGCTTGTTTATGGGAGCAATTAAGCGAGCCTCTCTGTGAAGGGCCAGACTTAATGCCAAGGCTGTGTTTTGGAGGCTGCACTCCTTTGGCATTTGGTGCCGCCCCGTCCGCCCTCCAGCACCACCCACCGCTGGAATGAGGGCTGGAGAAGTGGAATGTGGCTGCCGTCCAGACCCCTGATCCCCTCTTGCCCTACAAGCCCCTGCTTCTCGCGGCTTCCTTCATTCAGTCAAGCGGTTCTGCAGACACGTCCGTCATGTTCAGTGTGGCCCGCAGTTCGGGGGAGCTTTGCCAGCCCTGCCGGGGCCGTTTTCCTGGCTGCTGGGCCCCCAGCGCAGTCCCCCTTCATCAAAGGCCGGATCCCAGCTTTCCTCTTCCCTGTTCTCAGTCTCTCACCCTCTTGTGGTCATATAAGGAAAAGGTGGTCCGAAGGAGTTCACCTGCTGGGAAAGGACCCCAAAGCTGCCGGGCAGCCGCTCAGACCAGAGGTCCACCTTGTTCAGAGCTGTTCATAGGCAGACTGGCAACAGCTCTACCTGGTGATGCTGCCCAGGGCTGAGACCGTTGCCATGCCAACCAGGTGCTCTGCCGCGGAGCTAGCATCCTTCTCCTCCTCCTGCTTGTCTGGCTGAAAAATGCAAGAGCACCTGAGAACTTGCCACTATCCCCGACACTGGGACAGGTGACCCTCACCTAGAATGCAGTGACCCGGCAGGCCGCACTAATTGTAACTTTATGCAAAGTGGGCTTTGTTTTTGGATTTTCTAAGGCCCCTGAAATGATCTGCGGGTTCTGCTGCATCAGTTCCCACCCCCTGCGGTGCGTGTGGACACCAGCACGCTGCAGACTCCGTTCTCGGTGCCCACAAGCCCCGCCTCACCGAATTTCAATTTACCGTATTTTTCGCTCTATAAGACGCACCTGACCATAAGACGCACCAAGAAAAAAAATATTCTGAATCAAATGGTTTACTAAACTATTTAATAAACTATAACAGAACGGGATGTGTTGGGATGTCTTAATCCCAGTTGCTTTACTCTCATGTGCCTCTAGCATACTGTGTGCATGACCCCCCCCATCCCCTGCACACTGCATGTAACTGTTAGGGCATGAAAACATCTTGTATAGAATCCATCTCTGCAGTCCCTTCAATGCCACATGTATTTCCTGTAGGTCTGAATAAACTGTAAATATTCTTTTGATTGCACACCCCCAGCATACCTGCTCTCTCTAGTTTTGCTTGCCTCTATCTTAGACAGAGAAGGTGAGCAATGAGGAGAGACCTAAATTCAATCCTCCAACTTTTCTCTCTCTTTTTTTTTTCATATTTAAAAGTGATGCTTAAGAAACTCGGGCTGCATCTACGCATCCTTTTGAGTCGAGAGAAATGCTCACTCAGTGTGTCATTTCTTCCTCTGGGCCAAGGGCATGAAAATCTAACATTTGCACAGTTGCAGAGATCACTATAATAATTGTGTTTCTTGTATCGTCAATTGGGAAGGGAACTTTATATCCACATTGTTTTTGTTAAGCATTTAGAAGTCCCAGTTAATTATCCATGAGGTATTAAAAGGCCCTACCCTTGAAAGACAAAGCTGAATTGTGGGGAACTTCCCTTCCATTCCCAGAAGGTATTTCAAGCTCACTACACTTCTGCTGTTGAATCTTTTTTTTTTTTTTTCAGAACAAAGGAGTGATGGGTGTTTTCATGGGGATTAACCCTTTTTTTTTTCAGAGAGGAGGAAAATGTCCCACTTTCCACTTTTTCACACCATGCATAATTTTGAACATCTTTGCCATGCTTCCCATTACTCATCATTTTCCTAAGAGAAGCAATCCTGGTTGTTGTAACAAAGTCTGATAGGGGAGCTGCTCCAATCCCTTGAGTGTTTTAGTTGCCCTTCTTTGCACTTTTTCCAACAATGTCATTTTTCAGGTGTGGTGGCCAGCACTGTACACAATACTTTAAGTATGGTCATATTAAAGATTTGTATAAGAGGAATATGATCTTGGAAATTTGATTTTCAATTCCTTTCCTAATTATGGCATTCCCTCCTATGGCAGTGCGGGGGGGGGGGCTTCTAAAGTGCTTCTAAAGTGTCATCTGTGCCTGCATCTGCGGCAGTGGCGCGGGGCACCGCGGTGCGGGCGGCGGTGCGTGGCGGCGGTGCATGGCGGCGG
Source organism: Varanus salvator macromaculatus (assembly GCA_023646645.1). Lineage (NCBI taxonomy): Eukaryota > Metazoa > Chordata > Lepidosauria > Squamata > Varanidae > Varanus > Varanus salvator. Next base: position 120,899 of record JAIXND010000342.1, on the reverse strand, counting down.
AGGCGCGGAGCGTCCCGGTGGGGGTGATCAGTTCCCAGAGTGCAGGGTGGAGCAGGGCGCACCGAGCACATGCCGGCCTGGTGGTGCAGGCGGGCCAGCAGTGTCCCGGGCGTCAGGCACACACACATTCGCTCTCCAGGACGCACAGACATTTCCCCTTACTTTTGAGGGGGAAAAAAGTGCATCTTATAGAGCGAAAAATACGGTAATTTACTTTCGTAGGATTTCGTAAAGCATTCGTCCCTGCGAAGTGACGGCGCAGCCCGCCAGGCCCCCTCTGGCTTCAAGGGGCGGCTTTGTGCTTTGGGGCTCAGCACCCAGCACGGCCTTTTGCTTAGGTGCTCAGGTGAGTGGCTTTCCTCCCGAGCGCCTGGGGGCTGGCCATGCTCAGCCTTGGTCCTCCCCGCCACTGCGCGAGAGCCCTACTGACCCCCAAAGGTTGGGGGCACTGCCTCAGACCCCTCCCCTCTGCTGACTTCAGTGGTTCCGGCTGCAGACCCAAAATAACCCTGCGTTGCTGCAAATAGACACCCACAGCAACTGCCCCGCGGGTTTGCCCAGACTTCCTCCTGAACAGCCCTCATCGCTTTCCAAAGACCATCCCAGAATAAAATGTGAAGCCCCCGCAAGATGGGACTGCTTTGTTTTGGAAGTGACTAATGAATAAATAGTCTGCAACAGCATTGACAGAAACAAACGTTTAAAATGCTGAGATCGAACTAGTGGAGTGGAGCGCTGGCTTTGTGCAGCAGTACAGAGAGCGCCGCTTGCTCCGTTCAGTTAAGGGCGGATCCATTTTAATTATTAGACATAAAGATGTTCATAATTTATTCCTCCTCCCCCAGACCTGTTGCGCTTGCCAAGAGAAGAGCAGAAAGTGCTTCCATGGCCGTCGCCCTGTCTTGACTTTGCCTTCCTTCTCCTCTAAGGTTGACTGCGAAGATGTGACGTGGCATGGAACTGCTCTCCTCAGCTGCCTTGTGGCTGCTTTTGTGTCTGGTGACCCTGAACCTGGCCAAAGACTCTGCCGTGTCCCTTTGCCAGATCTCCACACAGCAGGCCAGCTGCCGAGGGCAGAATCTGTTCCGGGTCCCCCGAGATCTCCCCAACAGCCTCGAGCTCTTGGATCTTTCCTTCAACAAGATTGAGCAGATCACCTCAGCGGACTTCTCAGCCTTCACCCAGCTGAGAGGCCTGGATCTAGGCTACAACAATATCGTGTCTGTTGCAAACGATTCCTTTGTGTCCAACGTCCTTTTGGAGCAGCTCTCGCTTTTCAACAACTCTCTGCGGGAGATTCCTTCACAGGCACTGAAGCCACTGAAGAACCTGCAGCTGTTGTCCATCTCCAACAACCTCTATCCCACCTCAGCGTTAGATGAGGTCTTCAGCACTTTCAAGAACCTCAAAGACCTCTCTTTGGGGGGGCCCCACCATCTCCACAGTGAAAAGCCAGGACTTCCTTCCTCTGGAAGCGATTCCACTGAAGAAGTTTGCTCTGAAAACAGCCTCCAGCTTGATGGAGTATCAGAAAGGAGCCTTCTCTAAGATCAACGCGACCATCTTCTGGTGCGACATCGCGCTGGACAAAAATGCGGAGGCCTTGCCACTCATGCTGCACGACTTGTCCAGGAAGCCGATGCAGCAGCTCCGCTTCCGTAACCTCTTTGAGTTCAAGTACTACACCAGTTCTGCAGACCTTTTTTCCGGCTTGGCTGAAGTGGAGGTTGAAGAGCTGGTCTTCTACAGGGGGAAATTCACCGAGAACCTGCTGCGCTTGGTCCTGTTGAATGTTGGAAAGTCCAGCATCCGAGACCTCTCCTTCATAGCCATTGATTTTGCACGGTCTCCTCAGTGGAATCCCCCAGAAGTTGGCATCACCAACCTGACCCTCTGCCACTTGGTGCTGAAGGACATTAGCAATCCAGATATCCTGCGTTTTGACTGGACCTTCACGTGGTTTTCCAGCGTGACATACCTCTCCATCCTCAACGTCAACTTCAACTTTGTGCCCTGTGATGCCTGGGGCGAGATGAGGACCGTGGTCATGCTCAATGTCTCCAACAACCGCCTGATAGATAGCTACATCTTCAATGAAGGTTGCCTGTACCAGGACATCATGGCCAAGCTGGAGCAGTTCAACCTGAGCTATAATGCATTAACCTCCCTGCAAACGGTGGCCAGGTTGACCTCAAACTGGCCCCGGCTCTCCCAGTTGGACCTCAGCCACAACCCGATCAGGGGCACGAGTGCCGCTCCGTGCCGCTGGAGCCCGACTCTGGTTTGGCTGGCCTTGGCCAACTCCGCCGTCACGACAGAGGTCTTCCAGTGCCTTCCCACCACGTTGCGCTTCCTGGACCTGTCCCACTCGCAGCTGGAGCGGCTCGACGTGGACTACTTCGAGGTTGCGGCCGACCTCCAAGAACTCCGCCTGAGCGGCAACAAGATCAAGTTCAGTCCCACGGAGTGGAGGTGCCCAAGCCTGAGGGTCCTGCAGGTGGACGGCAACTCCTTTGGGGTCATCGGGAGAGGGTCCTTCGTCAACATGCCGCGCCTGGCACAGCTGAAGGCAGGGACCAACCCTTACCACTGTGTCTGCGAGCTCTACAGCTTCCTCCAGGAGACCCAGCAGAGCGGCAGGCTGGAGCTGCTGGACTGGCCCCGCGGCTGGACCTGCTCCCACCCCGAAGCCCTGCTGGACACCCCCGTGGCTGCCTACGCTCCCAGGGTGACCGAGTGCGACGTCACGGTGGTGGTGGCCATCGCGGCCTCCGTCACCGCCATGGTGGTGATCGTCCTCATGGTCCTGTGTTGGAGGTTTGATGTCCCCTGGTATCTCCGGGCGACCTTCCAGATCGTCCGCTCCAAGTACCGGGCCAGCCGCTCCCGGCCGGTGCGGCGGTTCGCCTACCACGCCTTCATCTCCTACAGCTGCGCCGATGCCCAGTGGGTGCGGCAGGAGCTCCTGCAGAAGCTGGAGGCCTCGACGCCGCCCTACCGAGTGTGCATCCACGAGCGCGACTTCACGCCGGGCCGGTGGATCATCGACAACATCATCGAGAACATCGAGAGCAGCCGCAAGGTCATCTTCGTCCTCTCGCGGAGCTTCGTCGACAGCGACTGGTGCAATTACGAGCTCTACTTCGCCCACCAGCGGGGGGGTGGGCCTGGGCTTCGAGGACATGGTGCTGGTGGTGAAGGAGGCCATTGACCCGCAGGCCCTGCCCAGCAAGTTCTGCAAGCTGCGGAAGATGCTGAGCTCCAAGACGTACCTGGAGTGGCCTTCTGAGCCCAGTCGGCAGCCCTTCTTCTGGATCCAGTTGACGTCTGTTCTGGGGAAGGCCGACACGGTCGACACGGAGCCCAGGAATGATCCGGGGGACACGGGCAGCGTGTTGGACGAGGTGCCCAGCGATCCTCTTGAGATGAGCAGCCTTGACGAAGAAAACACTGCTGTGAACACCCTGAGGAGTCAGGCAGGGCATGAGCCAAGCTCAGCACTAGACGCCGTGTTTTCTGCCCGCCCAGAAACTCTCCGCTGAGGTCTGTGGAGGTGCTGGGCAGGTCGCTGTGTTGGAGGCGGGTGGACGAAGCCCCAGAGTCTCCCCAAGGCCTGGCCAACCTGCCCTCCACCCAGTCCAGTGTTATGCACCCCAGAGGTTCAAAGCGATCTGGGCACTTTCCGCGCAGCCCCCCCGAGCCAGTTCAGAGATGCTCTGGGGGCCCGCATCCCAGGGGAGGGGGGGCGAGGGCTACAGAGGGTCCCGCTCCCCTAACGGCAGCCCCTTTGAGCACCAAGGCTGCCCCCCCACGTGGACAGAGCCGAGGAAAGGCTTTTCATCTGTAGCGAGGTGCCTTGTTTGGCTCTTGGGCAGCAGGAAAATGAAAATGCCCCTGTTGTCATTCCACCCTTTAAGCAGGGGAAGCACTACACAAAAGCCAGGAAACTGCCAAATGATTGGTGGCTTGGGAGGCAGGGGTGGGGCCAGAGGAAGGAGGTGTGGCCTCCTGGAGGGCCGCATTCGGTCCCCCGAGCCTGAGGTGGCGCCTCCCTGCTCTGCGTGGCTCCGACTGGCAGCAGCTGTCCAGCTTCGCAGGCCAAGGGGTCACTCCCATCACCTCTGCCCTGAGCCCATTTTATTGCTGGCAATGCTGCCAGGGCCAAGGGGGGGACCCGGGACTGAGCCAACCCCCCCCCCCCTTTTTTTGTTTGGTCTCAGACCCTTTCCTGCTGGGAAGGGTGTCTGTGGCCAGCCATTTTGTGAACACGCCACTCCCTCTAGCGGCCATTTTGTGCAAGTGCCCGTGGCATTCTCTCGACGTTCCAGAGAGGCTCCCCTGCTAGAGGGGTGGACTCCAGGGCGTGCAGGGCATGTGGACTGGCCCCTCCTGTTTGGGTTTCCTGAGCATCTGAGTGGGGCGGGGAGAAGATGGAAACGTACAGCACATTGCTGGCCAGCAAAGTAAAACTCACACAAACTCAGGAGTCCTTCATCCTGCTGCCTCTGAACGGAAACCTTTGGTGGGCTGTGGGCAGGGGGCATCCAACCATCGGGAGGTTGTTCAGAGGCCCAGTTGCGTTTCCTTTCACGCACCCACCCACCCGCCTCCTGCAGCTCCAAGGAGCCCGGGCTCACTCGTGCTACGCCGAGACAGACATGAGATGGGCCCAAGGCCCGCGGATCCAGACGCAACAGGCCCCTGAGCCTTTCTTTTAGCAGGTGCCCCTGGTGACCTCCCTCTCTGCAGGAGCACTGGCTGAACAAGAGGTGCAGGGGCTCAGATGGCCTCTTGCACTGGAACCTCCAGGATCAGCTGGCGTTTGCCGCACGTGCCCTTCACCTCCTGCTGCCCCCCCCACTTCAATCTGCCCGAGGTTTTTCCTGCAATCCGCCCCTTGCCTCCCTGCATCCCTTTTCTTAGGGTCCACGGTGGGATGTGGGCGGCCAGAGACAAGAGGAGAACAAAAGAGGCACCGGGGCAGCGGAAATCCAGGCAAGAAAGAGCCCAAAAACCGGGATGCACAGAAAGGTCAAGTCATGGTCCAGCGAAGGGCAACAGAAATGATCCAGGGTTTGGAAACACTGCCCTATGCAGAGCGAGTGAGGGAACTGGGCATGTTCAGCCTTGAGAAGAGAAGGCTGAGGGGGGCCATGATACCCCTCTATAAGTACCTCAAAGGCTGCCACAAAGAGGAAGGTCAAGATCTCTTCTCGCTAATGCCAGAGTGTAGGAAATGAAATAATCAATTCAAGTTGGGACAACCCAGATTCAGGCTGGACATCAGGAGAAGCTTCCTCACTGTCAGAGCAATACGGCAGTGGGACCAGCTGCCCGGAGAGGTGGGGGGCTCTCCCACACTGGAGGCATTCAGAAAGAGCCTGGGCAGCCCTCTGAGTGGGATGGTGTAACCTGGCGTCCTGCAACAGCAGAGGGTGGACCTGATGGCCTTCCTGGCCCCTTCCAGTTCTACAGTTCTATGGTCATGGTCCAGGCCGAGGCCAGGAACCAGAAGAATGCGTCAGGGCAGAGAACTGGGAGAACAAACGGAGGGGCAGGAACCTTGGGCAGGATAACGGGGTGGGGCATCGGGCAAGGTCCAGGAGGCAACAGGAGCCAGACTCCCCAAGGGGCAGGCGAGAGGTGGGAGCTGAGCCACAGCGGGCAGGAAGCCAACAGGGCGAAGCAGGAGGGAGGGCAGCAAGAGCAGGCACGGCAGCAATGGGGGAGCCCGTGCTGCTGAGGCTGCGTGGCGAGGCACGCAGCAGGAACCGGGAGCAGGCAGGAGAGGCCCGGCAGCCTGCGGGGAGAGCAGGAAGCAAGAGGACCCGTGCTGCTGAGGCAGCGAGGCGAGGCAGGAGCCGCGCCGGGCACCTGGAGCAGGCGCTGCAGGCACCGGTGGGACCCGCTTTGCCGAGGCCGTTCTGGAGAGGAGGGCTGGCTCTTGCGCGGCTCTTCCCCGGGCCCCCCCCCGGCTCTCCTCCATCGACTGGGCGCCCCAGCAGGGTCTGGGACCAGTCCTGCAGCAGTGGTGGTTGCTCTGGCCAAAGAGCCAAAGGCACTCACAGCCCAGATCCTGGCGCTCTTTGGCAAAGAGGGGTGTCCTTGGCAGGCAGAGAACTCCCAGCGGGAGAGAGGCGATCAAGCACGTGTTCCAGTCCTGTGTTCTTCCCTTCCGTGGCTGCAACCAGGGATGCAAACCCAAAGCTTTGGAGGCGGCCGGTGCAGTTTCCGGCTCAGCAAAAGCAGGACCACGCCATCTGGGCTTGGCAAGAGAGGCAAGCCACTCCCTGGTTTCTGTGGAAGTCCCCAGCGTGGAAAGCCACGAGGACCAACTCCCCGCAGGAAAGCGGCCAGGAGACTTCCTCCGAGCCAAAATGTGAGCCTGTCATTCTGTGCCCTGCGCGCTGGGATGATTGGGAAGAGATCCTGGCCCATTCTGGAAAATCTTGCTGGAGTCTTGGCAAGCGCCCCATCATACCTACTCTTGACGCCAGCCCTAGGCGAAAACTGGAAACACTGAATGTCTCAGGCAGCCCTGGCTCTGTTGTGGGCGAGAGACGGCCGCTTGGGTGCAGTACAGGGGGAGGCGGCACAGAGGTATGAAGGGGAGTCACACAGTGGAGGGTCATGGCCTGTCCTCCCCTGCGGTGGAGGAAAGGACATGGTCCAATGGAGCAAAGCCCAAGGAACCAGCTTCAGCTTCGATGTCAGGAAGTATTAGGACACCCAGGATATGGAATTGTTGCAAAAATGCCCTTGGTCTTTTTCCCAGCGGGTCTCAATTGTCAGGAAAAAGGGAAGCAACGCCCAGTAGAGACTTAAGCCATTTATTCTGCATGCAGAAGAGGTCAGCATCATGGCTCATGTCCAAAAGTGGAGCTGACGAAAAGCAAAGGTTTGGGCACGGTCTATACAATAGATTACAGATGGACAAGTAGTTTGGACTGGGCATGTCCAAGTGCTCACCAATTCCACACCGACCAATCCTGGCCTCCCACAACAAGGTTTTGAGGTGGCTGGATGGAGGGGATGCAGTGGATGTGGTATACCTGGATTTCAGCAAGGCCTTTGACAAAGTGCCCCATGATATCCTGGTGGAGAAACTGAGGAGTTTTGGGATACACCAAAGCACTGTCCGGTGGATTAGGGCATGGTTGACTGACCGAAAGCAGAAGGTAACCATTAGCGGGGAATCGTCGGGATGGCAGCCAGTGACAAGCGGGGTCCCCCAGGGCTCTGTCCTGGGGCCGATCCTGTTTAATCTTTTCATTAACGACATGGAAGAAGGGGTGAACAGTCTGCTGATCAAATTCGCAGACGACACTAAAACTGGAGCAGTGGCCACAACTGAGGAGCAGGTACTTCTCATCCAAAAGGATCTGGACAGACTATGGAAGTGGGCAGGAGACAACAGGATGGCGTTCAATGTGGAGAAGTGCAAGGCCTTGCACTTGGGGCATGGGAATGGGTGTCAGAAGTACAGGCTAGGGGACAAGTGGCTGGAGAGCAGCACTTGTGAAAGGGACCTTGGGGTGCTGGTTGACTGCAGGCTGAACATGAGCCAGCATTGTGGTCAAGAGGGCAAAAGCCACCCTTGGTTGCATAGCCAGAAGTGTGGCTTCTAGATCAAGAGAGGTATTACTACCAATCTACACGACTCTGGTGCGCCCGCAACTGGAGTGTTGTGCTCAGTTTTGGGTCCCTCATTACAGGAAGGATATAGCCAGGTTGGAGTCAGTGCAGCGTAGGGCCACAAGGATGGTGGCTGGTTTGCAGGGGATGGGGTATGAGGCGAGACTGAGGGAACTGGGTCTCTTCAGCCTGGAGAAGAGGAGACTCAGAGGGGATCTGTTGGCAACATACAGGTATGTGAGGGGGTGTCACACAGAGGTGGGTAGAGACCTGTTCTCCCCTGCAGAGGAAGGCAGGATGCGCTCCAAGCTCAGGGAGCCAAGGTTGCATTTGGATGCCAGGAAGCACTTCCTGACAGTCAGGACCCCGAGGGTGTGGAATGGGCTTCCATGGGAGGTGGTGGAGGCCCCATTTGTGAGGGTGTTCAAAGATAGGCTGGACATGCACAGGGTGGGCATGTCATGAGCGGAGCCAGCTGGAGCTGGAGGTCAGACTAGATGGCCTGGGAGACCCCTTCTGACTCGCTCTGTTTCTATGTCATGATACCTTTAGAGAGTAATTAGTGGGTTCTTGTGGCCAGGTTTTTTCTAAGAACTGCTTCTTGTGACATTTGAGGTCTTGCTGGATGTCTCCCAGACCTAGTTTGTGGTCAGAGTTAGTGAAGGTTTTCTAGTAACTGCCTCCCCTTAAAAATTGTGGTTACGTGAGGTGTTATTTTCCAAGCATCTAGGTGCCTTCATTTAGCTTCTAACTGACTAACTGGTCTGCAGCCTTAGACATGCGAAGCTTTCACTGATTAAACAGTCTACAGTCTTAAAAACACAGAGCCTAAAGCAGGAGCTGCTGTCAGCAGCCCCAGAGCGATTGCCATGGTTGCCGGTTGGTCACAGAAATGGTCTGTGTTTGCCCTTCCTGCAAGTTCCAGCAAGCAAGCATCATCCCAGAATGGCTTTAATGCAATATAATTACAGAATCACATCATTCTGACAGAATGGACGTCCCAGGGAGGTGGTGGGGGCCCAGCAGGGAGCGTGTTCAAGGAGAGATTGGGCAACCACAAATTGGGGCTTATGTGAGTGGAGCTGGCTGAAGCCGGGGGTCAGACTAGATGGCCCAGGAGGGTCCTTCTGAGTCATTTTGTTTCTATGCTTCTATAATAAAACTGTTCTCTATGTCACTGTGCTCATCCTGTTGGTTTTCTGCCTGTCAGTTCTGAAAGGAACAGAGCAAGTGAGAGAGTGCATACATACACAACTCTGATTTTCTGAACTGCAATAGCAGTAAAGTTTTAGAAGATGGGGCTGCTGGACAACGGGAGTTTGCTCCAAGCGACTGGAAGATATTCAAACTTCCCTTTAATGCTCGTGTTTGGGGACTCTGGGATTGATGGATTGGGAGGTGCACCGCTTCTTTGTCCCGTAATCTGAGCTACAGTATTAGGCAACAGTTAGTGGTTTATAGGCACTAGCTGCGATAATAGTCAGAATAATAATGTATATGGCTAACATTAGCCATATACATGGCTAATTATATGTTAGCCGCCCCAAGGCTTGTTTGCAAGGGGGCGGCATACAAATTTGTAAAATAAATAAATAAATATGCTAACTCCATACTGGGGCATGTTGAACTTCTTCAAAGGGAAGGAGGCTAGAAGAATCCACTCAGCCCACCCTAAAATGTTTTAGACAAATGGGCTTGACAGAACATAGTCGTCTCCTGAGAAAAACCAAGGAAGGGAGCTGAAGGCAAAAGGAAACTGCATGCAGAAAAGCTTAATTAATATGCCCAGAAGCACACTGGGAGTCTGGACATGAGCCACTGTGCGGGTGGGGGGTGTTTCCACACATGTTGGGGAATGCCCCCATGGAGGCTTAAAATATTAATTTGTTAATTGGAAGGAACATGTTAGTTATTCCTCAGGGAAAGTCAAAAGGCAGCTGAACAATAGTTTAGGGGGATGGAAAATATAGGGAAGGGGGAAATGTCCCAGATCCAGAGTTACTGGTCTGTGTTATTGGTGGAGGGAGCAGAGACTTGACAACTTAAACTATCCCAGAGCAGGTTGTATCAGTGGGGCTGCGCTAGGGATGCATCCCAGAGCAGCCCAAACAGAAAGAATTTTGAAAGCCATTTAAGTTTCTGGTACTCAGTGCCACCGTTGCTGAAGGAAAGACCTTCAGATTCTCTGGTTTTAAAAACTGCTGGCTCTTAGCTTCCATGACCCACACAGGCAAGCATGACAGTGGATAAAAGCTTCAACTTGGCAGGCTGAGATTTTACAAATAAAGCAAATCTTGGTCCTTTTGGCTATGAAAAGTTGGAGACAGCCCCAGGGGAATTGCAGAAGCTGCAAAGGTTTAAATGGGATTTGTACAACATAAAGCTTTCAAAAGTAATCCCTGCTTGCTTGGTTTGACTGCTTTGCACAGGTTGTAAAATCCAGCTTTTTGTGGTGCTCAGTTAATATTAGGGTGAATTATGAGCAGCATATTTTCGCCTCTTTTCAACTGTTGTTACACAGAAACAGAGAAGCAGGGACGCAGAGAGAGTCAGAAGGGGTCTCACGGGCCATCTAGTCTGACCCCTGGCTCCAGCTGGCTCCGCTCACGACATGCCCACCATGTGCATGTCTAGCCTATCCTTAAACACCCGCACCGATGGGGCCTCAACCACCTCCCGTAGGAGCTCATTCCACACCCTTGGGGTCCTAACCGTCTGGAAGTGCTTCCTGGCACCCAAATTGAACCTTGGCTCCCTGAGCTTTGCTCCTTTGGAGCGTGTCCTGCCTTCCTCTGCAGGGAGAACAGGTCTCTACCCACCTCTGTGTGACACCCCCTCACATACCTGCATGTTGCCCCCTCTGAGTCTCCTCTTCTCCAGGCTGAAGAGACCCAGTTCCCTCAGTCTTGCCTCATGCGGCTTCCCCTGCAATACACCCACCCTCCTCCTCCTCCTCCTCCTCCTCCTCGTTGTTACATTTATATTCTGCCTCTTTTCCTCTTGCAAGGAACTTAAGGTAAGGGTTTTAGATTGTTGGCTCTTTGGGGCAGAGGCCTACCCTGCCTGTCTCTCCATCTCTCTTTACTATAAAGGGTCTTTTAAGCAGATAATAATTAGGAGGCAAGGCACTGCCTTCTCTTTGCATTCTGTGCATGCTCAGGGAGCTTTCCTCTCCAATTCTCCTGGCTTAGTCCATCTTGAGGCTTTACAATGAAAAACCCACCCAGGTAACTCTGGAAAACCCCCTGAAGATTGTGGAGGGGGGTTAAAGGGATGTTGAAGGAAGAGTCCTGGGTCCCCACTCATGCATCCGCTTCACCAAGGTGTGGGGGCAGTGCTGGGGACCGAAAAATCCAAGGCTCGGCCCACAGACCCAAAAGAAAAAGGACATGTATTCATGCGCTAAAGATGGTGCGCGCGCGCATGTGGATAAGAATCCTACCTCCTTAGGAGGCCCCTGTTTGCTAAAATGGCAATCAATTCTGGCAGGAAGTGGGGGGCAGCAAGGGGGGCCCCCACGGGAGAGGCCAGGTCCTCCAGGGCATCCGCCCAGTGCTCTGTCCCTACTGGGCCGCCCCCGTGCTGGTGACCCCTCAGGAGCCCGACGCACAGTGCGTTGAGACACCCCAGAAGCCTGTCCAAGCACGGCAAGCAGTGGGGACGGCCAGCCCCGACGAATCTCCCCGAATTATCTCAGGAACACTTGGGGAGCCTCTGCCTGAAAGCCCCAGAGCTCGCCGTCTTGTCCCTGCGTTGCACGTGGGTGATGCCAAGTAATCGCATCCCTCGTAAACGGGACCAGGAGGAGGTGATAGGACGGGGACCTGCTTCCTGCCCTGGAGAGGCCCATATCCTGGTAACGGACCCATAACCAGTCCGTGGACTGCTGGACCCACTCCTGCTCCCCGTGCAGCTGCCCCCGCCGAGGGAGAGCAAAGGGGGAGGGCAGGCCACACGAGTCACCCCCCTCCTCCCCGTTCCTGCTCCACTTAGCCGAATTCTCCCAAGGATGTTCCCGGCCTGATCTAGTGGTGATGCAAAGGGTTTTGGGGTGGGCTGCACGGGCAATTCAGAGCCACTGTGGTTCAAGCCATGGGACGGGGGCTCAGGAGATCCGGGTCGCAGTCCCCACTCGGCCATGCAGGTCCATAACTGCCTTTGGAAAAGTCACAGAAGCTCAGCCCAGCCCACCTCACAGGGTTGTTGTTGTGAGGACAAGATTGCAGGGAGGCAGAGAATTATGTAAGCCTCAGAAGGAAGGAAGGAAGGAAGGAAGGAAGGAAGGAAGGAAGGAAGGAAGGTGGAAAACCAATGCGATCAACAAATAATCACCTTGCGAAAGCCCGGCTCCAGGTGGAGGTGGGAACTGCTAGACGGTCCTCGAGCGACAGTGCTTGCTGGCCGCTGCTCGGGTGACGCGGGCTGCTCCCATGCTCTCTTTGCAATGGACCACTTGTGTTACTGCAAGAGCCTGGAGCAGGCATGGCGGCTGCCTGGCCCCCTGTGGCATGGATCTGCCCCAGAGGAAGGAGCGAGTTAGGAGTGCAAAACCAGTGGGGTTTCGCCAGTATGGAACTGGCACGGATTGCCACGCGCGGGACTGCCAACGGGATCTGTGGAAGAGAGGCACCTGCAGTGAAGCGTTTTCTCGCCTGCCTCTGTTGGGTCGCTGCAGCGGCCTGGCTCGGTTTTCGGCTCCCCTCCCGGCCATTGTGCAGCAAAGGGTCCCAAATTCAGGGTTTGGGTTGCACAGGGCTTTTATGTGCTTCCCACACAAACCTTGTAATTTTTTACCGCAATGGAATGTGCCATTCGAGAGCAGCAGCAAAGCCTCGCAGCAAAACGAAACAGCACGGCAAACCACCCTACAATCCAGAGGATGCTCTTTTTTGTTGTTTCGTTTTGCTGAGTAAAGATTGGAAATTTAATATGGTAGGATGAATGCTTTAAAAAGGCACAGGACGTTTCTGCTGGATGCAGATTTCTGTTTTGCTCAGAGGCTTGCAGAGTCTTTCCCCTAAAGAAAAAAGCCTGCTTCTCACTGCCCACTCTTAATGGGTCCGGATTTCTGCCCTGTCTTTTTCCCAGCTTGCTGCCCTTTTGCCGTTATTTCATGTACGGCACACCACCTCCCCGCACCAAAAAGTGGAAGGGTGGCATGTTCGGTTTCCTTTGCCGAGCCACGAAAGGGCTGCTTCCGTGGGTTGGCATTTGCCCTTCATCCAGCCCCAGAGTCCAACCACGGCCCCCTGTGTCCCCCCCTTGGGGCAAGTGAGTTTCCAAGTGGCAACAGCAATGGCCAGCGGCCTCGAAAAGTTGGCCAAAGTCCACCCTCCCTCACGGGTTTCATTGCAGCATTGGGTGGATTTTAATTGCAAACTGCTCTGGGAGGTAATCTGGTGGAAAAATGAGAAATCCGGAGAGTTAATGAGTTAAGAATATTACATAAATGCCTGTGAAGGCCCTGGGACCGGATCCGGCCCACCTCAGAGGTTTCCAACATGCCGCATGTGTTCCCACACACCACATGCGCCCACCGCCGCCTGCCTTGCCCCCGCACAGGGAGGCGGAGGCTTGCTCACGACCAAATCGTTTTGGACTCGCTAGGAGAAAACCATCTCCAAGTGAGCAAGGCACTGCATCGCGGCTCGCGCCCGCCTCGCCTCGCCTCCCCTTGCCATGCATACCCGTGCGCCTGTGCCTCGCTGCGCCTGTGCGCCCTGCTGGCACCCAGCACCAGCACCTTTCAGCTGGCCCCTGGGTGAAAGTTTGAGGACCCCTGCTGTGAAGCATGAACGACTTCAAGGAAAATCAGAGGCTTTGATCTGGAAAGTCCCCTGGTTGTCCCTTGGGCATAGGGAGCAGCTGGGGGATGCAGAGCCCTGGGGACCTTGCCCAAAGCAACTCACAACGCTTCTTCCTCTTCTCCGTTTTATCCTCTGAGCAGCCCTGCAAGGTAGGCCAGGCTGAGAGTGAGTGATGGGCCAGCATCACCCAGGGCGCTTCATGGCTGAGTGCAGCCTGGAACCCGGGTCTCCTCTGTCCCAGGACAGTGCTCTACCCATCACCCCCTCTGGCTCTCAATGCGGAAGGAAATTGCACTTTACATATGTTCAGAGGATAACTCATTTTTAATATTTAATGTTCAATAGTTGCCCAGGATTCATCCTGCCTAATGGGCAGGATAGAAATTTAATACGCAATAGTAATGTGACATTGCAGGTCGTTACAGGTAAGGACTGGGCCCTAGCTCAAAGTTATGCCTAGGAAAAAGTCAGCGAACTATTTGCTGTTAACCTTCATAACAGCATTTCATCTATGAAACGTTCACTTATTAAATGGGAAGTGTTCCCGAGGCCCAAGAACACCAGCTCTCTGCTTTCTGTCCCGGATTCCCCAACAACCTGAGAACGGGCAGCTAATTCGGCGGCTAAAGTTGGGACGCGGCGGCCGCGCGGCGCTGGCGGGATGCGAGCGCCTTCCCTGCCGCGGGGCCGGAGCCGCGCCTCACCCGCCTCCCTCGCCGCCGCGTGTAGCGAGTTGCGCCGCGCGCGAGGGGAGCAGCCGGGACGCGAAGGGGCAAACTTGCAGCTTATTTTTAGCAGCCAATCGGGACTTTTTCCGAGGCGGAGGAGGGGAAACCGCCCGGCGGCGCGCGGGAGACAGTGCCGCCCTTTGAGCCGCGGGCGCCGCGACCCGTCCAGCGCTCGCTCGGCCGCGCCATGGCCGGGAGGACGCGCGGCTCCCGGGACGTCCCTCGGGCGCAGCCGCCGCGGGCAGCGCTGCGCCCCGGCCGCCGCCTGCTCGCGCTGCTGCTGCTGCTGCTGCTGCTCCCAGGTAGGCCGATCGCAGCCCGAGCCCGGCTTCCCGGCGGTAGGACGGGGCGCCGCCGCCGCGCAGGGGCAGCTTGCGCCCCGAGGGGCCCGGCGCGAGGGCCCTCCGAGGCCCGGCCCGGCCCGGCCCGGCCCCGGCCTCGGCCACCGGGGCGGCGCTGCCCCTCGCACGGGCCAAGGTGGCGTGCGCCGCCCGCGCCCCTCTTTCATCCTCGCAGCCCCCTGCGAGGCGGGCTTGGCTGCGGGGCGGCGACCGGCCCGGAGGCCCCCGAGGGGCACGGCCGAGGGGGGCTCGAGCCCGGCCGCCCCTCTCCCCACGCGCAACCCGCCCTGCACTGACTCAGCCACCGCCTGCATGGCTGGGAAGAATTTCCTCGCCCGCTCATCCCCTGCCTGCTAGATCAACCTTTCCCAGCCTGGTGGGGTCCAGACGGTTGGGCCGTAACTTCCCGCAAGGCTGCTGGGGAGGCTGGGCGTTGTAGTGCGATGGAGGGCCTGATCCAGCAGGGCTGACCTTGTGGGGCGCTGCGCGCGGGGGACTTGGTTCGCCCCTTCGGGAGCCCCCAGAACGTCTCCTGCGTGGCTCGGGCGAGGGCGGTGAGGTAGCCTGGCCGCTGCTTTGCTGGCAGGTCATTTACGGAGGCTGCTCGTTCAGTCGTGCTTGTTTGCTTTTACTTTAAAGAGGGTCGCATGGGCGAGGGGCTGGAAGGTATTCTAAATGTTGCTGAGTCCGCCTGCTTTCTCGAGCTCCCTCTTGGTGACGTGGGCAGGTAAGAGGCATAGACATACAAGGAGCGCAGGCCCTGGAAGGTGTGGAAGGCCAGCCACCTGCTGAGGCCAGCCAGGGCCGGGCCTGGTCTCCCCTGCCGGGACGCGGGTCCCCAGCCGGCTTCCAGTCATGCAGGTGCAAGAACTTTTGCTACAGCAGAGCAAACCAGTCCGGCTGCGTACAGCAAAGGCTGCAGGCAAACCTCCCGGGCGAAGGCGCCTTGCTTGCCGGCAGCACCGCTGCAGCCCCTCAAGGGAGGGCTCGGCACTGTCCAACTGCCTCCAGGGCCCTGCCCCATAGCCATGGGATGGGAAGCAGTGGGCCTGGGCCTGGACTGCATCCCTCCACCCTCTCAGTCCCCGGGGCTTCAGGCGCTGCAGTCTGTAACCCACGAGTGGCCCCTTGTGGCTGGAGATCTTCCCGCAGCGCCGAGCCCGTGAGCCCATGACACACCTTCACGTGAATTGCAATTCTTGCGCGCCCAGGGCCAAACTAGTCTCTGGGGCTCGCCCTGAGGGTCCACGTAGTGTGGCTGCCAAGCTCCAGTCGCCTGCTTTCGAGATCCTGGAGGGACAGACAGAGAAGGACCCTCTGTGATTAGTTTGCTCTGAACGCCCTGGGCTGGGAGCAGCTGTGGGGCAGGCTTGATCCCCGTTCTGATCCGCCATGGGGAGGGCGGCGTGTGCCGTCTGGCGTCACTCCTCTGCCCGTCTGGAGCGAAATTGTGCCCTTCGTCTTAGGGACATATCCATGCTGAGGGCTCCCATGATGCAGGATCTTGGTCCCCCAGCAGAAAGATACGGCAGGTCTGCCGAGGGGGTGCTGGTCCCCAGCACATGGTGTCCGTGACTCACACACATCCCGTCCCTTGCTCAGTCCCGTCCCGCACAAGCCAGTTCCGCTCCTGGTGTGTCATCAACTGGAACCCTTCCAGCTTCTCGCCCATCTCTCGTCCTCTCCCCACCGTCCTGCCCCACTCCTTTTAAGCATCGTCACCGGCCTTGTTATTGTTGCAAAGTTCAGCCTAAAAAGGTACTCATTGAACCTGGAATTTATTCACCTGAATAAATTACCTGAATGATAAGCAGAAGTCAGCCAAAAGGTTCGCTGGCCAACTCCCCCCTGGATCTGAGTCAGAAATATCTGGGTGGATTTAGGTAAATACATAAATACATAAATACATAAAGGAAGGAAGGAAGGAAGGAAGGAAGGAAGGAAGGAAGGAAGGACGGACGGAAGGAAGGAAGGCCCTGTGCCTCACCCTCCACCCCCTGGTTGTAACTGATCTTCAGCAGAACTGGTGCCGTTCACCTTCTTGCTATGCATTTCCTGAACCAGAAGCGGGCAGAAGCTGGCTCTGCATGCGCCTGGAAGGTCTCTGTGTTGTTAGATCGGCAAGGGGTTCTGACCCCCCCCCCCCATGCATAGCAGCAGCAACAGGACCCCCTGCTCAGAGTGAACTGCCCAAATGAGGAGAGTGAGACAAGCAGGAATGGATATTTGCAGGGAAAGTTCGGGAGCTCCACGCAGGTCAGCAAGATAAATCCCTGGACTCGGCATTCCTTCAGAGCAAATGAAAAGGGAGTGTGTGTGTCTTGCCTCTGTTTGGTGGGTCTAGTAGAAAATAAAGTAGGTTTTGCAAGACCGGAATGTGCCCACCTGGTCCTAAGATAAGGTTATTTGCAGTTAAGGTGAGCTTTGCAAAACCTCTCTGCAGGCTGTTCCTGGTCAAATGAGTGGAAAATAAGCTTTGCTAAACCTCAGCTGCTTAGATGCCTCCATGTGAACCTGCAGGCATTTCAGTTCAGCCTGTAGCAGCTCTTTTCCCAGCTGCAGGAAGGTGTTTGCATTTGGCCTTACCATGCAAAAGGACAGGAGCTTCATGAATAATGAAATGCAAAGCAAAAATGAACAAGTCTGTGTGTTGTTTGATGAAGACTGAAAATGTGCACAGCGCCCAGGTCCCTGCAGCCGTGTGTGGGAAAGCAGTCAGCTTGCACATTGCTGGATGGGAAATTGTTTAATATCGGCTTTCCTGTTCTGAGACTTAGAAACATTTGCAAGCTATTAACTAATATATTAACTAATAAAGGTAATCACCTTTTTGGTTACTAAAAAGGATACTCTATCAACATTCTGACAGTAGCTTCAACGTGTATGTATGCTGAAATGCGGATGTTATGCAATTTTTTAAAAGTTGATGAAGGGGTTAATCGGTTCAGGGAAACTGAAAGGCCTCAATGGATTGATTGTGTGAGAAAAGCTTGGGGGGGCGGGTCTGTGCACATGTTTGCTTAGCATGTATGTGGGACTTTCTGAGTGCTCAAGGGTCCTGCCCGCATATGTCCCTTTGAAAAAACAAGGGGAGCTCTGCCAAAAGCCAAGTGGAAACACTTCTAAAAGGAATGGGGCAGCCAGAGAGCTGTCAAAACTGACTGATCCCATAAAATGAAGGTGGCTTGCACTTTGCACCTTCCCAAGTACATAGGAACTTGGAAAGGGGTTGAAAGGAGAGCGGTCCCTTGGAGAAAGGAGTCAGCTGCCCCCAAAGAATACTTGGAGAATTTCGTAGTGAAGGGAAGATTCGTGAGGGGGTTTCCTGAGCACGTGCAGCTTTGGCTGCTTTGACAGCTTGCCTTTTGACAGCTGTCATCACAAACGCAACGCAGAAGTACAGCTTTTGGCCGCCTCTTTGGGTCAGTGGCTGCGAAGGATGCCTGCTGTGCCTCAATAGCCCCTCCGGCGTGTGGCTCGAGCATTTGAAGGAGCTGACATTGGCTCCCAAAGCAGAGGGACTTTTGCAGTCCCAGAAAGAGAAAAGGGGAAAGGCACGGAAAGGCCACAGCGAGCGGGGGAGGAGGCACGGGGTCAGTGCAGGTGCCCCAATGCGCCATGCCGGAAGCTGAGGGACGGCTGGGCCCCGTGGTACTTTGGCTCTGGGGGAGCTCAGCGTGGGATCGGCCACCGGGTCAGGAGGACACAGTGGGGAGAGCAATCCCTCAAACCAGCCGTGGGCTATCCCAGACTTTTTGTCCTCAGACAAGCCCCCTGCAGGAAGCAGTCTGGGTTGGCATGATACAATGCGCCTGCAGCGGGTTGTCGTGCTGTGCACTCGCTGTCTCACTGACCCTTAAGAGCAGCCTTCTAAGAGAGGCTGTTCCTCCTGCTTCTGCCCTCATTCCACAGTGTGGGGTAGGGTTAGAGTCTTGGATTGGGGCCCAAACAAATACTGTAGTCTCACTATGGGATCGGGGACGGGAAGTGGCCAAAGCTGAAAGAAAGACTCGAGAATGCATATTGGAGGAGTGAGTGACGCAAGGACCTCTTGGTATGGCTTGGTCACTTCGGGCTGCTCCCACGGAGGCAGTAAGCCTGCTCTGGGCCATATGGTTTCAGATTGCAGATGGGAGCGGCAGTATATCCGCCCGTTCCCAGTGAAACAACGTTTTCCCCAGGCAAAAGCAAGGCTTTGCTCGCTAGTTTTCTAGGCGCAGGGTGTTTCGTGTGCACGGAGGGCCCTTGGATCAGCAGCCCCGGCCGGCCGCCTCCTTGGGAGCTGAAGCTCAGCCATGCAGGGCCAGCTGCAGGTTTGGGGGGGCGCCTGGGGAAGGCACCCTCCACGGCTGGCTCCTCCATCGACCTCTTGTCGCCAGCACCCCCTCATCCGTTGGCAGGCAGAGAGCCGCTGAACAAGGCCGCCGCGCCCCTGCCACTTCCGGGGTCTCCTATCGGAGGGCCCTTCTGCAGGGTGGGCCCCCATCCGGGCCACAACCCCGCCCACCCGTGATGCCAGCGCTGCAGCTCTCCGGCAGTCTGCTCCCTCCGAGTTGCTACTGCTAAGGTCTGTTTTTCCTTTCACCCTCCCACGCCGTGCGCGCTTTCCATGCTGGCCACGACTCCCTTCCTATCTGGCCTGCTCTCAGCTTGCTTCTCGAAGGGATGGATAATCCAGGCCTCCCCGAGCAGCCAGAAAGAGCCATAATTATTTAACTGTCTCAGAGCTTCCAACACATGAAAGTCACCTCGGTTTTATTTTCATTCCCCACCCCCATGTGTGCACGATTCAACATAAATCCAGCGGATCACCAGTCCTTCACCACCCCCAAGCCTGTGTGCATGGGCAGGACTTGACTCTGGAAGCATGTCAAGCAGGTCAACTGTGCCTCTGAGCATGCACAGAGTTCTTTTCTGCCACCACTAGGGCAGTGCCACCACTTTGTAAACAGTGGTATTTCCTTCTGTTGAGGGAGAGGCTTGGAAAACTTGGTGGCAGAGGACTTTGGGGAGGGGGCCAAACAGTCCCTCGGCCAGTGCCCGGCCATCACAGGCCTCGGCCACCTCCCAGGTCCCACAGCAGCTGTATAAATATAAATTTCCCCTGATGACAAACAAGCCTCGGTTACTTAGGGTTCTATCAGAGACACAAGAGGGGTGGAAACACAAAGCAAACCTCTGAAAAGAAGGTCAGAATCTGCAAAGATGTTTTGTTACCAGATATCCTGAAAGGAAGTGTAGGTCTAGATAACCCTGTGCAAAAGTAACCAAATGTTTCCTGCAATGACATTTTCTGTCACTAATCATTGCACAAAGGTAAGCATATAAATCCAAGGACTGTGGCAGATGGGCCTAGCTGGGACCAGCTCACTCTCTCCTGCTGGTATCAGACAATTTTCTGGTGCTGCGTGTCTCTCCCATGGTCAGACAATGGACGAGAGGGACTTTTTTGTCCTCAACAAATTTGGTGCTCCAAGTGGGAGTCGTCCGACTCTCCAGCCAGGGCTTTGTCTCCGCAGTCATGCAGCGGGCAGAGGAAGCCTGGCCGGGCGGCAGCATGGATGCCCCCCTCCTTCCAGCCGTGGCCCTTGGAGGGTGGAAGGGGCGCACCGCCGACCTGCTGTAGTGTCAAGCTCTTTGGAGAGGCATTTCTGCCTTTGCTGAGCATCCTGCTAGCGGCCCACTGTCGAACGTGACAAGTTGCGCACCAAAGCCAGGGGTGACCCAATTCCTGGAAGTTGGGGAAGGGAAGACAGCTTTTTGGGAACATGGAGGGCCAGGCTGAACAGCGGGATGGCTGGCACAGCCGGCACCAAAGCTGGCGTGCGGCGAAAATTTGTGGAATGGAAGAACTGAACCCTATCAGAAAAGAGCGATGTAAGTTTTTCAAAACCATGGAAAGATCATTTCAGGTCCTCACAAAGTGGCTTCCGCACGGGAGCATGGCACGTGCAAGACCCTGGCAGCCACTCGGTGGCAACGGGCTGCAAAATACTTTGCAAATTTGTGTGTGCAAGTGCCCACCAACCACGCCTGGGTTCTTAGCTGCTGGTGTCCGATGCTTACAATAATTCAGGTCAAAAATGGCCTTGATCTGCCCTCTTTAATTGGTGCTTCCTGAAATACCCTGTGAGCTCACTTGTCCTTTGCCAGTTTTTCTGTGTGTGTTTTCCCTCCGCCTGCCACAGGGAAAATAAGTAGCCTTGATTGTCTGCAAGTGATCTCAGGAAAGCAAAACCAGACGTGGAATTTATACTTAGGAACACTCCAACACCTTCTGAGCGAATCCTTCCCAAATGTTTGGGATTTGGAAGAGGAAAGAAACTTTCTTTCTTTTTATTATTATTATTTTAAAAGGTCAAAGTAACAAGCAGATGCCGGCGCTACCAGGTGTCCTTCAGAGATCTTGAAGTTGCTGGATGTGTACCTGTGTGTGAACTGTCATCATGAATTTATGGAACTACTTTAATTTATTTAAAATAATCCTAATTCACTCCTGGAGCACGTATACAGTAGCAGCCAGAGTGCCAGCCCCGAATGGGGAGGGTCCTTCTCACGTCTATAACTGGGTAGCGGATAATGGCAGTTCGGCTAGTGATAATGAAATGCTGGAAACAGAACTGGGTTTTCCAAAGGCATGAATGGTATAATGAAGTATGGAATACGGTAATTAATGATAAACTGACGACAGAAATAACAAATTAAAAAGGGTTAATGAAAGCAAATAAATATAATGAAATTGGGGAAGATTTTGTAAAAACAGTACTGATATAAGGCAAAGGTTGTAAACCCAGTCAAGATTATATGAATTTCTGGAGGGGATGTGGATATAATTGGAGTATATTATATATTATTAATTGTCATAATATGTGAATTAAGTGGAGGTAGTATTGGTCTCCGGGGTGGTGGGAGCACTTTATCATTTAGTTTTTTTAATTATTGAGTTTTTGTATGTTATATTATTATTGTTGTGATGTGTTGTATTTATGGTTTTTTCCTTCTGTTTAAAAAAAAATTAGAGGGGGCAAAGTCCATAATTGGGTAACTTTCGGTCGGTCAAAGAATCTCCGCCTAGCCTACCTCACAGAGTTGTTGTGAGGATAAACTAGAGCAGGGTGCCTTGGAGGAAACCCTAGGAAATAAGCAGAATAAGCATGGGATGGGAGGGCCAATGACTGACATGGCCAGTGGATGCTGGAAGTTGTAGTCCATCACTTCTGAAGGGCACTAGGTTGGGGAAAACTGTCCAGGACTATCGTGGGGAAGATGGTGGTAGAGAGACAGACATATAGAAAGGCCAGAGAGAGCCCTCTGGTTCAACAGACGATTTCCCTGATTATCCGTACATGGTTTCAGGGACGGGAATGAAAGCTGCCTGAGAGCTGATGGAGAAGTCCAAGGCCCTCCCTGGACATAGCCCTCCACTACTGGGCCAGCGAAGCCTAAGCATCTCCCATGGGCACAGGCAGCTGGGAGCGCGTGTGCCGGCAGGAACTGGGAAACTGCGGGGACGGTGGAATAATGAAGTGGAGTGTCTGGGCAAAATTACTCCGCTGTGTGGCAACACCGGAGCCCCACTTGTGCGGGGTGTTCGGGGCACCACATTTGAGCTCGGGAGATCCGGGTTCGAGTCCCCGCTTAGCCCTGGAGCCCACCGGGTGACCTTGGGCCAGACACAGACTCCCAGCCCAGCCTACCTCACAGGGTTGTTGTTGTGAGGATAGGATGGAGAGGCAGAGAAACGAGTAAGCCTCTTGGCTGCCTTGCAGAGGGGAAGAAATGGAATATGAAGGCTACATAATTATAATAATAGCAGTTGCTCCGTGACTGGCGATGGGTCACTGGCCACTAAGCGGACACAGATACCAGAGAAGACGCAAAGCGTTGCTGGAGCAAGACTGCCACACCGGCAGGACTGGATTTGTCTCGATCGCCTCTGCTGAGGCAGGCATCTTGCTCAGGTCGCCAAGGCGTTGCTATTTCAGGACGCCCAAACATCTCAGCCCGGCTTCCTGCGTAGGGTTTGGGAGGGAGGATCCCTCTGTCTCCAAATGAGAGCAAAGGGCTCGGATCTTTTCCCCGATTCCCGGCTGCTGTGCCTGCCCCGGGGGTGCCTTCCCAGCTTCCATAGAGGAAGCTCTTCCTTAGAATGTTGGCCTGATGTCTGTGAGAAACCACAATTATTTGTCTTTGAAATTTAAATGTCACGCTCCACCCCTCTGCCGGTGCTTGTCTGCCTCCCATGTTTGGAATCAGGAACATGGGCAGACAGAGGGCTTATTGTGCCCGGCCGGGCATGGCTGCACCCTTTCCTTTCCCATCCTTGCCCAAGCCAGGAAATGCTTTGCTCCTTTCGGCCAGATTCAGAGCCGTGGCTGGAAGGCGGCTGCTTCTGAGCTCTGCTTGGAAGAGCCTCTGCTCAGACACGGACAATGAATCTGACATGCGCTGGGTTTCTGAAAAATGAAGCCCGGCTGTTCCTGGTGGAGCCCCGGGAACTGTTTTCTTTCTTCTGCAGTGCTAAGCACGACACTCATTTTGGCAGGGAGAGAGCACCCTTTATACTGTTTGGAGACAGTGCCCGGTGCCCAATTGGGCCCTCTCGGAGTCCGAATCCGGCCGTCTGGGGACCCTCCAGTGGCGCAAGATTGCTGGATGCCTCTTCCTTTCCCCAGCCCCCAGTCATCTGGGCTTTCCTGCTTCCTCTGCTTTTATTTTATTTTAATATTTTTTAAACATCTGTATGCCACCCGATTATGCCACAGCAACTCTGGGTGGCTCACAACCACAAGATAAAAACACAAAAAGAATAATAAATCCATTAACACATTAAAAACAACAATAAAACCCAGCTAAAAATACAAAACAAAGGTCTTTGGCAATTAGTTATTAAAATACTTTTTAAATTCCCCACCACTCCCCTCTTCTGAAAGGCTGGGGTCACCCACAGTAAATGCTTTAAGCTACAACAGCCTGGTGCTGGGGGGCCGCCCCTTTTGCCCTCAGCCCCGCCCCCTGCTGGAGCACGGCCCCCCCGGGACATCTGCAAAATGGACTTGGCCCTTGGCAGAAGGAGACCCCCACCCACCCCAGAATAAACCAAGGCTTTCCATGCATCCAGCCAAGCTCTTTCCTTCTCGCCAGCATCAACTTCTCCA
The DNA here is from genome assembly GCA_023646645.1 of Varanus salvator macromaculatus. NCBI lineage: Eukaryota > Metazoa > Chordata > Lepidosauria > Squamata > Varanidae > Varanus > Varanus salvator. The sequence continues at coordinate 97,230 of JAIXND010000342.1, read as the reverse complement.
AGATGGATTGTCCCAAAGCTGGGTGCCGCACGGAAAGTCACACCGATCTCTCCACCCTTGCAGCCCGGTTCTTCCAGTGGGGAAACCCCAGCAAGGCATTCGGTGTCCTTGGAAAAGCGTTCCTGAGGCTGCCGGCGCTTTTGTGGCCTTCCTTCACGTGCTCGTGTTGGACACAAGGGGCCCAGAACTGGTGCCCGCGGTGCAGGCAAGCGCGACCAGAGCGGGAGCGAGAAAAGCTCTGTTTTATTCTCGAGAAGCAGGTTCGATCTCAGCGAACGCCGCTCGGCCTCGAGCGCACAGCAGAGTCCTCTTCTATGCCCCTGACGACCAGGTGCTCAGACAGCCGTGCTTGCCGATAGGTACCTTCGACTTCACATGGTCCCTGCGCCTACCTGGAGGCTGGGCTGGGAGATCCTGGCCGGAGATCGCAGAATCCCTTGCTACGTGCGCTGCTCTGATTTACTGGGGCGATGCTTGGGGCGTGAGCCGGCCGGCCAGCTGAGCGAGTCCTTTTCCGCATCTACACAAGACAGAGGCCGAAGTCCTTCTCTCCCATTTCGCCTTTGGCCTCTCCAGGGCGCCCGGCTTGCTCCCCTGCCTGATTTCGCTTGAGGCTGGCGCTGCCGGCAGCTCTGCCTGCCAAACCAAGCTTGCGGCTCCTTCACAAAGACCTCATGTCCTGCCGGGACGAGGAAAGCTGCGCCTCGATTCCCTCTTCTCCTTCCGGAAGACCCTGGCTGCATGAAGAGGTCTCCTTACGAGAAGGGAAGGGACCGGGCCAGGCTTTTGTCCAGCAGGCCCTCTCTGGAGAGTCGGATCGCCTTCGGAGCGTTGCTCATGCCCGGACCTTTCGCCCATCGAGTGCCCACACGATCAGGCTCCTTCAAGCCCAGCTTGGTGCAGTAGACAGAGCTGGCAGGTGCAGCACGGCCCCCTTCTCGGCGCCCAGCAGGACTTCCTGGGGTCTGTTCCCAAAGATGCATTTATTTATTTATTTATTTATTTAAACATTTATAGGCCGCCCCATCGCAACAAAGCCTCGGGACAGCTTGCAACATAAGTTAAAATACAAAAATAATACAAATATTAAAATAATTTATCTCTCCCCCCCCCCCCCCAGCATTTCAGCTTGTTCTTTCATCAGGCACTCCCAGCGAGGCCTCTGAGCTCCGGCGGGGAGGGGACGAAATAGTGAAAGCCCCTCTCGGCTTGGAGGGCGAGACGAGTTCCCCACACATGTCCTCTGAGCATCACCACCGGGTTGTGCTTTGTGCTGCGCAAAGCCAGGATTTCGCCGAGCCCGTGCCCGCCTCGCGCACAGATCCCCCACCAAGTCGCCTCAGTTGCCTTTCTGTGAAATGGGCACCAGAGCCAAAAGGCTGCGGGCTCTGAGGAACAGTTTTGCACTTTGGAGCCCAGACCATGGCCTGGTCAGAGTGCCAGAGGCTCCCCCCCCCCCCCGCGCACAGCTGCCGCATTACAGGAGCATGTTTTTCTGGATTGGATTGAAAAGGCCTCCGAATAGCACCGCTCCTGCCGCCAGCGCAAGATGCCGGGCACTTCTGCCAGGGTGGTAGTGCAGCAACGTGGCGCAGGCGTCCCCAGGTAGCGGCATCTTCCTTCCCATCCTGCCCAAGCAGAGGGAGCCTCAGAAGTCAGTTTGGGCACGCATCCTCCAGAGGTGCTGGACTACCGTTCCCATAATCCCCAACAGCCCCTCCTCTGCTGCTGTCCCCCAGCAGCCATCCTGTTCAGTCAGTCTGGGGTCTTTTTCCCCGCTATCGGTCATTATCAGCCCAAAACACTCCTGTCAGGTGGAAGCCCTACATGTCTGAAATCAGTCTGTAAACTCAGACTGGGACGGACAGCAGGGAATCGCGAACCCCGTTTTCGCTGAGCTGCTGCACGTGCCCATCAATCCCCCTCCCACTGGAGCAGATCCAGTCTGATACGAGTGGCAGCATGAGAAACACCATGGCTTCACAGGTGATTCTGTGCTCACGGCGTCGAGGGGGAGCTTCCGCGCCGTCCTTCCGTTCAGTATGAAGCTCCTGGCTCCGCCGCTCTCAGAAATCAGGCTGCCTCCTTTGCTGACCCCAGATGCGTGCAGGCCAGCGACTTGTTCCCAGGGAGTCCGGCTGGGTTCTCTCCGTGTGTGATGTTATGGAGAGCGCAGTTTGGTATTTTGGTTGTGAAGCAACCAGCTCCGTGCTCCCACATTTCTAATATGTGAGAGCCACAGCAAAAGCATATTCCTGCTCTGATTTCAACAGCCACAACAGCCTCTGAGCACGTGCAGTTTTCCAGCAGTGGGACACAGTGTGGGTGGTCATCTGGAGGCTTTGGCCTTTCGCTCCAGTGACCACTCCCCCAGCGTGCTTACTTGGGACAGGTCACTGAGTGAGGCGTTTTGCACATGCTCAGGAACACTGACCTGTATATTCTAACTTCAAACATTCCAAAGCTGCCCCCCATCCCAGCCTTGGAAATGGATTCTGTGTGATTGTTCTGCAGATATAATCGGATTCGTTGATCTGCGCATTGAGGGTCAGCTTGCTCCTCCTCGTGAGAAGGCCCTGCGAGTAGAGGAATGTCACACAGGGAGGCATTTTGATCCCCCCCAGAAGGCTACTTCTGTGGCGCCAAAAGGAACAGTCCATCCCGCCTTCAGAAGCTGGTCCCACCGGAGCATCTCAGCCGAGCGGACGTGGCACTTCCATTCACTGGAAACAGGCCAGATGTGCCGGGGACTCTCGAAGTCGGACTGCGCTCCGGTGCCTGCGGAGGGAGGGGAACCGCTTTTGCAGCTGCAAGCACCCCGTGGTTTTCCTTCTGGACCAAGCAGCCCCCGTAAGGCCCCCAGGCCCAACGGCGAGCCAGACCCTGAGCAGCCGCCGCGCCGGAAGGGCCCCGGCCGGAAGCCTGTGTGTGCGGCCATGGTCCAGAGAGCCTGTAGGAAAGGAACAAGCCTCTGCCCGCTCAGGGGCGGTTTCAGTCGTTTCCTCATCAGTGGGTTCTTCCAAGGCCATCCCCTCTCAAAGGGAAATAGGAGCGCGTGTCCAAGGACCCAAGTCTCTACCCCAGGAGCTTACAGTTTAAACATCTGCACTGAGGACGGCAAAGGTGACCTCGCTCCATCCCAAAGCTGTGGCTGTGCAGATGTCCTGGCTTCTCTGTGAAATCAGCCATTTTTTGTCTCCATCCCTCCCAACTCTGTTTTGTGCCTTGCCCGTTATGTAATGTTGGAATTTATCTGATCTCCAACATGGTTACATTGGCTTTTTCTGTGACACAGAGAATACCAAGTTCAGCCATTTTACCATAAGATTCTGGTCCGAAGAAGATGAAGACCTGAACAAGAAAAGGATCTTGGAGTAATTGTGACAATAGGCTGTACATGAGCCAACAATGTGATGCAGCTGCCAAAAGGGCAAATGCCATTTCGGGATGCAGTAACGGAGGTATTACTTCCAAATCACGAGAAGTAGTAGTTCCCCTATACTCCTCACTAGTCTGACCTCATCTGGAATACTGTGTCCAAGTCTGAGCATCAAGATTTAAGAAAGATGCAGGTAAATTAGAAAGGGTCAGTGGAGGGCAACAAAAATGATCCAGGGTTTGGAAGCACTGCCCTATGAGGAGAGACTGAGGGAACTGGGCATGCTCAGAAGCCTTGAGAAGACTGAGAGGGGACATGATATCCCTCTATAAATACCTCAAAGGCTGCCACAAAGAGGAGGGTCAAGATCTCTTCTTGCTAATGCCAGAATGTAGGACACGGAATAATCAATTCAAGCTGTGACACCCCAGATTCAGGCTGGACATCAGGAAAAGCTTCCTCACGGTCAGAGCAATACTCCAGTGGAACCAGGTGCCCGGAGAGGTGGGGGGCTCTCCCACACTGGGGACATTCAGAAAGAAACTGGGCAGAGACTTGTGCCCAGTGGGATGATCTAACTTGTGTCCTGCAACAGCAGGAGTTGGACTTGATGGCCCCTTCCAGCTCTGCCTTTCTATGATTCTATGATTTTATTCTCACCTGGGACTTTATTCTCTGAGGAAGCATCTCCTCTCACTACCAGGTAAAGCTACCAATTTGGCCTGCACTGACTTCTCTTTTTCACCTAGAAGTCAGGGCTTCCCAGCTTTGGCGGTTAGTGAGGCTATCTGGAATTCTGCCAGTGTTGTGGGCACTTTCACAAAATGGTTTCCTTGGTGGACATGGTGGTCACTGGACACTCATTGCTCTCAACACACTCATTTCCCACGCGAGGCCAAAGGAAAAAGACCTTGCCCAAGCACCGAACTAAGGCATACGAAGCCGTTAGCCTCTCCTGCTTCTGCCGCCTCCTCCTCTCTTCTCTCGAGAAACCGTGCCTTTCACCTAGGAGTGCTGCCTGTGCCTTCGGAGTTTGCACTTCAGCTGGCCAAAGAACTTCTGAGCTTTCTTTTTCCAGAAACGAACGGCTGTTTTTTTTGCTTCTTCATCCTAGCAGTCCTTGGGGAAGTCGGGAGCAACCGGGACCCACACATTGGCTAGAGATGAATGCAAAATTTTGCAACTTCACTCCATCTTAATACTCTCTTACAAGGCCAACTGGCCCCAAATCAGTGTCCTGCCTGATCATGGGGTGGGGGTGGGGGAGCGGGGGAGGGAGTCAGGGAGGTTAAAGGAGGTTTGGGGTTTAAAATATTTATATATTTAAAAATTTTTGTATCCCATCCTTTACAGTGCCTCAGGGTAGCGATATCATAAATATGTTAAAAATAAAATAAAATAAATAAAATAAAAATCCCCAGACACACGCAACGCGCGCGCGCACGCTTCTCTGTTGATGAATTTGTGGCATTTTGACTGTGTTTTATTTTTTAACTATTCTTTGAGCATCTTCTGGGGACTTCGTTCAGGTTTCTGAGATCCGGTTCCTCACTGCAGGAACGTGCCCATGGCCCCTCGCTTCTGCAGCCCACAGGGCAGCCGCACATATTTCTGGGGGTTGGTGGGGGTCCAGAGGCAGATTTGAGAGACCATGCAGGGCTGCAGGGGACCAGCAAATCTTTCCTTCCTTTTGCTGCTCAGGATATATGCGTAACTGGAGTCCTGCCCCACCAAACTCCAGGGCTGAACCCCATCGCTCATGCCCCACATTTGCTTTCATGTCCAAGGTGGCTTACAAAAAAATTCCAGTGAAAGCTGCACAGTCTAAAATTCGCCCCCAGGCTGACAGGGCGCCTCCTCTCTCTTCTCAGAGGATGAGGGGATGCCCAGGCCTTTGAGTTTCATAGAAACATAGAAACAGAGTGAGTCAGAAGGGGCCTCCTGGGCCATCTAGTCTGACCTCCGGCACCAGCCGGCTCCGCTCACGACATGCCCACCATGTGCATGTCCAGCCTATCTTTGAACACCCTCACCGATGGGGCCTCAACGACCTCTCCTGGAATCTCCTTCCATACCCCCAGGCTCCTAACTGTCAGGAAGTGCTTCCTGGCATCCAAAGGGAACCTTGGCTCCCTGAGCTTTGCTCCGTTGGAGCGCGTCCTGCCTTCCTCTGCAGGGGAGAACAGGCCTCTCCCCATCTCCATGTGACACCCCCTCACATACCTGTATGTCACCAACAGATCCCCTCCGAGTCTCCTCTTCTCCAGGCTGAAGAGACCCAGTTCCCTCAGTCTCGCCTCATACCCCATCCCCTGCAAACCAGCCACCATCCTTGTGGCCCTACGCTGCACTGACTCCAACCTGGCTATATCCTTTCTGTAATGAGGGGCCCAAAACTGAACACAATACTCCAGTTGCGGGCGCACCAGAGTCGTGTAGAGTGGCAGTAATACCTCTCTTGATCTAGAAGCCACACTTCTGGCTATGCAACCAAGGGTGGCATTCGCCCTCTTGACCACCGCATCACACGGCTGGCTCATGTTCAGCCTGCGGTCAACCAGCACCCCGAGGTCCCTTTCACAAGTGCTGCTCTCCAGCCACTTGTCACCTAACCTGTACTTATGAAAGCTATTCCTATGCCCCAAGTGCAAGACATTGCACTTATCCACGTTGAACACCATCCTGTTGTCTCCTGCCCACTTCCATAGTCTGTCCAGATCCTTTTGGATCTGGTGTATCTGCTCCTCAGTTGTGGCCACTGCTCCAGTTTTAGTATCATCTGCGAATTTGATCAGCAGACTGGTCACCCCTTCTTCCATGTCGTTAATGAAAAGATTAAACAGGATCGGCCCCAGGACAGAGCCCTGGGGGACCCCGCTTGTCACTGGCTGCCATCCCGACGATTCCCCGCTAATGGTTACCTTCTGCTTTCGGTCAGTCAGCCATGCCCTAATCCACCGGACAGTGCTTTGGTCTATCCCAAAACTCCTCAGTTTCTCCACCAGGATATCATGGGGCACTTTGTCAAAGGCCTTGCTGAAATCCAGGTATACCACATCCACTGCATCCCCTCCATCCAGCCATCTTGAAACCTTGTCATAGAATTCCACAAGGTTTGTCTGGCAGGACCTGTTTTTGCGGAAGCCGTGTTGTGTGGCTGTCAGCCTCCCTTCCCTATCTAGCATCACTAGATCTCTCTCTATTATGAGCCTTTCCATTGCTTTTCCTACAATGGACATAAGGCTAACAAGTCTGTAATTCCCTATGTCCCTTCTACTACCCTTTTTGAAAATTGGAACCACTGATGTTCCAGTCCTCTGGAACTTCACCCGTTCTCCACGAGGCCACAAAAATGGAGGCCAGCGGGCATGAGAGAACCCCTGCCAGCTCTCTAAGTACTCTCGGGTGTAACCCGTCAGGGCCTGGTGCCTTTGTAATGTCCAATGCCCTGAGGAGCCCCTCGACTTCAAGGGGGGTGACTAATCTGTGCCCCTAAGTCCCCAGCCTCATCCAATCTCCTATACGGATATCCCCCATCCTGCTTTGGGGAGAACACAGAGCCAAAATAGTCATTTAGCATCTGTGCCTGGTCCCTCATATCAGTCACTGGATCTCCCTCCTTATTTAGTGGTCCCACCACTTGTCTCCCCTTCCTCTTCCTATTTACATGCTGAAAGAAGCCCTTTTTGTTGCTCTTGATATTCTTGGCAAGTCTCAGCTCATAATCAGCTTTAGCCTTGTGAGGAATCCTTCTGCAACGGGCCTCCTCCTCCCGGTATACCCTTTTTTCTACTTGCCACAGTACCCTTTTCCTACAGAGGTTCCTCTTTCGTCTAATCCCGCTAACCACCTTCTTTCGCATCCATGGCGGCACTCTCCTCCGCCTCCCCACCTTACTGACTAGAGGTATCGTCAGGGCTTGCGCCTGCAAAACCTCCCTTTCGAGTGCCATCCACCCCTCCTCAACTCGCTTGCCTTCCAGTAACCTGTCCCAGGAGACTTTCCCCAGCCTGGCCTTCAGTTGGCCAAAGTTGGCCCTCTTGAAGTCCCAGCTTCTAGTTTCGCCCTTGTTGAGGTGGGCAAGCAAAGAGGACAGGAGGAGGAGGAGGGAGTGAGGCAGAGACAGTGTCAGGCAGAGACCAGCGACGTCTTTCCTTGTATTCGGCAGCGATCCTTCTTCCGCGGCACTTCTTGGCAAGAACGCTTGCCTTTCTGATTGAAAGCGAGAGGTGGCATTGTGGCTGCCCAGGACTTTCAGGGCCACTCAGCAACTGGCCCACACGTCACTCCACGCTGCAGCTCTCGCTCTGTGCTGTATCGGAGCTGCCCGGGCTGCTTCCTGGGGGTGGCAGATCGACAGATGGAGGGGCATGAGCCTGTGAGTTCTCTTGGGGGGTTATGGGTGAGGGTTCCTACACATCATGAGTTCCTGCACTTCAGTAATGAGCATTACACAACTGTTGATGTTGTTGATCTCTCCTTTTCATTCTCTCTGTCTTTCAAGGGTTTGGCTGTCCATTTAACATCGATGTGAAAAGACCGCAGATCTTCCGTGGCCCACGGGAAGCACAGTTTGGGTACAAAGTCCTGCAGCACACAGCACAAGGGCAGAAATGGTGAGTCCACCCCTGTTAGATGGGGCCTGGGGGGGTGCTGAAACCAACTAGACCCCCCCCCCCAAACAAGTTTATCACCCACAGCTCTGAAGGAAAGCAGTTGGTTGTCCAAAAAATCAGGGAAAGATTTCTCCTTCCACACTCAATTTGTTGCTACATTATAGATATAGTTACGTTAAAAGTGGCAAAGGAATATGGGGGCAGGCTGTCACCGTATTTTCCTCTGAAATCATTTTTTCCCCCTTTCCAGTCTAAGGGTGCTTGAGGAATACGGTTACTTTGGATTCGGTTATGAACCTGCATCCCCTGATTGACTCTATTCCACATGCGTTTTGCACTGCAGCTCGTTTCAGATGCCTTCAAATAGCTCTTTGAAGAGAAATGTGCCAGTGGATACATGCATTGAAGATGCATTTCTGAGAGGGCTTCCTTAGGATGAGCACGCGGCACAGGACAGACGCAAACTCCACAAACAGCAGCTCAGCCACCTCCTGGGCTCTTCTCCCCTCCAGTGGTGTCAGTGTGGCCCTTGTCCAAAGCTGTCCACAGCCTACCCCCACCCCGAGGTCTGACCCCAATCTGGACAGGTCCACATGGGCAAAACCCTCCCACCGGTTCCTCTCTGCCAGGAGCTGCTCTTTGCGAAGCTAATGGGCGTCACGGCCACCCCAAACATTTGCATCGCAACAGGGGACCCGAGAGTGAAGATGGGAAGATCCACCCCTGACGCCCGCCCCCGCGAGGACTGTGCCTGAACCAAGAGGGAGGAGGGCACTGGGGAGGCAGTGCCCCCCCCCCCGTAACTTTCCCCGACATGGGTCAAAATCAGCCTGGAAAGACCAGTTTTGAGCAGCCACACATCCAGCAGGGACCCTCTTCCACCAGGCTTCCCTAGCCTGGCACCCTCCAGATCACACCTCCCATCATCCAACCCAACCCAGCTGCAGGGCAGCAGGTTAGCAGCCCTGCCTCCTGCCCCGTGCTGTGCAGAATCGCTGACCCCAAGTGAAACGATTCAAAGGTTCCAAGTTGGCTCCTCGCTCCAGAACAAAGTGTTCCAGCCGACGCTCCCCTCCCACCCCCCTTTCCCCCGGTTAGATCAGAAAAGGACCTGCTGTCCTGGTGACACAGCTGTGGATTTTTAATGCTCTGGAAAATGAAAAAACAGAGAGGAGCTGCTGGCAGCTGCTTGAGCATAAGTCCCCGCTGGAGGCAGAGTCTGTGTGTCGGACGTCCAAAGGTTGTGTTAGGAGCCCGCGGCAGCCAAGGAATGGGGCCCAGAGACAGGAAATGTGCTCCCGGTGGGTGCTGGTGGGCGTTGGAGCAAAGGCTTGGCTCAGCCCCGCGATGGCCCCAAGCCGCCTGGAGGACATGCTGCTGAACGGCTGCGCCGTGCGCCCAGCCGCCATGGCCACTGATGCGGGGGCCAGGCATGGGGTGTGTCGCGGAAGGGCAGCAGGGGAGCCTTGCCAGGCCTCCATCCAGTCCGGCGTTCCGGTCACGCAGGGGCCAACCAGCTGCCCAGGGACACCCCCGCCCAGCCCCCCAGCATGCCGGACGTGGTCTGTCCACCTGGACCGTTTGTAGGCGTCTGGCCATTGCCAGGGACTCTGGGTCCTGGCTCCCGGGAAGGTGGGCTTCCAACTGGGAGCGGGGCCCTTGAGCCTTAGCAAGCGGCCGAGTTGCCGAGACCAACAGGTAATGCTTCCTGTAGTGCTACAATAACAGATATGTGGCCCTCGGAGCCTGTTTAGGAAATTAGAAGCTGCTACTTCCTTGTAATGTAATAATAACATGTAGCGTTGAGATGCCACTTTTGAATGCGCCGCGCTCTGTTCTGGAACGTGCGATCTGAGAAGGTTTGCAATGGTGTGCTGGTAGTCCAAGCTGCACCATCAGCACTGCCCCGTTGTGCCTGGGTCAGGGTTAGCCCTGGGCCGACTTGGCTAAACCGGAGAGCAGATCTGCGGGCGAGCAGAAGTCTAGCCTGGCTGTATCTGAAACCCCAGGGAGGCAGGTTAAGGCAGGGGATGCCAGTAAGTGGACAAGCAGCAAAGAAGGAAAAGGAAAGTCCAGGAGCACAGAGGACCAGTCGCAAAGAACAGTCAGGGAAGAAGGCACCCCAAAGCTAGCAGGAAGGTGCTGATCCAACATCCAGCAAGTGCCAGCAGAAAGTTCATACAGCCAGAACATAGAAACATAGAAACTGAGCGAGTCAGAAGGGGTCTCCTGGGCCATCTAGTCTGACCCCTGGCTCCAGCCAGCTCTGCTCATGACATGTCCACCATGTGCATGTCTAGCTTATCCTTGAACACCCTCATCAATGGGGCCTCAACCACCTCCTGTGGAAGCCCATTCCATGCCCTTGGGGTCCTGACTGTCAGGAAGTGCTTCCTGGCATCCAAATGGAGCCTGAGCTTTGCTCCGTTGGAGCGCGTCCTGCCTTCCTCTGCAGGGGAGAACAGGTCTCTACCCACCTCCGTGTGACACCCCCTCACATACCTGTATGTTGCCAACAGATCCCCTCTGAGTCTCCTCTAAGCTGAAGAGGCCCAGTTCCCTCAGTCTCGCCTCACACGGCATCCCCTGCAAACCGGCCACCAAGTTTGTGGCCCTACGCTGCACTGACTCCAACCTGGCTATATCCTTCCTGTAATGAGGGGCCCAGAACTGAGCACAATACTCCAGTTGCGGGCGCACCAGAGTCATATAGAGTGGTAGTAATACCTCTCTCAATCTAGAAGCCACACTTCTGGCTATGCAACCAAGGGTGGCATTCGCCCTCTTGACCACCGCATCACACTGCTGGCTCATGTTTAGCCTGCGGTCAACCAGCACCCCGAGGTCCCTTTCACAAGTGCTGCTCTCCAGCCACTTGTCACCTAACCTGTACTTATGACAGCTATCCCTATACCCCAAGTGCAAGACCTTGCACTTATCCACATTGAACGCCATCCTGTTGTCTCCTGCCCACTTCCATAGTCTGTCCAGATCCTTTTGGATCTGGAGTACCTGCTCCTCAGTTGTGGCCACTGCTCCAGTTGTAGTGTCGTCTGCGAATTTGGTCAGCAGACTGTTCACCCCTTCTTCCATGTCATTGATGAAAAGATTAAGCAGGATCGGTCCCAGGACAGAGCCCTGGGGGACCCCGCTTGCCACTGGCTGCCACCCCGATGATTCCCCACTAATGGTTACCCTCTGCTTTCCGATAGTCAACCATGCCCTCATCCACCGGACAGTGCTTTGGTCTATCCCAAAGACTCCACTCAAGGCTCAGCTGCAGCGTGCCAGCATATGGGTGGGAGTCCTGCTCATAAGTAAGACCAAAACACCTGGGAAGGAGTAATAAATGTCTTGTTTAGGGCCTTGGAAGGCGTGCCGAGAGGCCATATCTTCTGGTGCTTATGGGCAGCAGCTCAGCCTTCCTCGGGACCCCATCCGCTGGGTTCCTGGGTTCGCCACTGTGGACGGGATGCTGAAGGGCCTGGGATGGCCTGTGCAGCAGTGGGACTCATGTGTTGGCCGGGCTGTGTCAGGCCTGGCAGGGACAGGATGGCTCTCTCAAGCGCCCTTCCTTCTCCCCCACGAGGTATTTTCCTCACGGTGCCCCAGCAAGGCGGGGGGGCCAGCCGGTGCAGCACCGACGAATAAGCCAGGGAAGAGTCAGCTGAAAAGCATTGCCCAGGAGGGCACGAAAGAACGCTTTGCTTGTAGGTGGATTTTTCTAAAAATGGGAAAGCGATCATGCTTCCTGAGGTGTTCTCTGTCTCCTCCTTGAACACTCAATAATAAAGGAAGCCAAAGCTAAATGCAGCCAAACATGCACTCTGGATTTCGGAAAAGCTGGTGTCGATGCATCTGGGATGATAATCGACAAAGTTCCATGACAAGCCCCTGCACAGGGAAGAGGAGCTCAGGCACGGCTGCAAGCAACTCCAGCCAGGGAAAAGGATATTACTAATGCAGGGCATTTCTCCGCCAGGCTTGGCCAAAGCTCTCTGGGTGGTTCTCAACATTTAAGCTGCCCATCCAGGCTTCCGCTGGGCCTGGCCTGGCCAAGCTTTCCAGGTGAGGCCGGGCCAAGTGCTTCCGGCGGGACAGAAGCTTCGCTCAGCTGACGTCACAGGAAGCCACGTGGCTTCACAGAACACGGCGGGAGAACCTGCAAACAGAAAGGGGCCCCGAGTACAGGCAGTGGAAAGAAGCCGGGCTGCAAAGGAAGACGGTAGGCAGGTAGCAAGGAACTGCAGGGAGGCCGCCAGGAGGGCTCCAGCGATGAACAGACTGAGCTCGCGAGAGGAGCTAAACCCAAGAAAAAGCCTGCTTCAGAAATGTCCAGAGCAAAAGACGGACGGAAGAGAAGGGCACCCAGCCCCTCACTGTGGATGGCTGGGAAATGGTGGACGTGCTCAACTCCTACTTTGGCACAGTCTCCGCCCAAAAGACAACAGATTTATCCTCTTCCAATTATTAAACAATTCCTCAGAATAAAAGCCAAGGTCTAAGATAGGCTAATGACAGGGAAAAGCCCGGATAAACCAGTAAGCTTTCGATACTTATTGGGAACCTGTGATCGCCTGCGCCTGGTGCATCACGGAAGGGGAATCCCTGCGGAAAGTGGGGACACCACCAAGCAGGCCTCCACCTGTGCCTCCGACAGGGTGTGTCACGCTGAGCAAGCCAAGGGGGCCTAACAGGAAGCACCCGTCCGGGTCAGCTGCTCCTGAGCTGTGTAGGGCTTTCTAGGCCGACCCCAGCGGCAATTTCAGGCACAGCTCAGTAGCAAAGTGGTAGCCAAGTTAAGTGGTTGAAAGAAGCTCATCTGATACATTTTTAAGTAAAGAGGGATTCAGTGCATAATAGGACCACGGGGAAGAAGTCTGACAGAGGCATATGGACGCAGCGTTGTCTGTGAGAAAGGCACAGGGCCACAGGGCGGCTCTGGAGGGGCATCACACAAGGTCAGAATCAGGGGAGTGCCGCGGCAGGTGGCTTGGGGCTCCCAGCGGTGGGTTCATTCCGGCACTGGGGAACGGGGATGGGCTGTCGGGGATGCCTTCCCTCTGTGCCCCAGGCCAAGAACTGGATTGCCCAGAGCAGCTCTGGGCTCAGCCCCCCTTTCCCTTCGGAGGGAAAGGGCCCCTCCCTGGCTCAGGAGTCAGGACATCAACCCTTTTTAAATACCTTGCAATGCTTTTTAAAGGCCTAGCTGATCCTGGAAATCCCACAAAAGCCCTGTGAGGTAGGCCGGGCACACATTCCTCTTCCCATGTTATAAGCAGGAAGATGAACTTCGGGGATCCAACTAGGTTCAGCCGGGTTATCGTGTTTCTCCCCCACCACCCGGCCCCTCACTCCCGGGTGGGATTCCTGGGCCTGCGTTCAAAGAAGGCCAACATGCAGCAGTGGAGCTTTTCCTGCCGTCAGTTGCAATGATGGGGAGAAACCCTGCGCTGTTCTCTGCCGTTGTCTTTTAGAGGTATCGCTGCTGACCAAGATGGCTTGGTGGGTTAGTGGAGGGTGAAGGCTGGGCATGTAATTCCTCAGTGTGGGATCGACCTTTCCCCTAAAATTATGTCGGAGCACCCTGGAAAATGCTCCAGCTCTGCGGGCAGAGTCTCGTCTCGTGCCGGCTTCGTAATGCCTGTTTTTCTCTCGGCAGGATGCGGGTGGGAGCTCCCTGGGATGGGACGGCGGACGACCGGAAAGGTGACATCTACAAGTGCGTCATAGGAGGCAGAAGCAACTCGACGTGCTCCAAGGTCAACATAGGTGGGTGGCGCCAGCAGGTCGGAGCTGGGGTGCCTCTGAGCCCCGCTCCTGCATGCTGCAGCTCGGGCTCCTGCTGGACTCCGGGGCTCTCTGGGTGGACTCCGTGGTGGAAGCACTGGGGGAAGCGCGCCAAGTGTGGCTCAGCGTTTCAGGAGTTGGACCGGGACTCGGCGTGTCCCGATTCTGGCCCCCCTCGACCAGGAAGCTCACGGGGTGAGTCATGCACACTCTGTCTAGCCTACCTCACAGGGCTGTTGGAGAGGAGAGGAGAGGAGACGCTTGGAAAACTCTTCCTTACCTTGGGGTCCCAGCAAGTGGGAAAAGGTGAGGTGCAAATCCAACGCGATGTTGCTGCTGCTGCTGATCTTTTTGGGTCGCTGCTCCTGGAGCTTTGCCTCCTGCATTCCAGCTTCCCGGTACTTCTGTGAAGGCGCAGGAGCCGTGCCAGCGGAAAAGCTGCCGGCCCTCAGCCTTTTCCCCGCATGCGGGGCAAGCAGCCTGGATTGCGGGGCTCGATCTGGGTGCAAGCGTGTTTGCTGCGGAGGGACAGCCCGTGTCACACCCAAAGCTGAGCCTGGGGACAGCGTTGCTCGAATTAGGGAGAAATCCCTGGCTAATGATTTACTTAAATTATACACATATCCCACCCTTTTTCTTGCAAGTAACCCAAGGAGGCGTACGGAATTTTCCTTCTCCATTGTGTCCTCATAACAACCCTGCGAGGTAGGGCAGGCTGAGAGTCAGTGACTGGCCCAAAGTCACCCAGTGGCTGAGAAGCTGCACCTGCCGACTCCCAGTCCAGTGCCCAACCACACCGCCACATGGGCTCTTTCTCGCGTGGGAAAGGACCGTGAAGGCCATGTAGTCCTTCACCCTTGCTCAGTTCAGGACCTACCACGCAGCATGCATTCTGGGAAACTCGTGCCACGCTGGCTGGGGGATCTTGGGAAAAGTGCTGCAGCACAGCAGAGGAGACAGGGTGCAGGGCACTGCAGCCGCTTGCTGGACGGCGATCTTCACCTTTCTCAAGAATCCAGAGATCGCCGTGGACCTGCAGCAACACGAAATCCGATGCGGGAGACTACAGGAGGCGTGTGAGCCGCAGGAGTGCAGGTCCACACAGCACTGGGGTGTCGGGCGGCCCGCTCCCCGCCGGGCTCCCCCAGCCTCACCGTGTTGTGTTTTTCCTCCCTGCTCCTCTTCCTTCTCCCCCTCGCATTCTCCCCTTCCCTCCTCCTCTCAACCCCCTCCTCCACGGTGAACTAAAATTAGGCGACATGGCCCTTCGGAACAGCTCCAAGCAAATAAGAAATATGCACTTTGGAATGACGCTTGTGGCCAACAAAGATGACGGGTTTGTGGTGAGCAACTTTTCTGGTGTATTTCAATTAAACACACTCACGCACACACAAAAGAGACGTGCACAACCAAGCGATCTATAAAAAGCCCGGCATCCTGCAATTATGTCAGCGGAGGCCAAGGGAACCGTCAGGCACCTCTGTGCCAGCCTGGCCGCCGTCGGTGAGACAGTGGAGGAGGCACTTGATCTGATACGGTTCTGGCTTGCAAACTGGAGAAAGCGCCCAGGCAGCTGGACCAGCGGCAAGCTGAAGGGGAACCGAGGTCGTCCGGCGGCCGTCTGTCCGTCTGGTGGCAGACAGATTCACAGACAGTGAGGATGTCTCCACGCACGACACCATCACTTGATCACAGAGAAGGCCAGTCCCTTCTATGCAATTGTGTATGGTTCATTCATTTTCCTTTCTTTCCTTATAATAATTTTATATATCATGTTTACATATTTTATATAATTATTATAATATAACATAATATGAATAAACAATTATTTATAATAATTGTTTATTCATTGTTCTGAGTTTGTGCTGGCTGGATCGCTCTTCAGTCTGTCAAGCTTAGCAAAGAGAATGATGGGCCAGTCCCAGGAATGCCTACATAATTTACTCACTGTGTGAAGGAAGAGGCGAATGTGTCGTCCAGACAGGATTCAAGATCAAGGCTGAAAGGGGAAAATAGTGGCCACGCTCCCCACCTTCCCACCGAGCACGGCTTCCGTTTCGGAGCAGCCGTCCCAAAATCAACACTCTGGGCTTTTCATAACATGCAAATCAGCAGCAACAATTCAGTTTTAGGTTTCGGTTTTCAGGAGCCACATGGAGAGGATGCACAGAAATGGTACTGAGGTGTATTCAGTTATATCTCCGGGGAAAGAAGTGTCTTTTAAGAGTACTTGTTGTGTCTATCGTTTTAATGCCCCAATATAGTTATGGCAACTTTTTATCAACACAGATAAAACACCCAGCTTTTCGCATTACTGTTAAGCCAAGGACTTTGCTGTGTGGGACCAGGGACATGTAAAGCAGGGAGGGGGAGGCCATGCACCCATCACGTGGCGTGCCAAACGTGGCCCAGATCCTCAGGCTACCCAAGCGGTGCCCCACTGGGAAGGCAGGGATGTGGGGAAGGGCTGCCTATTGGATTCCGGCCCATCGCACCACCGCCTGCGATGCAGAGGGAGAAGCAAAACGGACGGTTCTGGGAGGAGGCCCCTGGAAGCGAGGACGGAGACCCCCAGAGCAGCCGCAGTCCCCGTCCGTCTGCACCGCTGGCGGGAGAGGCGGCGGCAGCAACGTCGCCGGGCCAGCTTGCCTGGGCGTTCCCGCCCGCAAGCCGAGGCCGTTCCAGCTGCCCGGCGTTTTTGTGGCAGGCTCGTGTTTACTCAGGAAGCCGGCATGAGCTTCTGCTGAAGCGGCCTGTGGGCAACCGGGCGGGGGGGAGGGTGCCCTGTCCAGATCACCCTGCGCAATGTGCGTGTGGGACGCTGCAGAAGCTGTGCAAAGGTGACCCAGCGCTATGCTGAATGCTTCGCACCGGGGGAGAGGATTCTCAGTCGTGGATTCCTTGCATGTGCGAAGGCGCTTCGTATGTATTGGGGAGAGAGGGGGTCTTCTGACCTGACTGTAAGTCAGCAAGAGTCCTCTGGTTCCCCCCTGCTTCTGCCCACCTGCCCGGCGTGTGGCCTTGTCAGGTGCATCTTGCTGGCTGCTTGGGGAACCGGAGGCTCCCTCCTTTGGCCTCCTAAGTTGGGTCGAAGTCGGCCTTCCGTGAC
Source organism: Varanus salvator macromaculatus (assembly GCA_023646645.1). NCBI lineage: Eukaryota > Metazoa > Chordata > Lepidosauria > Squamata > Varanidae > Varanus > Varanus salvator. Next base: position 80,336 of record JAIXND010000342.1, on the reverse strand, counting down.
CGGGGAAGCCGAGCTCTGCAGGGCAGACTCGGGGATTCAAGTGGGGGCTTTTCACTGAAGCCTCCACCTCATATGTGTGCAAACTTACAGAAAGAAAGGTTTAAGAAAATGTAAAGATTTTAAATCTGGTGAGAAGGTTTTAAAATGGTTTTTGCATAACTGCACTTCAACAGTACTTCACGGGAGTGCGTCCGTCCGTCCGTCCGTCATGTGTCCGGCGTGGTCGGGCAGTCCTCCTGTTTCTTCCTTCCCTTTGGCAGGCGTGTGCCCCTCTCTGGTCCCAGGAATGTGGCACATCCATGTTTAGCACCGGGATTTGCACCAGTGTGGATGAAAACTTCCAGCCGACGGAAAACATCGCTCCTACAGCTCAGAGTAGGTTTGGCCTGCTGCATTGTGCAGAATCTCTGAAATGATTCTTCTGGTACGTCTGAGCCCCAGGGCATCCAACTCAAGTAGAAAAGGAAACACTTTGTGCATGCTCAGAGACCCTCTTTGTTTTGTTTGACCTGATTCACAGAAGGCCCTCTCCTTGGGAGTCAATTATCTGGCTTCCTTTGGCAGGGATTCCCCCAGAAAGGCCACTGAGAGCAGGTATCTATGGGGGGAGGCCGCCTTCCATCCCATGGAAGCCATTTTGAGGAAGCATGTGGCACTCCTAGAACTCTGTATGTGCCCATGAACTCCAAAAAGGTTGAGGGCCCTGCCATGCTTGCCTAGAAGGGCAAATAGCCTGGCCTGGTTCATGTGCCAGCTTTCTCTGTTCAAGGCGGATGTTTTTTTGAGTTGAGAAACTGCCACGGCTGGCGACGTCCGGTGTCCAAAGCATTAAGCTTAGGCTTCAGCCTACAGGCCCCGTTTCATGGCGGCCCCCAACACGGGGTGCCTTGCCCCATGAGGCCTGACTCACGCCCTGGAAAGCGGAACTGGCTTTGGAAACCCGTCTTGTGCCGGTGAGTCTGCTCCACGTTTGCCCTGAGGCTGAAGACAAGCCGGTCCTTGGACTCAGCGGGAAGTCTGTGTCAGCGTCTCTCACCTCGGCCCTCGTGGTCATGAGAGCCCTGCCCAGGGTGCCCTGAAGGACCTTCGCCACTTGCCAGTGGCTCTCCAGGCACAGCCCCCGCTGCCCCAGTCCTGAGCACGCTGGGAATTATGGGCATTTCCCCCCCCCCCCGCGGTGCCGGGGCATGCTGGGAGATGTCGGAGCGTTTCCATCTGAGCAGGATTGATGGTGGTGCTGGGTTTGGTTAAGGATTTGTTTCTCAGCAGTGGGACGCGGCTCTCGTGGCTTTTTGGCGGGAAAGCGTGATGACACTGGCTGCTCCGTCAGACCCGGTCTTGGCGGGAAGAGGTTCCCTTCCGGCTGCCTCTCCCGCACCGCCTCTGCTTTCGCGTCACGCTCTGCCTTTCCGACTGCATGCAGGATGCTCCACTTACATGGACATCGTGATCGTGGTGGATGGGTCCAACAGCATCTACCCCTGGTACGAGGTGCAGAACGTCCTCAGCAACATCCTTAGCAAATTCTTCATTGATCCAGAGCAGATCCAAGTGAGTTGCATTTGCAGATCAGTTGGGCAGCAAAATCATGAAGGACAAAGTCGTGCGTCAGAGGCTGAGAGGGGGAGCCTTTCGGGAAGGGTTGTCTGCAGCAGCTAGCACCCCCCCCCGGTGCCCCCCAGCTGCTTTGGACTTCAGCCTGCCTTGCCGCAGTCCTTTTCAGAGGCTGTTCTCCGTATGTCCCTTCTGGGAACCGCCTGGGGGCTCGGCATGGGAACGGGGCCTTGTCTGAGATGGCCCCATATTTTTAGAACATGCCTCTAAAAAAACAGTGTTAACTAACTTAGTAATGCAATACAAGAAACACATCAATAACAAAAAAATAAAGGAAAAGTCTTACAATACAAATAAATTGAATCATATAAACCAATCAAAGCAATTAATAGTTAAATTATAACATCTGGAACACAAAAGGTGGGACCTTCGGTTACATAACAATAATTTATTTATATCATTATATACCCCTCTTCTCGTTTGCTTCTTCTTCCCTTCCCCCCCTCTCAGGAAGACCGTTCTACATCCAAAGTTACATTGAATCATAGGGAGGTTTAATACCATTCCCTTTTGTTAATGTACATTCAATGAACAACCCTCAAATGTCATCAAAATTATTCTTATTGTCAACCATTTTTTCACCTTAATACTGCATGTTAACTTGTCATTAATAGCTATATTCCAAATGTCCTTATAACATTCACGTAATTGCAGATGACGAGTTTCTTTCCAATTCTTTGATATTATTAATCTAATCTTTTAATAAATTGGTTATTTATTCTTTAATATTCCATTTCTAATTTCTTGCATGAAACAGTGACAGTAATACAATTCCAGAGTCTACTGCCTGTTCTAAATTTAATATTTTGCTAATTTCCTTAAAAACATTCACTTTCCATAATGTTTTCACATTGCTGGCATATTCCTGAAATAGGTGCCCACGTTCTGACTACAACTCCAATATATGTTGTGATACTCATTATCCATATAATACAATTTTGCCACTGTCAGATGCCATGTCCACGCTAATTTGTAGACGTTTTCCTTTGTTCTAATTGACTTACATTTTAATATTCTCTTATTCCACACTTTTCCCCATTATTCCTTACTTATATCCCCAGCGCTGGTCCAGAGCTGTTGCTTTTCAGCGTCAAGCAAAGGCACACTAATTTTCCTGGGCGTTTGGTGAACAGTTCGGCTCGGATTGGGGCCATGTTTGTTAGGCTTGCTTCTTACAGTTCAATTCCTGGGGGTCCTTCTGGGCTGTTCTTTTGCTTATTTCTGTATGAGCACTTTCATTTGTATTTTTTGCCCAGATTATGCTTTTAAGATATTTATTTGTATTTGTACTATTTTGCTCATAATGGTTTCTGTGGATTCCCACTTGCATTTTGTAAATCTTGGATTTCTGTACTAGGCATATAGAATCAGAATGGCAGAGCTGAAAGGGGCCATGAAGGCCATCGAGTCCAACCCCCTGCAGTTGCAGGACACCAGGTTACACCATCCCACTCAGAGGGCTGCCCAGGCTCTTTCTGAATGTCCCCAGTGTGGGAGAGCCGCCCACCTCTCCGGGCAGCTGGTCCCACTGTCGTCTTGCTCTGACAGTGAGGACGCTTTTCCTGATGTCCAGCCTGAATCTGGGTTGTCCCAACTTGAATTGATTATTTCATTTCCTACACTCTGGCATTAGCGAGAAGAGATCTTGACCTTCCTCTTTGTGGCAGCCTTTGAGGTACTTATAGAGGGGTATCACATCCCCCCTCAGTCTTCTCTTCTCAAGGCTGAACGTGCCCAGTTCTCTCAGTCTCTCCTCACAGGGCAGTGATTCCAAACTCTGGATCATTTTTGTTGCCCTCCAGTGACCCTTTCTCATTTACCTGCATCTTCCTTAAATCTCGGTGCCCAGAAGTGGACACGGTATTCCAGGTGAGGTCTGACTAGTGAGGAGTACAGAGGAACTTCTATTTCTTGTGATTTGGCAGTAATGCGTCTGTGAATGCATCCCAAAATAGCATTTGCCCTTTTGGTGGCTACATCCATTGCTGGCTCATGTTTAGCCTGTTGTCCACAATTACTCCCAGATACTTTTCTTGCTGAGTTCTGTTGAGCCACGTATTCCTGACCTTGTATCCATACTGAATCTCTACTCGTCCGCATTGGATCGCATTCTGTTTCTTTCAGTCTAGTTTTCCAATTTATCATGATTGTCCTGGATCTTCATTCTGTCTTCTAGGGCATTTGCTATTGCACCCAGTTTTGTATCATTTGTAAATTTGATTATCTTTACTTGTACTTCCTCATCTAAATCATTAATAGAGATGTTGAAGAGCGCTGGGTGCAGGACTGAACCCTGCGGCTCCCCACTAATTGCCTCCATCCCATGTGAGAAGGTGCCATCAATGGGCACTCTTTGTGACTGATTTAGGAGGCAAGTTTGAATCCATGTAACAGTTTTTCCATCTAGTCCAGTTTTTGATAATTTGCTTATCAGAATGTCATGTGGCACTATGTCGAAAGCTTTGCTAAAGTCTAGGTAGATTATGTCCACAGTGTTCCCTTTGTCCATTTGGGAGGTTACCCAGTCAAAAATTGAGATTAAATAAGTTTGACAGGATTTATTTTTGATAAATCCATTCTGGCCTCTATTAATCACTGCATTTTCTTCAAGCTGCTTGCAGATTATTTTTTTACTAATTTGCTCCAGAATTTATCCAGGGATTGATGTCAGACTAACTGGTCTGTAGTCCCAGCTTCATCTCCCCCACTTTTGAAGATCGGCACAACGTGAGCCCCTCTCCAGTCATCTTGCCAGTGATGGGCTCAAATCCTTTGCTCCAAGTCTCAAGGCAAGACTCAAGTCATTACTTTCAAGTCCAAGTTGAGTCTCAAGTCATTGCAAGAAATTTTTGAGTCAAGTTGCAAGTCTCTTCTGAAGTCTCAAGAGCCAAGTTCTTCTAGTAATTGCTGCATGGCTTTCAAGCTGTTTGCAGGCTGACTGCTGTAGAATCTGCTCCAGAATTTCCCCAGGGACTGATGCCAGACTGACTGGCCTACAGTTCCCAGGCTGCTCTTCTTCTTTTTCTTGAAGTTCGAGGGAGCGTGAGCCCTTCTCCAGTCGTTGGGCACTTATCTTGTCCTCCATGGTTTCCCAAAGACAATAGACAGTGGCTTTGAGGGTCTCCTGCCAGCCCCTGGATGCCTCTAGGGTGCAGTTCCTTGGAGCCTGGAGACCTGAACTCTTTCAGCAGCAGGATGATGGTCCTTGAGCAGTTGCCTGTCGACCCTGAGCTGCCTTCCTGCTCCTTCAGCTTCTACGTCGCCTTAAATAAGCAGGAGGTGGAATGATCAGGAAGGTCATAGCTCTTCTTTTGGGAGAAGACTGAGCCGAAGTAGGAAGTGAGCACTTCTGCCTCCTCTTTCTCACCTGCTCTCATTTTGCCATCCGTGTGGAGTAGCTGAACCCCCATTTCTTTGCTCCGCCTTTTACCGTGGGCATAGCGGAAGAGGCTTCTTGTTGCCTTTCGCATCCCCGCGAGCCTCAGTCCATTCCCAGCTTTGGCCGTCCTCTTGCCATTCCCGCCTGCCTGTGTTCCTCCTCTGCAGCCTGGCCTTCCTTTCCCCTCACATATGTGCCCTTTTTTATTCTGGATCATCTCTAAGCTTTTTGTCAAGCCACATGGGTCTCCTCTGTTGTCTTCTACCCCTTTTCCATGTTGGAATTGTTTGTGATTGTGCCGTTAGAATTTCCTTTTTAAAAATTCCCACCCATCCTGGACTCCTTTTCTCATTAGAATCACTTGCTGTGGGACTTTGTTTATCATTTTTCTGGGTTTATTAAAATCGGCTTTCTTGAAATGCTGAATAGACGTTTGGTTACATTTGGCTTTTCCTTCCTTTAGGATCATGATTTCACGTCCCCCCCAAGTTCCTGCAGCCCCCACTCTGTCCAACAGGTCTTCGTCCCTTTTTTTGCCCAAAATTTCCTTTGGCCAATGTTCATTCCCAAGACTGTCAGCATGGAGATGAACAAAAATGCACCCATCCTGTCTTTCCGGGGAAAAGGAGTTCTGACAGCTGTAAAAACTCTGAGTCCCCGTTTAAAGAGGGCTCTGACGGGGCACAGCATGTTTTCGTGATGGGGATACATGCGTCCCCGTCAAACCACACAGCCCTCTGGAAGGATGCCAGGGACCCCCAGAGGGGCATGCGCATGGTTTTGGACCACCCAGTGAGCCTTTCCGAAGCAAACAGGCCAGCACCGCCCTGTGGGTTGCGAACCGTGTCCAAGAAACACGGATGGTGCGGCCGTCTTCAGCTCGGTGCTGCAGATCCCACTTCTGATGGCAACTTTCCCCTTCCGGGCCGATCAATAGGTGCTGGGGCAGGGCTGGACTTCTTTCCCAGTTCTTTTGCTGCAGCAGGACAGAGCCGGTCTGGGGGCTGGGGGGTGGGATGTTCCACACCCACCCCTTCGAAAACAGGAAGCGTACAGAAAACAAGGAGCTGTGTGTGGGTGGCACACGGGGAGTGGATCCGGTTTTCTGTAGCCTCATTGTGCCTGGCGGAGGGGCGGTCAGCTGAGTCAGCATGTCTGCCGTAAAATCCTTCTCCCAGGCGGAGAAAAAGCTGGCAGAAGGTGGAGTGGATGGTGCTTTCCCAAACAAAATGCCCTTTCTGCAGTCCCTCAAAGCCCCCTCCTCCCCCTGCTGAGTCCTCCCCAGCAGTGCGTGCCCAAGATCCCATCGGCTGCATTGGCCATGCCCGCTACCGGTAGCCCATTTCAAGGGGGGCAAAGCCCCACACAGCCCTGCAAGGTGGTCCTCCAGGAGTCCTTAGGTGTTACATCTGTGGTTGCGTTGAGCCTCCCACTGTTGTTGTTGTTGTTGTTAGTCGCGAAGTCGCGTCCGACCCATCGCGACCCCATGGACAACATTCCTCCAGGCCTTCCTGTCCTCCGCCATCCCCCGGAGTCCGTTTAAGCTCAGACCAACTGCCTCAGTGACTCCATCCAGCCACCTCATCCTCTGCCGTCCCCTTCTTCTTTTGCCATCTATTGGTCCCAGCATTAGGCTCTTCTCCACGACAAGGCAGTGATCCATGAAGGAGAGCCTCCCACTAGGATCCAGGACAACTGTCCGCATCTGGTGCCATGGGTACCCCGTGGCCGTGGGGGAGTCTGGCCCATGCAAATTTCCACAAGTGTCTCCCAGTGTCTCCCAGTATGGCTAGGAAAGGTTCGGGCTCTGGGTGAACACAGGATAACACAACGTCGGATGGAGCCCAAGGCAGAATCCCGAGGGTCGCTTTGTTTCTTTCTCTGTGTAGGTTGGCGTCTTGCAGTACAGTGAGGTCGCAGTCCATGAATGGTCCCTCAAGGATCACCAAACGGCAGAACAAGTCATTGAAGCAGCCAAAAACATTAGCCGGCAGGAGGGACTGGAAACGCGGACCGCTTCTGCGATCCACAAGGCCTGGTCGGTGCACCGTGGGAGTGGGAGGCAGGGAACAGGTGGGTGCCCCGTCCATGCAGCGTCACATCGTGGAACAGTTGGTCCGAGGGGGTGGGCGAGCGGAGGGACCTGCGTCCTTCTGTCTGCAGTTGGCCAAGCATGTCATGCTGCCCGAGGTGGAAAATCCATTTTTTAAAAAGGAGCATTACCTTTATTTGTTTTGCATTACGTCCATAATATTAGCCACAACTGCAGACAGACTCAACTTTTCAGTTAACAAAACACACATACTATGCAAGAAAATGAAGTGCAGTTAGGAGCTATGACCTGCTGTTTACACACAGATGTTTTTCAGGGGTTAAGACGAAGTTGTGATTATCTCGGGATGTCGCTGGAGGTGCCAGGAGCTGCGGAACTTTTTTCTGCCTAGGATTGCTTTTTATTCTGCACACTTGCCGTGCCTTCTTTGCTGACTCAGTTGCAACGGCCGCTGTGCGTTCATTGTTTGAAATTAATTTGCGTGTTTTTAAACTTAAAGGCTTTTTAAACTTTATTTTTTTAAGCTTTTCATGATGCAGAGAGCCTCAGTATAAAAATAGATGGATGGATGGATGGATGGATGGATGGATGGATGGATGGATGGATGGATAAGGGCATAGTGTTACACAAGTTTAGACTGGAGAAATACTTTTTTGGGTCTAAAACCACATAACATTTTTGGTCTAAACCGGCAGAGCATGCCTTTAAGCAGTGCCCTAAAGGTGCTTTTCCATCTCTGTCCTGAGGTACTTCCGCTGCCTGGTCGGGACCGTGCTTATTAACAAAGTGAGAAGTGTATGCACATGGTGTGGAAGGTCTCAGCTCCGTCATGCTGCATTTGTGTTCTGTGTACTCCATGGGGCCCCCGACTCATTCCTTAGGAACTGGGGGGGTGCGATATGCTAAGACGTCCTTCGTGCGAGGCCCTGTGCCGAGGCATCTCCGGGCTCTGGCAAAGCGTCTCGGGTTATTCTGGTGGCACTTGCCCCATGAACCAGACTGGTTGCCGGTCCCAACGTTACCCCAGATCTTACTCCGCAGCTTGGCTGCCTCTGCAGGAGGCGCCGCTCCTGCCAGGGACCACGTCACCAAGCCGCCTTCTCTGGGGCCCCCCCCCCCCCCCCCCCTCTCCAGCACTGAGGCCTTCAGTCCAGAAAGAGGAGGGAGGAAAGGGGCCACGAAGCTGATGATCGTGGTGACCGACGGGGAGTCCCACGACGGCGATGAGCTCTCTGACGCCCTGGAGGAGTGTGAGGAACGGAACGTGACCCGCTACGCCATCGCGGTGAGCACTGGGACTCCGGCATCCCTGGGAGAGCTTGCGTGTGCGTGCAGCTGGAAAAGACTGCACTAGATGAAGGAAGGAAGGAAGGAAGGAAGGACGGACAAAGGAAAGTTCGCAACCTGGTTTTTCAACCCTGCACTGAGCCCAGCTCCCTTCCTCCTTCAAATTTCAGTGGCAGAGCAGTGCATATTTCTTTATTTCTTTATTTAGGATATTTCTAGGCTGTCCCTCACTTTGATCTCTGGGCAGCTTACAATAAAAATCAGAGATAGCTGATTTCCATACTAATGAACTGGTGTCCAAAGGCACATAAAATCTACTGTACCTGCCAAGGAGACTGTTGGATGCATGATCAGCTGGGAAAAAGTCCTTCCGCTTCCAGCCATGGGGTTGTGCTCCAATTCCCCTTGAAATAAGTCGGCCTCATTGGCTTGTTTTTATCCTTCAGAGGTAATCTAAAGTGTCAGTTTTGTGTGCAGATGTTTGGGTTTTGCATGCACACGTTGCCTTTAATAATTCAACCACAGTGCGATGCATAATTAGACCCATGGCCGCGTGTGGAGAAACGGGGAGGCCTCCCATGGTGATGGGCTGAGCTGCTGTTACGTCGCAGAAGGCAGGCGGAGGCATGGCAGGCCGCCATTGGCTGAGCGTCGGGAATTCTGGGAAGGGGGGCGGCGGCCAGAAAGGAGTGGGAGAAAGAAGCAGGGGGGAGGCGTGGACTGGGGGGCATCAGGCAGTGGGACCCCTCAGGCCTGGGTCAGCCCTCCAGGGTTCCCCAGGAGGCCACGCCCCCTTCGCTGTCACCTGGCCTTGTCCCAGCGATGCTGCTGTTCTTTTCTCCCTTCTGAAGGGCTGCCTTGCCCTTCCGCCCTGGTTCACAGGGCTTTAGGCTAGGAAACACGGCTCTTTTATGCTTTTCCGGTGATGTGGGCTCCACCCGCTGTGCCTTTGGCCCGGCCCACTGTTCTCGTGTGCATCTCCTCGAACTGGGACTTGGCCCTCAGGCTGAGAGGGGTCCTTCACCCCAGGCCTTGAGGAGGAGCCGCAGCCAGGAATGGACAGCTGGGGGGGGGGGACCGTCCAGCGGAGGATGCAAGGGAGGGCCGAGGCGGGAGGAGAGCGGGAGAGGAAAGGAAGTGATGGGCAGGACCTATGGTGGTGGAAGAGGCTCAGCCGGATGTGCCACCCCAAGATCCTTAGCTAGGCCTCTTCCCCCTTTCTCTTCCGCATCCTCATCCATGTTGCCCAACAGCCGAAGCTCCCTGGGTGGCTTGCAACAGGCAATAATGCAGCATGAAATGGAAGGAACAATGAACGGAATAATGAATTCCGCTTCCCCTTTTCCGTGCCGTCGCCATTCCCTGCGTTTTTCCGCACCCGCCACGTCACCTTCCAGCGCAGTTCGTGGATTTGCGCGTGCCCCAAGTGCCTCCTGGTTTTCGCACCGCAGGTGCTGGGGCACTACATTCGGCGGCAGAAAGACCCTAACTCTTTCATCAACGAGATCAAATACATCGCCAGCGACCCCGACGAGAAGTATTTCTTCAATGTGACGGACGAGGCGGCCCTGAACGATATTGTGGATGCTTTGGGCGATCGGATATTTAGCCTCGAAGGTACTGGGGGGAGGGCTGCTCCCCTGGGGAGGGGGAGGGGCCGTGCCCCGAGGACCCCCGTGGCTGATGAAGGTGGAACAAAGCTTGGCACGCGAGAGGCACCGGGGAGCTCTCTGCCCCGGCAGCCTTGCCCTGGTGTGTTTACTTCTAGTTTTTTTACCCCGCTCTCCAAGCAACGCTCCCGATGGACGTCCTGCCTTTTGCTTTACAGTCTAAAAGACCCCAGGCAAATAGCAAAACCGGGAGGGAAACACGCAACACGCAGAGAACAGCACAGCCTCATCAACACAACCGCGCCTGGATTGCAGTGGGGCACGCAGTGGGGGGGGGCTGGGGGGCCCCCTCGTGAGCGCTCAGGCGTGCCAGCGGCCCCTCCTCCCAAAGCACATTTGTTTATTTAGCGTTTTACCCCATCCTAAAAATCTCTGGACGGCTTACAAAAAACAAAGCGCCAGCACATGCCTTAGGCGTCCTCCAGCGGGGCACTGGCTGGGAATCGTTCCAATTTCCCACGATGCCCTTGAGCTGCGCCAGACCAGGGAGGTAAAGATGGTGGCCGCGCGGTGCCCAGTGCCGGTGGTGAGCTCCTGGAGGGCACAGCAGGTTCTGCTGCGGATGTGGGCCTTCGGAAAATGTCTGAAGACACCGTGTGGTCATGCTGGGCCCGGTGGGGCAGGTCGGGGGTCCCTTGCCCGGCCCCACCAAGTATTTCCCTGTGCCTCCCTTTCCAGGTAAGCAAAAGCCCTTAGCCCCGTCAGCAGCGGGCCAGAGAGGAGTCTCCCCGGAAGCACAGGGGGGAAGGGGGCCTTTGGTGCTCGCAGCGAGGAAAGCGCTTTGCACGGATCTCATCCCCCTCGTCAGAGAGAAGACCTTTCCCTGCTGGGAAGACGGGGTCCATCTCCAGCTTTCTTCTGTCCTGTTTGCTTCTGAGTCAACGCTGCCTCATGCTTACTTCTGAGTAGGCAAGCAGAGGCTTCCCTGCCCCCCTCTGAGCAGAAAGTGCTGCTGAGCAATGAGGGCCTGCTTACTCCTGAGTAAGCAAGGCACTGCTGAGATTGGCCTTTGGGCTCCCTGCTTCACCTTTCGCTCCGGATGCTCCTCTCCAGCCTTCTCCCCTATTGGAGTTCAGCCCATGGACTGAAGACACCAGGGGAGGGGGCGGGGGGCAGAGACCCGGGGGGGTCTCTATGCATTTCTATGAGAGAACTGGCAAGGCAGGTTCTCCCCCCCCCACCCCCACATATCTTTCAGGTCTCTTCTGCACTCCCCCTCCATGCAAGCTCTTTCAGCAGACATGGGCTTGCAGACCTCCACTCCCTTCATTCGCAGCTGGGACAGGAGGATGGGAGTTGTAGTCTGGAGGACATGTGGATGGCCTACTGTATCATTCATTCCTTCATTCATTAAAAGCTTTTCATTTCACTGCAAACGCCTTCGGGGCGGCTGACACCAAATAAGTAGAATAAAACAAGCCCCACAGCGAACGACCATTGCTATACTAAATCCCCAGTTAAAATCAATGAAACATTAAAACAGCGGGAAAATGAAAAGGGTTTTCCTGAAAAGAATATACAGTATGATATTCACCTCTTCAGCCATCTTGCCTGCTTTCTCACTGAATTTGCTCAGTACGACATGCCAAGGTTTGTTTGTTTTTCGGCGCCAGGCCAAGACCTTTTTATTTAAAAGTTATTTTAATTGTTAATTGTTGATTGCATTTATTTATGGGTTTTTATATTTGAGCCGAGATGTCTCCGGATTTTTAAGGTTAACTGTATGATTGTTTATTTGTTTTACCAGCCGCCCCGAGGCTTTTTGCGAATGGGGCGGCATAGAAATGTTCTAAAGAAAGAAAGAAAGAAGGTTAACGGGCTGCATTTTCCTGCTTCCTGTGTGCACCAGGGACGCGGGAGTACAGCTCCTTTGAGCTGGAGATGTCACAGGTCGGCTTCTCCACGCACCTTCTAGAGGTAAGAGGACGGCTGGGGGGAAAGGGCCGCGCAGCGTCTCCGTCTCGGGGTGGGCCTTCTGGGGATGGCGCTGTAGCGCTGGGCGGAGGCTGGGGGGCTGCACTCGGCCCCACGCGGGCTCGGCTTCTGCAAAAGGTCTTTTTGTTTCTGCACGCTTCCCCGGACGAGCAGCCCAGGTCGAATGCCATCACTTGGTTTTGAACGTGGTTGCTCTTTGCATTTTCACTCTGTTCGGTTCGGTTCTGCTTTCTGGTTTACCACTTGGGAATTCTGTTTCGGCTTTTGAGCACTCTGCAAATTCCACAGAGAAGAAAATTAAATGCATAAAGTCTCAAACTGAACGGATGTGAAAACTGATACCATAAGCACTAGGAGAAATTAAATAAAAATGCCTTTCCCAGTCTCTCTGCCAGGAGGGGGCCAGGGGAGGGAGTGCCAAAGGGAAGGGCCCAACACTGGGAAGGCCCTGCCGTGCATCGCCGCCCTCTGCGTGCAGAGCTGTCCAGAGCCGGGCACTGGAAGAGGCTCTTCGCTGAGAGGAGAGTTTGCCGCAGAGCAGGCGGGCGTTTGCAAAACCAGGCCTGGTTGCTCAGGGCAGGTGTGACCCCCAAAGCTGTGCTTGTTACAAGACCTGGGACTGGATTGCTTGAGAGCCCCGCATGTTCAGTTACCTGGGCAGGAATGCACCTTGGGCCGGCAAGGCAAGCGCCCAAGCAGAGCGTCTGGCTCGGGAGCAGGACCCAGGCGGAAACTCCAGGGAGGGCTACACCCCGCACAGGCTCCCCACCCCGCCCCAGAGGCTTCAGCTCTCTCTGTGGGCCTCCGCCTCCCCCGGGGGCCCCCTCTGTGAGCCCAAACCCCTGGGGGCCACTGGGGTTTGGAGAGGAGGTGGGGGAGGAAACCCCGAGGTGACCCCTACTTTGTGGTTGGAAATCAAGGGGAGAGGCTCCCCCAGTGGCTCCCCGTCCTCACCAGAAATGGCCGCAGTGCTTCCCGTGGTGTCACATGCAGCCCCTGTGGTGCCAGGAACCAGATGAGGCTGGGGGGCTGCCCCCTCCCAATGCAGGGGCGGCCCCCTCCCCCAGAAGCCGCTTGGCCCTTGGAGGGCTGCCTTCGGCCCCTGCTCAAAACTCCCTCGCCCTCCCCAGAGCTTGTAGGGTGGCCTTGTGGGGTCAAGCCAGCAACCTCCAGACTCACAGGACCGTTGTGGAAATAAACGTGGGGGGACTTTACTTCCCCTTGCGCTTCCTGGAGGGGGGAGTGGGTGGAGCTGCAATGGGGAAGCCAGAAGCGGCCAGCGGAGGCCTTCCCTTCCTGGCAGGGCGGCATTGATAGGAAGAGAGTCTCTGAGCATGCTCAGAGGGATTTCTCACTTCATGGTGAGGGTCCCTGTTGAAAACCCCGTGAATAAGCAAATCTGTGGGGCTGAAAGCACCCAGGAGCGGTTGGGGGGCTGCAGGGAGCTGGGCGCATGCCAGGAGCTGTGAACAAAACCAGACCGGAAAGCCGCGCATGAGGCACGTGCTCGAGGCTTCGAACGTGACACGCTCGTGTTTTGAGAGCGAAAATGAACTTCTCATGGAGCCCTACACTAAACGAAGAGAATGAATTGTATAGTCTTTATTTTTTGTATTTTTTGCTGTCTTTTAGTGTTGTTTGCAATGTGTTATAGTTTTTATTATGCTTTTATCGTGTTTTTATCTTGTGGTTGTGAGCCGCCCAGAGGTGCTGTGGCACAATCAGGCGGCGTACAGATGTTTTAAACAAACAGACGAGTTAGCGAGCGAGCCGTGCTTGACTGCCGCTGGGGCTTCCTTCCTCCTTCCAGGACGGCATCCTCTTCGGGATCGTCGGGGCTTATGACTGGGATGGTGGGGTGCTGAGAGAGGGCAGGACGGGGCGCTTCATCCCTCCGCGGGCAGCCTTCGAGAAGGAGTTCCCGCTGAAGCTGAAAAACCACGCCGCCTACCTGGGTAAGGAAGGAGGCTGCGCAGCGTCCCGCCCAGGGCCCCCATGGTCCTGAAGAAGGGGCCACTCCCGGGGCCACACAAGCCAGACGGGCCCTCCATGTCGGTCCCCGGGCCACTGGCCCCCATTGCTGATGGGAAGGACCACCTTGGTGCAGCAGGCTTGTGTTAACCACAGGCATCTTGAAGAAACACCTCTTTGTTTATCCATTTTATTTAATTTACATACTGATTTAGTTCAGTGCTACTATGGTGCTATGTTTGGTGTTACTGGGTTCCTTCCAATTTCCACAGCTCTTAGCACCTCTCATTTTTGTTTTTCTTGTTTCCACTCATCTTGTGGAGTAGGTCAGTGTTTGTTCCCATTTTGCAGAAAGGAGAACTAAGGCTGAGGGTTAGAAGGACTTGCCCAAGGACTTGCAAAGCCCAGGGAACCAAGATTTAGGGTGGGTGCCAGGAAGCACTTCCTGACAGTTAGGACCCCGAGGGCATGAAATGGGCTTCCACGGGAGGTGGTGGAGGCCCCATCGGTGAGGCTGTTCAAGGACAGGCTGGACATGCATATGGTGGGCAGGTTGTGAGCAGAGCTGGCTGGAGCCGGGGGTCAGACTAGATGGCCCAGGAGGCCCCTTCTGCCACGCTCTGTTTCTGTGTTTCTAAGGCTAAGAGCAAGCACGGAGCCCGAGACATGGCAGGGATTAGTTATTTCTGCTCTTTCTCTTCCCTCACCCAGGCTACACCGTGTCCTCCATCAAGCTCAGGAATGGGAGGGGGCTGTATGTGGCCGGTGCCCCCCCGCTTCAAGCACAAGGGGAAGGTGGTCCTCTTTGAGATGAGCCGGGATGGCAGCATCACCATCTCCCAGGCCCTGGCTGGGGACCAGGTGAGATCCAGCATGGCAGTGGCTCATTTTGGGATCTTGCTTCAAAGCATGACCCCTGCTTCTGTAAATGTTGTTCCCCGGAAAGAAAATATGTGTAGAGGAGGAAAGCACTCTGCACGAGCCTAGGGGCACTCTCTGTTTCATGGAATATCACCTGTTGGGTACTGCGGAGGCCCAGACTCATCGTGGAGGCTGCAGACCCGGCTCTTGTGTCAACCTGAACCCCACAGAAAGCAGGGGGGTGCCCAGCTTTAAGGGCAAACGAGGAGGGAGGGAGGTGCAAGCAAGCTGGCAGAGTCCACGTCGGTCTCGTGCCATGGGCCGGCTTGCTGGGGCGCACACCCTGCAGGCAAGAGCTCCCTGGAGAGCCCCCCCTTCTCCATCGCAAGCTGCTTCTTGCTGTGGCCCAGGATGATGGTGGGATGAAGGAGGGCCAGGAGGCCTGCGTGACAACCAGCTGGGGACAGCGCTCTGGGTCTCCCTCTGGTGGCCAGACCCGGAACACCCACCTCGGTGCATGTGGGATTGGTGCCGGTCTGGCTGGAGCTCCCAGCCCTGTGCTGAGCTGGGGGCCTGGGGAAGCGCTCCCCCTTCCCTCCCAGTCCAGCCGCAGCACCTCGGGGCCCCTCGCTGGCCTCCGATTCGGCTCTTGCTGCATCGAGCCAGGCCCCCCCCCCTCGCCCGGCCCCGCTTTGCTGCCTTCCCCAGCCTGCCGCCCCTTCGCTGCTCCCGGACCCGGCCCGATCGTGCTGCACGAGCTCCCTGTGCTCCGCTCGGTCGTCTTCGGCTGGTTTGCAGCCGCAGCCTTGTCCGTCCTGACGCGGGGTCCCGGTCCTGCCCCAGGCTCAGCCCGGCTGCTGGGCTCCCACCGGAAGCTCTGCCTGAAGCTCTGCTCCCCGGTCCCGGTGCCTCTGCCTGGACTCCTGCAGCCCACATCCCGCCCCCGGCCAGCTCTCCGGGCAGGGGGGCCACGGACGGCCCCCAGCCGGCTGTGAGCACCAAGGAGCACCAGCGCCTCTCCCACACCCCTTTGGTCCGCACTGATGGCATTAAAATGTCGGAACGACGCTGGGAAAAATGCATCGCAAAGGAAGGTGACTATGTAGAAGTGTGATGCAATTTGTTTTTGAAATTCTTAATAAACAGAGTTTTAAAAAGTGCGGAAACTGTTTTCCTTGAAGACATGGGTCTCAAGGCCTGTTTTCATGCTTGCGCTGCCAAGCACTGGCTCACAACTTTGGGGCAGTGCTGAATCCCAGGGACAGTGAGGGGCAGGTTCGTTCTGTAGCGCAGATGTGCCGGCCGGGTTGTCTCCTGTCGGAGCTTACAAAACACAACGCTGTGAATCTGGTGAAAACAGGCAGCTAGACGCTGCGGATCGTGGCTTTGTTTTCTGACCCGGGAGACTCTTTTGCACCGGAACTGCCTCTCTGCACTTCCATCCAGAGACCGGGCTCCTTATTTTTCCGTCTTTAGATGAAAGGTACCATGGTGTGCCAGTTTAGACAAGAAATATTCCAACAGCCCATCCAGCCATGCTCCTTGCTTGGCTTGTCGCTGGGAGTCAGTGGGGCCTTTTGCATCTCAATATGCACAGGATCGCACCCTCCGAAGCTGTTCAAATGGGGACTTGCCCAGGCCTTGCGTCCGGCAGAGCGGGGCCAGCTCATTGTGACGTTGTCGCTCTCCGCCCTTGCAGGTCGGCTCGTACTTCGGCAGCGAGGTGTGCCCCGTGGACGTGAATGGGGACGGAGTCACAGACGTCCTGCTGGTGGCTGCCCCCATGTACCTCGGGCCTCAGAACAAAGAGACGGGCCGTGTTTACATCTACAGAGTGGGGCAGGTGAGTGCGTGTGGGTCAGGTAACGCTTTCCGCCCTCCTGAAGTGGGGCTCTGGGTCAGGCAGCTTTCTCAAGTGTGGCAAGAGTCCGGTGATCAGGTAAGTCCATCTTTTTCTGTCTCTGCCCCCTACTCCCTTACCTTCGTCCCTCTGTCTCCCTGTACCAAGGGAGATGAGGGAGCGCAGCTGCGCCCGAGGGGGGGTGGCTCAGAACCCCACGGCACTGTACCAAGAACCCCCCCAGAAACCCTAGAAAAGAATAAAAATGATCGCAGTGCTACTGGCGTAACAGGACCCTCAGATCATACAAGGCAGAGTTCGATCAGGTGCAAACATTTGTCCCACAAGCCCAATCTTGCCAAGTTCAACGGCAGCACCTTGTCGACTTCCATTGGACTTTGATAGCGCAGCCAGTGGTCATGGGAGTTGTAGGCTGCATGATACAGGTTTTCTCCGAACAGTGGGGTGGTTATTAAGGTTGAGCAGGTTGTGTAGTGAATTTTCCCAGTCTCCAAAAGCCAGGATGGCTTTACCACCACCAGCTTGTCAGGAAGAGCACCAGAGAGTTGCCTTGAAGCTGTTTTTCTCCAAATATCTTCCTTAGACAAGAGTTGCTTTTGCTGCGGGAACTGAAACTGTCTCGCTTACTGAAGCGACTTTGTCCCTCCTGTTTCCCAGGAAGTGGGGTGAGAGCCTGTAGGTCTGTTGACAGATTCTGAAATGGGAGCGAGAAGAAACTTATCAAGTGTCTGGCACGAGTCATTGCCTTTTGCTCTCAGCCCAGACAGCTCTGAAGGTCCACAGAGCATCCCCTGGCTTGTTCAGGGAGCCAACAAATGCACACAGAAGGGGAACACAGGCATGCTTTTCCTTCTTTCTGTTCTGCAGTCTTAGTCCACCTTTGTAGTCGATAAGCCGTACCTCCTCTTGGACACCACTAGTTTTTTTTTCTTCCTAAGTATTCAGGAACGTTCTGTGTTGTTGACTCAAACCCCTTGGCTGGACCAGGCTGTTGGGGTTTGAGCCCTTAGGCAGAGTGAAGCAACCCCATAGAAAGGAACAACCCTATTACTGTGGGACAGATGGGTGCCCTAAAGGAGAGCATGCAAGTCACACCCGGCATTCCAAAGCAGCCCACCTGCCACACTTCAGCCTCACAGGAATTGCGTGGTTGGCCGGGCGTGAGCAGCCGCCTTGCCCAGACGGGCCCCCGCCAGGTGCTGTGGGCCACCATTCCCAGCAGCCCTGGCCATTGCCCGGGTGGGACTGATGGGAGTCCAAAGCATCCAGAGGACATCAGCCTGGAGAAAGGTGGACGGACAATTCCTTCTTCATGAATCCGTGTGCTTTCCCCCCCGCCCCTCAGTTGGCATCTGCACTGGAGTCCGCTGCCCTGCTTGTGCCAAGACTGGGTCTGCTCCCAGTCTACATCACTGCTTGACCCTCCAAGTTTGGGGGGTGGGGAGGGAATCCCATGCCTCTGCCATAAATAGAGCAGAATTTAATAAGCCCCTTTTCCAGAGCAGGCCAATTCCTATGAGGACCAGCTGAAAGAGTGGGGATGTTCACACTGAGGAAGAGAAGATTTGGGGGGGGGGGCACCTCCCAGCAGACCACAAGGGTCTGTCGTGCTGCAGAGGGATCACAGTGTGTGTTGACGGGAGAGAACTAGAGGCTAGGAGCAAAATTCAGGAACGCACCTTTGTGAGTCTTCAAGCCTCAGCCATGGAACAGCGGAAGCCTTGTCTATTGGGCAGTACACAAATGAATTAAATCAACCAGCAGATTTTTGAAGGGGTGGGTTCTCCTTTGCCAGAGGTATTTCGGCTGAGGCCGGATAGGGTTAGGGTCAGGGTGCAGAGTTTGCCCTGGCGGTGGGTTGGTCTAGATGACCTCTGAGCTCCCTCCCGTCTCTGCAGTTCTGCGATCACACTCTGAGGAATCACAGCTTTCTTCCTGATCCCCCAGTCAAGGCACACGAAATGCAGCCTGCGCACCAGACTCTCTTCTTCCTCTCCTGCGCAGTCGCTGCTGTACCCCAACGGGACGCTGCACGCTGACTCCAAGCCGCAGGACGCCCGCTTCGGCTATTCCCTCCTGGTGGTCCCCGACCTGAATCACGACAGCTTTAACGACGTGCTGGTGGGCGCGCCGTTGGAGGAGAACCACCAAGGAGCAGTCTACCTGTACCACGGGTACCGCACCACCGTGCTGCCGCGCTTCAAGCAGGTGAGTGAGCGCAGCTGCCGGGGCCCACGGACCCGCTGCTCCTCTTCCCACCTGGCCCCTTGTGTACCGGCTGCCTCCTCTGGCCAGATGGCAGAGTGGGGGAAGACCAGCGCGTCCCGTGGGCAGCCGCGATGAGGAAGAGGACAAGGAGGAAGGGCGGCGGGGACCGTGGTGTGGGGCGGAAGGTTCTTAGCCACCCCAAGGCCTGTTTGCAAGGGGGCGGCATATAAATATGTTAAATAAATAAATAAAGGTGGTCCTGCTGCTCTCCAGCTCTTGAGGGCTTCTCCTTTTAGACGTGACACAGAGATGAAGTTAGCAGAAAGCACCGCCAGCCAACCCAGCCCAGAGCAAGGGTCCCAGGACTGCTTTTCCCCTGAGCTGCTTTCCGGGGCAGGACTTTCCTGACCTTCGGCTTCGCAAGAGATCAGAGCTGACTCAAAACCTGATTCCATTTGGCTTTCTGTTCCCATGAGGATCCGAGCCTGTTTTCTTTTAGGCCACTTTCTCTTCCTTCTTCTCCCTAAGTTTGCACGTTTAATTCACTTTAAATTGTTGGCACAAAAGAAAGAAATGGGTATAACAGAGACAAATGGACACGGGAAAACCCCCTGGGTAAAGATCAATGTGACATAACAAGAAGGAATTGGTTGTGACAGACATGGACCAATAAGAATTTTCATACAAATAATAAATGCAGCAAGTTAAAGCTAAAAACAAGTAAAGCAATCAGGTTTTAAATGGGGACCAACATTTTTTCCCGATTTGCACTGAAGTTAAAAAACCCTGTAAAATTGCCCTTCAGTAGAACAATGAAAGACCTTTAGACGATTGCGCTAGGAGAGTCGCTCCATTGCCTGCCCTTTTCCCTCCTGTGAGGAACCCAAGATGGTTTTCACAGCTCTCTTTTATCTTAGCAACAACAGCCCTGTTAGGTAGGCCAGGCTGAGTGAGCGGCTGGCCCAGGGAGCCCCATGGCCCAGTGGGGGACTCAGCCCTGGATCGCCCCAGTCCAGCACTCCAGCCACTATGCCACACTGCCTCTCCTTTGCTCCAGAGTCCTAACCTTTCCACATTTTGAAGGGAAAGGATTCATTAGCTGCCATTCTGGAGAGCTCCATCTGTATAACTAAGAGATGTGAGTTTTTTAGCGCCATAATTTCCAGAAGCTCAAGAGACAAATGGTGGGGGAAGCTTGGTGTTGCAAGGCAACATCAGCGCCGCACGGCTTCAGGGCTTGTATGCATCCTGCAAATGCCACTCCCTTAGTCTTGACCCTGGAGGCATCCGGCCTGACCTGCTTGGCCTCTGCTAAACCTTCCAGTGCTTGTTCCTTCTGGCAGCGGATCGAGTCCTCCCAGCTCCAGCGGGGCCTCAGCTACTTCGGGCGCAGCTTGGACGGACAGATCGACCTGGACGGAGACGGCCTGGTGGACCTCGCCATCGGCGCTCAAGGCGCTGCGGTGGTGTTGAGGTGGGAGGTGCAGCGAGGCGGGCGACTGAAGCGGGAGGGGGCGAGGAGGAGATTTCGGCTGCCCCGAAGGGGGGCACGTCCTCCCCCGCACTTGCCCGCTGCAGAGCAATGGTGGGGGCCAGGCTCGTGGGGGACTGCCGGATGCGGGTGCATCCTTCTCAGTCCCACCTCTCCTCCTCGCGAGGGCGCAGGTCGCGGAGGATCGTGCAGATCAACGCGTCCATCTCTGCCAGCCCCCCCCTCCATCAACATCATCCAGAAGAACTGCCAGCGGAGCGGGAAGGCGTCTGTCTGCATCACGGCCCAGCTCTGCTTCAGTGCCTCGTCCCGCTCCCTGGGCCCGAGGGACAGCCACTTCGGTGGGTGCGTGCTCTGGCCTGCTCTCGCTGGCCCCAGCTGCCCTCTCCCCCTGCCACAAGGAGGACTGGACAGGCCGGGAGCCGGGAGGGGCCCCACCAACCCTCGGCCCCTGCCCCAATCTAAACCGATCCCGTTCCCTCCTCGGCCGCAGGCATCAAATTCAACGTCTCTCTGGACGACAGGAAGTTTGGCAGCCGGGCGGTGTTTGACGGCAACTCCCAGAAGCTGCTCCAGAAGCGGATCCGGGCCACCGTGGGCCGCACAGCCTGTTCCACGGCCCGCTTCCACGTCCTGGTGAGTGCCACGCGTGGCCCCGGTCCTCGGCTGGCCAGCTTCAGCAGCCTGCTGGCAGAGGGCGGCGGCGTCTGGGACAAGGCGTGTGCCCCTTATTATTCTTAATTACTGCCAGTATTATTCATGCCAGTCCAGCCGCCAGCTGTTGTGAGGTCGTAACTCATGTCCCCAGTTAACTCGCACAGCAGTCGGCTGCAAAACTAAAGTCTTTTATTGGTACTTTCTACAAGATTTATGATACAACAGATAAGCTCTAATGAGAGGGTCCTAATAGGTCAGTTGCTCCCCCCTTTGTGAAGACTCTGGGGGGGCCCACGTGGGATTCGCTTTTCCTGTCACGTCTTTCCGCTCGTGGGCAGGACAAACCTCTGTCCTGTCTTCTCATTTGTTCCAATCGTCTTAAACTACGTCTAAGATTGGCGTTGGCTAAAGATGTTACGTCTTCTGCATCACCTGGACTCTGTCCAGCAGTTTCAGAGTCAGGATGAGCAGAAGCCTCCCGTTCGGGAGCCTCCTGATCAGGCCGTGACGAGGCTATTTGTTCAGGAGGCAAAGGGTCAGGGTGTGTGTGCGGGGGGGCTCCTTGCTCAGCAGTCCCAGAGTCGGGCTGCGGAGGGGCCGTTTGGCTCCTGGGCCCCAAGTATAAGTCATCTTCTTCTAATGTCTGATTCTCTTTTGAACGTTTGACTCTTTCTCGCGAGGTCATCAGGCACGACACCAGCGCAGGGATGTCTGTGCGTCTGACAGCAGCTTTTCAGGGGTTTTTTTGGAAGGGGTCTTTCTTCCCAGCCCCTCTGACCCACCCCAGCCAGGGAAGAAGTGGAGCCCCTCTTGCAGAGGTGCTGTGCCCCCCCAGCCCCTCCTTGGGATGGTGAGCTGCCTGCAAAGGGGAATGGCTGCCATTAGGGCCAATCAGCACTGAGAGGCTGCCGCAGGGACCCGTCCCGCGGTGCACCCCTTTCCCCCCTGCCCAGCAGTGGCCACACTGTTTCCTGATCAGAGGCCCGAGAGGGACTCCCCTCATGGTGTGGGGTGGGGAGAGGACGGGGGAGCAGGGCTGGGGGTGGGGGCTCCACGCCCCGATGCATGTGGCCAGCCGTGTCTCCGCTCAGAGGCTTTCTCACCCCACCGAGAGCCGCAGCTGTGGGCCGACCCTGTGACCTCCCACTGCACACTGGTCCTTCCCCTAGAAAAAACGGGTTGGGGGCACAGCAAGGCTCCAGCCCCGGGTTCCAAAGGCGCAGGGGCATCTCAGGGGACTCTTCCCAGCTCTGCCCGCATGCTCCGTCCTGTGGGCTCCTGCCCCACCTCCCCTCTCCTCCCCATTGTCCAGGCCCCATTGATCCCTGCCTCTTCATCGCTTTGCCGAAAGGCTGTCAAGCGCCTGCCTCTGGTGCTCCGCCGTCTCCTCCCAGGCGGAGCGGTTGCGGCCAGCCTGCCGTCCTCTCTCCCATGCAGGACACCTCGGACTACATGAGGCCTGTGGCGGTCGCGGTGAAGTTTGCGCTGAACGATGCCGAGCCTGGCCCCGTTTTGGACGAGAAATCCCCCACCACCGTTAAGAGACTGGTGAGCGCACGCTCCGCTTGCCGTGCCGTTCCGGGCTCTGCGCAGGCTCCGCTCCTTGCACTGCTCCTGGGCGCGGGGGGCATGGTGCGCTCAGATCGTTCAGGACCCTGATGGAATCGCCTCCGCGGGGTCCATGGCTCCGGCCACAGGTGCAGCTCCGCTGTGAAGGAGACGGCCCTCCTAGCGACGCCTCAAGGGGCACCCCAAGCGTCAGGAGGGCTTCCGCAACGACAACAGAACTGTGTGCTAACCCGACTCAGTGACTCAACCTCATCTATTTTCAATGCATTCTAAATGCACCAAGATGGCTTTGGGCACGCGGTGAGGTTTGCTCTGCTGCCCTCAGCTCTCGGGGTGGCCGCCTGAGGGCCCCTGGGTCCTGGACTGTGGCCCCAGGCCTGGCCGGGGCTGCCCCACTGAATCCTGGCCCGTTGATCCTCAGTTTGTCCCATTTGTGGGCAAGGGGTGGCGGGGACGCCTTTCTCCGTCCGTGGGGCCCTGTCTCCATCGCAGGCTTCAAGGAGCTGCCCTGGGTGCTGCAAAGGGCAAGCCGCTTTTGGGGTGGTGCTCACTGATCGCCCTGATAACGAGCTTCACAAACAAGTAACGGTGCTTCTGGCTGTGGGGCTGCCTCCAGGCCCTGCAAACCGAATTGCAGAATTGTCTTCTCACCTTGTTCTCCCCATGGAGCAAGACAGAGCGCTCCGGGAAAGCGCAGAAGAAAAGCTGCAGTGGCTCAGGAACCCCGCAGACAAGCGCCTTACCCCGCCCCCGTTCACAGCTTGCATTCTGGGTGCTGGGGGGCATAACGGGCGCACTTGGGCTTTTGCCCCGCTGATGGCTGATGGGGTGGGCTGGCGGGGGAAGGAATCGTGATTCGCATGGGCTGCCGTTTTGCTCTCCGGGGCACTTCGGCAGAGACATGAGCTGGGAATAGTGAAGCCCAGCCTGGCGCTTTGCTCGTGGACCCCAGGGCCACTGGCGGAACCTGGGCTGCTGGATCAAAGTGGAAGAGCGGAGCTACTCCGCAAATGAGCACCCGCTGTGCAGCACCTGGGCTTCTGGAGTGCCCAGATCAGATCGAAATCCGGTGTGCAAGCCTTGTAGGAAGCGCCTTCCGATTTCCCTGGAATAATGTTCAACCCCCGCTCTACCTGAGGTGATGCAACTGCAAGTGGGAAGAAGCCCAGATCTTGGCTTTTGAATCTGGGTGTGCATTTGAAAGACACTGGGTCATCCGGTCCCCTTCCCTTCCCTTCCCTTCCCTCTCTGACTGAAGCTGAGCGTAGTCCATAGTGTAAAAATAAAGTTCCAACTTCTATGAAAACAGCTGAATTTGCAACATGAAAATATTCAGTTTGGGCAATTTTGCAAAATTTTACCTTATTTTACACATCCCCCCTCAATTTTAATAAATAAATACCTCTGTGAGCAGTTTCTACTGTTTTGCATCACTTATGCTAGTTTTGCTGGTCCCCCGCTCCCCACAACTTCCGGGGTCCTCTTTAAACTGTTTCTTAAGTGTCAGCAGATGTGATCCACACATATTTTCCTAGTTCAGTTGAAGGACTAGAAACTTGCTTTTAAAAAAAGAAGAAAAGGAAAGAAGCTGAGATCCTGGCAAAATTAGCTTCGGCAGCCATTTCCAGCTTTCCGGGGGGACGGGGTAGCATCCTACAGCATCACCCGCCTGCTCGCTTGCTTTTTAGATCCCCTTCTTCAAGGACTGCGGTGCCGATGACGTGTGCATAACAGACCTGGTGTTGCAAGCGCAGATGGATATTGATGGATCCAGGTAGGGACAGGTTTAAAAAATGTGGAGTAAATCGATGCTGTGAAGAAGTTCCTCCATGGTTTTTTTTCCAGCCTGCATTGAGCAGGGGATTGGACTAGATGACCTCTGAGGTGCCCGGGGACTTGCAGTTAGTCGAGAAGTGTTAGGGCTCTTGAGCCAGGAGGCAGGGCTGGGAGGGTGAGGCTGTTCTCTTGCATGCCAGACCAGCCTCATCTCTTCTTCTCGTTCCAGGCAGAAGCCTCACGTGATCCGCAAAGGGAAGCGGAAGGTCTTGGTGGACGTCCTTCTGGAGAACAAGAAAGAGAATGCCTACAACGCCAGCCTCGTGCTCGGGTTCTCGAGGAATCTCCACTTCTCCAGCCTCGCACTCAAGGTGTGGCCTGCAATTTTGCTGTGGGCAAAAGGAATGGGAAGGAAGGAAGGAAGGATTGGGAAGGAAGGAAGGCAGCAAGGAAGGAATCCCTGGAATGCCAGCGGGGAGCGGGTGGCGGGCCTGCGACCAGGGGATGCCGCTGGGCTCTGAAGAACCCACGAGACTGTCAGACCTCCAAGAATTCAGTGTCACATTGCTTCCCGCTACCAGCTAAATCCTGTGGTCCTGTGTGAACCATGCAAATTTCGGTTATTCTCCTCATCAAGGGAAGCGGAGAACCCAAGGCAGAGCCTGCCCAGACATCCAGACCTGTGAGAGTCCATCAGCCTTTTGGGCCTCTCTTGGGCCATCTTGAGGGTGCTTCCGTCATCACGTAGAGTTCGGACAGCCCAGTAATCCATCCTTAAGAGTTCAGTGTGGCTTGAGTGCAGGTTGTCATTGAGCCATGGACTGTTGTTGAAACCTGGGTTACCCTGTTGTCTGAACCCAGCCAATATCACAAACAACCCACCTTTCACAATCCAGGATTGTTTGGCTTGTGAGGGGGGCTGGATTCAGCCAACGCTTGTCGGCAACAACCCACAGTTTGAAAACAACCCTCACTCAACCTGTCCTGTATTCATCACGTAGCCTGAACCCTGTCGGTATCTTATTTTCACTGCAGAGATTCTGTGACTGATGCCAGATTCTGCAGGTTTTTGATACTCATTTTCGTTTTTGAAGCCATAAAATAGGTTTTACTTGTTGAACTTCCCAGCACTGCCAAGACAAATGAGTGGTGGATATTCTGTTTAAGAGTTTAAGCGTCAGTCTCGCCACCTGCTGTTGGCTGTTTATACAGCCTTAAGATAACCCGATGGCAGAATCAGTTGGGCAGCTGTCCTACAACTTGGGCTATACCAGTCGTCAACGTGGGAGATGCTCGCATCTGTCCAAATCCAAGGACACCGGGTTTCTCCACCGTCAGCCCGGAGGATGAGGCCCCGTTGGGACACTTCCTCGAGTGTTGTTAAAAAGCTGGAAGCAAACATCTGGCTGTATCTCCTCGCATCTCTGCCCAGGAATGGACGCACTGTAAAACTCCGCTCCAGCCACAGCCCCATCCAACCTTTGCTGCCTCCTGCCTTTCCCATGCACTTGCTTCCACCGCCGTGGGCATGACGGGAGCCGGGCTCGGCTTCTGCATCATCTCAGCACAGCCCTTCTCGGGTTTTTCCATTTTTTCCCAGGGGGAGAACCCCGTGAAGATGGAATGCACCACCCCGTCTGCTCAAACCCGTGCCTGCAGTGTGGGATACCCCGTTTTCAGGGCCTCGGCAAAGGTGAGTAGGCCCCTCTCTTGCTGGGAGCGTTGCCTCTCCCCCCCGTGCAGGGCCGTGGGGTGCGGAAAAGGTGCAGAAGAAAGCAGCTCAGGACTCCCCACTCTGCATTGGCTTTGAACCCGCAAGGGCAAGGTCCTCCATGGGCCAGCTGCTGTAGGAAAGACCGTGCGGGACTGGGTGGGGCTGGCAGGGTTTGGGGGGAGGGGAACGGCCCCCCACCTCCGAGCCCTGGGCCAGGAGAGACTTGCCCACCCATTTGGGGTTCCTTGCCATTCTGCCCTGTGTCCCCTCCCTGAGCTCCAGATGGGCCCCCAATGCCCCCACGTGGGTCCCAGCCACCCGCTGTCTTTTTTTGCCCCATTAAGCCCCAGTTGGAACGGTAAGCATTGCCAAAATAATCCCGACCCTTTTCCCGTTGCCAGGTGGCGTTTGTCCTGGAGTTTGAATTCAGCTGCTCTTTCCTTCTGGACAGAGCCCAGGTGACGCTCAGAGCAAGCAGGTGAGAGCGATGGGGGGGGCTGGGGGGAACCGACCGCACGAGGGGAGGGCCTGAGCAGGTGGCGGTTTTCGGCACCCCCTTCAGGAGCCACCGGATTCACCACCGTGTTCGCTGTAATGCAACAGGCTTGCTGTGCCCGTTTGCCCAGCGCTGGAGTGGGGCTCCGGAGGCCGAAGAAGAACGGCGGCGGAGGGGAGGCCTGGCAGAGGCGGGCTGCCGGCCTGGAGGGAGTGGAGAGGGAGGGGGCTTCTCCGTGCTCCTCCCATGCAGCAGCGAGTGGGGAATTCTGGTCAGGGCGAAGGAAGGGCTTCTTCGTGCCAAGCCAGGGGATCCCGCGAGATGAAGTGGTGGCCACCTGCTTGAACAGATTTCTAGAGAAGGAAGAGGCTATTGTGGCTACTCGTCCTGGCGGCTGTATCCTCCCTCCAGGGTCAGAGGCCGTGTGTCTCTGTACACCCATTGCTGGGGAACATGGGTGGCAGTCCTCGTCGGATCCTGCGGGCAGCTGGTCTGGCCTCTGCGTGGCTTGAAGGCTGTGCCAGATTCACCTGAGAAACCTTCAAAGGCCCGGCTTGGACCCCCCCGCTGAGCTTCCTCTTCCCAAATAGAAATGGCCCCAGCTCCCAGTAATATGCAATAAATGGAGACCGCCACCTTCCACCTGGGGTCAGACTCGCAGGCTTTTGTCTCCTGCAGTGACAGCCACGAACCGAATGAGACCCTCGCCGACAACACGGCCCAGCCCACGGTCCACGTCCGTTACGAACCTGACCTCTTCCTGACCAGGTGAGGCCCGAGGTGCAAAGAGAGCTGCTCTGCACCCCCTGGACTTTTCCCCCGTTCCCGGCAGCTGGTAGGAGGGGCCAGCTTCCCCATGGGGGGGCCTTGTCCTCCCTCCCAAAGCAGGGCTGAGGAACTGGGGGTCTGTGGCAGGAGAGGGGCTGCCCTGGGGTGCCTCGGAGCTTTTGCTCCTGCAGTCGGATGGTTGCAGGGATGGAAACGGGCGCCGGAGTCGCCTCCACGCAGGACAGAGCGGGGAGGAGAGACTTTCGCCCTCCGGGGCCGGGACGCAGGCTGCGGGTGTTTGGATCGCCTTCCGCAGCTGGTGAAGTGCTCCGCTTCGCACGGCCAGCAAATGTCTCGCCCCTGCCTCTGCACTGCTGGGTGAGCAGCAGCCCCCCTGCGAGGGCTGCTGCCTGCACCCGGAAATGTACCCTCGACCCAGCCCGGCTTACCTTCTGCCATTTCTCTGCCCTGCCACCCTCCCCAGCGAGTCCGCCCTGAACCGCTATGAAGTGCACCCTGTGGGGATGTTTCCGGAGGGCATGAGCCCGGAGTTCAGGACGACCATCAAGGTACTTTTCTATAAATTGTATATAATATATATTGATGTGCAGTAAATATCCTGCACTGACTTACGGTAGCTGAGGGAAGGAAAGCCCGGCCGTCCCGCACGAGGGCACCGGCTGTCTTGGCAGCGAGATCTTTCACAGCTGCACAGCCTCCTCCTCTAATGGAAGATGCTTTAGAAAGGCGCAGGTGGCGCATCTCCTCCTCACAGAGGTGATAAAACGTGCATCTGGGCCGTACTTCTCCAGGTACCTGGTGGGAGAAGCTCACCTGTATCTCCTCCCACCAATTCCTCTGCACAAAAACCAGAGTGGGGGCAGACGTGGCCTTTGCCTGGCCTGGTTTCAGATGGCCCCCGGGGGGCTCACACGATGGGGTTTTTCCCCATGGTAAAAACATGTTGAGAAATCCCTGAAAACTGACATTTATTTTTAAAAACTAGACCAGAACGCTGACATGCGACTGTCATGTGTGTGGGGTGGGGCGGGTTGCGGGGCGGGGAGAGAATTTCACCCTCTGAGAGAGGAGAAAAGGCTTGCCAAGTTACTGAGAATACTAAAGTGCAAAGCACTGCATATTTCGATGGGAACTTCCAGCCTTTTTCTGTCGAAACACATGCAGGTTTAAGTCCCACTGGCAGTTGTAGGAAATACACCCACAAGTGTTTCAGCAGAAAAATGCCCTGCGCCTGAACACCAGAGTGATTCCGCTGTTAACGCAAACACTGCAACTGTTGGAGAAGAGGAGGACCAACTGTGTCCCTCCAGATGGAGGCTCTGGCCTCCAGCTCCCATCATCCTTCCCACTGGCCAGTCTGGCCAGGCCAAGGAGTGTTGTAGGCCAGTCATCGCGAGGGTCACCAGAAGGATGCCTCTCAGGAAATACTGTGCAAGGCAGCAGTCCATCTTCCCCTTTTTCGCCCCCCCCCCCTTCTTTCTTTGTCTCACTTTTATACATCCCAATAGCCAAGGCTCTCTGGATAGTTAACATAAGTTAAAACGAAGCAAAGTTCAGAAGCGACAAACACAAAAATTAATTTAAAACAACAAAACCATAATGGCAATTACAGAAGGTATAGCAGTGATGAAGAATGAAATGGACTATATGAAAACAAAGTTTAAAAGTTAGACTATTAAAATGCTGGGAAAATAGCAAGGTCTTCACCTGGTGCTGAAAAGAATACAAATGCACGCCTCTTTGGAGAGCTCATTCTAAAAAATGGCGCCACTCCCAAAAAGGCCCTCCTCACTTCCTTGCTGCTGAACTTGTAAATTAACTTTAAGAATGGCTTTCTGAATTTGCTTGCCTTTCCTCTTCCCTCCTCATCTTGTTTTCCTCCCGTGCCATGTTCATTTGGACTGCAGACCTTTAATATACCTTTTAATGGATTGTGTTGTTTTCATTAAAGCTGCTTTGGGAGCCTCTTTGGCTAAAGGGAAGCCAGAAAGCACTACAAAGAAGTGAGCAAGGCAAAAGGACATAAAATCAACTTTCCAAAGGGGCTTTGGTGTGATGTGTCCTTTGTCCTTTCCAGGTTTCTGCCCTGTTGATTAAGCAGGATAAATATTTTTCTTGCAGGTGCAAAACCTTGGCTGCTTTGCAGTGCAGAATCTCTCCCTTTCCATGGCGCTTCCGGCCATGGCCTACGGGAGCACCGAATTCCTCTCTGTCACACGCATTATTGCTGACAACGTGAGTGCCGCAGCTTTCATCCGCGCAAGCGTCCCGACCCTCTCCCTCCCACCTCCCCAGACGAGTCGCGCTTCCAGGGCAGGTGGGGGAGGCGCCCGAAAGGTCTGGAGTGCAGGCACCCAGACAAGGAGAATCGCACAATATTTGCAGTGGCACAACTGCCCTTTTCATCCACGGTGCTCAGGGCAGGGAACTGGCCCTCTCTCACAACAGCCTCGTAAGTAACTGAGCCAAGGGCCATTGGCTCCCTTCCCGCTTGGGCCAGCGAGACCCTGCAAGTCACACCCAGGGCGAGTGCCAAACAGTGTCTCAAAGGCAAGGAAAGCCAGAGAAAACCGGCTCCTGGCCAAAGGGGAAACTTTGCTCGTGTCTGCAGATGCCTGGATTCAGATATTGGTGTCTCCTTGGTCCCATCCCAAGGTGACGTGCGGCCTGCGAAATCTGACGGAGGCAACACAGCGGGCAGCTGTGGGGGTGGTCCCTGTTCACCCAGAAGATCTCGGACACACAGAGAGATTGGTGAGGCGAACGGAGGCTTCCCGTGTCCTCGGCCGCTTCAGCTGCTCTGGGGCCCAGGGAGCTTCCGCTTTGGCAGTTCTGCCACTGCTACTCTTTTTCCACGCCTGAAGAGGCCGACATGAACGGGCACTGTGCTGATTTAATGCTGCCACCGACCTGGGTTCGAGTCCCCGCTCGGCCATGGAGCCAACTGGGTGACTCTGGGCCAGTCACAGGCTCTCAGCCCAGCCTACCTCACAGGGTTGTTGTTGTGGGGATAAGATGGAGGAGCAGATGTCAGCTGCCTTGAGCCCTTTAGGAAAAAGGCAGCATATAAATCGATAAATAAATAAATAAATAAATAAAAATTTAAAAAAGTGGCCACAGAAGTGGGCAACAGAAAACAGCCATCCCTGAATTGTAGCGTGGCAAAGAGCGAGCAAACGAAGCAGGCGGACTCTGCGTGGAAAGGCCCAGCACTGGCTTTTCGGGAAGGAGCGGACCCGGTGCAGGGCGGGGTCTTCAGGCTCGGACGTGGAGCAGAGATGCTGCCGGTGGCTCATCGTTCCACAGGAGCACAGCAGAAGTGCCGTGGGGGGAAGGCCTGGCGTGGCGGGGGACAGACGCTTAAAGGGGGCGACCGCATTAGGTTGAAAATGCCCAACCCTCCTGCTGCAGCTCGATTTTCACATTGGTGAAATGAGTAGCCACTTTCTCAGCCAGGTGTGTAAGGAGCAGCTTCTTCCTTCCCCTGCAGAACTGCTCCAACACCTGGTGCCAGGAGGTGAGGTGCGAGCTGCCGCACATAGAGAAGAACTCAGAGCTCTCCGTCCAGCTTCTGAGGGCAGTGCGCAACGAATTTTTCAGGAGGGTGAGTGCCTACACAACACTGGCCTGAAAAGGGCCCGGAGCAGATGACTCAGTTCGCGTATGGAAGCAAATGTAGTGAAGTGCCAAGACTGGGCACAGCTATCTCCTTGCACCCACAAACTAGAAAGGGCAACCTTTGCATCTGATCTTTTGATTTGGGAATGGTCCTGGGAGCTGGTGGGTGGGGTACTGGCCCCGTTCCTCCCTTGCACCCCACTTTCACAGGGATCACTGCCCTTGCCCTGTCACCTGGGACTGAAGATTTGGAGATCAAGTTTTGCAAAAAGAAGGGGATTTAAGGGACAGTTGTGATATGGGAGGAAGACGGAATCATTCCAGAAAGCGATTTGGGGAGCATTCCAGGCAAAAGGAACAGCAAAAAGGGTGTGCAAGATGGGATGAGGACAAGGCGGGTGGGAGAAAAGGTTATAATCGGTAGGAAAAGATCGCAGGAACTGGGTTAGTCCAGCTTTGCCAGTCCCTGGTGTCTGTCCGAGGTTCCACACAGGAGATATTCCAGCCCTACCTGGATCAAGCCGGCACTTTGCATCCCAGGCACCGTAGGCCCCTTCGGTGTTCTTCTCCTCACCCCCTTTTCTCTCTCCATTTTGTGGACTAAGGCCAACTTCAAGACCGTGAAGGTTGTCAGCAGGTTCACGCTGTCTACTCACAAGGAGGACAGCCTCCTCCTCCTGCCAAAGGCTGGTCACCAGCGAGAGGTAAGGCCTGGAGAGGTGTCCTTCCTTGTCCCAGCCCCCGGGATTGCATCTCTTCCATCTTGCAAAGGGAATTAATTCTGCACCTGGAAAAACTGCTCTGGAGCCCTGCTGCAGGGTGTGGTCCCACATGTTTAGGCGGAGAAAGGGCTTACAGCTCGCGGTCTTCTCCAGCCAGCTGCGACTGGAATTACCTTTTCCTAGCTAAAAGTTGCATTATGCGTTCTTTTACATTTTCTGCTGTGCATTGTGGTTTTGTTTGGGAAAAATGGCAAGGAAACATTAAACAGAATGCAGGGGGCCTCCCAGGCTTGTTGTGATGTGAATCGCACAAGTGGCTCTTCACTCCATAGCACTGGGGCGGGGGGAGTGGGGGGAGAGCGCGCAGATCAGAACTGCGACAGGTACAAAGGTTCCCCCCCCCCCGAAAGCCCCTTCTGGCTTAAGTCATAAAGGGAAATCAAGTTTAGCGCAGTTGGGTTGGGTCCTTAGTGAAACGCTCCTCTTGCAGACCACTCTGGAGATTATCCAGACCAAACTGGTACCTGTTTCGCTCTGGATCTTGATTGGCAGCATCATCGGGGGCCTCTTGCTGCTCGCCTTGATCATCTTCTTTCTGTGGAAGGTAAGTCCTTGTGCAGGCGGCCTTGCTGGGCTCGGGGGCTGTGCAGAGCGGGGTGTCTTTGCCAGCCGGTCACTTCCAGTCAGCCAAGGACCCTCCCCCATCTCAATGGTCTGGGGCAGGTTGCAGCTTGAGCGTGTCCCTCCCCATTCAGAAGACCAAAACATCTCTGAAGGCCTTTTTCTGGTAGGAGGAAGTTTAATTTACAGTAGCTTGATGTGTTTGGCCCTGACCAGCGCCAAAATGAGTCTTGGCAACCAAGTTCAGCCTTCCAGAGTTCTCCGCCCACACCCTGACGTAAGCACTCCAGCTGGTAGTTCCTGATGCACTGCATGTGCAGAAAGATCGCGAGTTCATGAGTCCCAGGGACTCACGATTCACGGACCCCTTTGTCCAAGAAACAATATTCCAGTAAGTGGGTTTGACTGCACTTGAGGGCCAAGAGAAGTGTGATTTTGACCCAAGAGAACGTGCATTCTAAAATCCACAGTGCTAGGAATTCTGCACCACTGGAATTTTCTGTATGTGCAGACCACCACAAAGGCCAAAATTCATGCAAAGCTAGTAAGTTAACCACTGCAACTTTTAACAAGTCCTTTTTTCCACTGAAATTGGGTTCTAAAACTCTGGAAGCCGATCTTTAAAGATCAGATTCTCTACAGCTGTAAAAGATAACTTTGCTTTCCTGGTTCAAACTACGTAGTATTTCTTACTCTCCTCTTCTGGTCCCACCCAGCTTGGATTTTTCGCACACAAAAAGCCTGGAGAAGAGGAGAAAGAGGAGCAGTAAACCTACAAGGACTTTGAGAATACTTTCCACTCTTTAGAAAGGGGCTGCAACGGGAGGAAGTCGGGAAGTCATGGGCAGTGTTCCTGACTCTCTCTAAATCTACAGAAGCTCCAGGACTTCCAAAGACAGTCTCCCAAAAACTTCCATCACTTTCTTTTCCCTTGGGAAAGCTAGAAAGTGCAGCCTTGACCTGGCTGGAAACAGAATTCAATGCATACACCCTGGGGGTACCACACCTGAGCTTCAGATCTTGATGGCTGAACCTCCCACATTGCCCACAAGGTTCGGGGGATAAAGAGAAGCAGAGAAGTGCAGCTGACGGACAGCAGCACCTGCACTCGGTGGGGCATCTGTTTCAGACTCCTCCTCTGGAGGGCTTTCGATCCATCGTTTGCAGCCGTCTGACGCTCTGCGCCCAAACCGTTGTTGCCTAGAAGCAAGAGTCCCGTTTTTACACTGCTTTGATCTTTGGCTAGCTAACTTACGGCGGCTTCCGCAGGGAGGGCCTTAATGCAGAAAGGGCGAGTCGCCCTGTGTGGCACTTTTGGCCGCCTGAACAAGCCGTGCTGGGATCGGGGCCGTCTGGTTCTGCAGTTGTGACCGTGCCTGCCAGCCAGGGGAAGTGCTCCCCTCATGACCAGCCCTTTTCCCACCCCACAACCCCAGAAAGGGGTGTGCAAGCCCTGGAGCCAGGATTGCGATTGATAAAGTGGAGGTGACCCCATTCTCTTTCAGGCACTGCCCTTTGAAACCAGTTTGGGCAGGAAGGTAAGCATTTGCTTGCCCTCTGGAAACATCCTCACCAAGGGCAGGGCAGAGGCCAAAGTCCCCCGTCGTCATGCAATTCTATACATAGCACTGGAGAAGCCTGGTCTTTGGTGTATTTTGGGGATCTTGGATTTTTATAATGCAATTACTGTACAAAATGTATTATAAATTAACAGAAGCAAAAGAGAAAGTTGTTTGTCCCAAGGGCTTATGCTCTAAATTAGGAGTAAGGAACTCCCATTAGGAAGCATGATGTGAATTGTAGTCCAACACCATGGTAGCCTCAGGGCTCCCCTACCCTGGACCTAAATTTTTAAGTTGGCTGTGAAGAGAGGCGAGAGGCAGGTAGAAATAAGGGGGTCACCTGTACAAGCAATAATCAATTTAAAAAATCCCTTTCATAGAACATCTGCAGTGTTCCTCCTCATTCCACCTATGATAATTTCAGCTCTTAATTGCATTTAAGTTTCTAAGGCTGCAAGCAGAGAGGCATCAAACCAAGCGGCTAATAGGATTTCCCTCCTAGACTTTGGAGATTTTGCTAGGCAGAGTCTGCCTTCATCCCTGCCTGTATTTGTAATTTTTTTAAGGGCTAGAAACTTGCTTTTAAAGAAAACAAAAGCAGGTGGAGAATTTGAAGAATTGTATGCCTTGCCATGTGTTGTGCTTGTTCGTGCTGCGAAGGAAGAGTCCGCAGAGCACCGTAAGGGCCGCAGCTCAGCGATTTCCATCTGCATCAGCGACTCCAAGAACTTATCTGGAAGTTAGAACCGGCTGGCAGGACGCGAAGGAGCGCGTGTGCTCATGCTGTATGGGACGCCAGAGCAGCCGTGCTCCTGGCCCTGGCAGCCTCTCCACCCTGGTGCCCTCCACATCACGCAGACACAGCCATGCTCAGCAATCTGAAAAATCGTCCTGGCACCAGCACAAAATGGCTGCCATGGGAGGTGTGGCAAAGGACAGGCAGCCTGCTCAGGCAGCTGCGCGTGAGGCCGCAGGCAAGTCTGAGCCCCCAAAACGAGGCACCTCTTTGGACCCCCCTTTTCAGCCAACGGGAAGCTATTCCACAGCAGTAAAAATGGGCGAAAAACAAATCGCAGCGTCATAGTCGAGTCCCAAGGGGCCAAAAGGCCATCGGGCCCAAGCCCCAGCTGCTGCGGGACACCAAGTCGCCATATGAAGTGGGCAACGGGCATTTTGGCGAATGCCCAGAAAGGTGCCGGGGGTGCCCTGGTGTTTGTGGGCACCTGTTGCCTCCCCCACTTGGTCTGCACCAGCAGGCACCCGAAAGAGCACTCCGTGGCATGCAGGCAGCCTGCCGCGCCTCTG
Source organism: Varanus salvator macromaculatus (assembly GCA_023646645.1). Classification (NCBI taxonomy): domain Eukaryota; kingdom Metazoa; phylum Chordata; class Lepidosauria; order Squamata; family Varanidae; genus Varanus; species Varanus salvator. The sequence goes on along the minus strand of JAIXND010000342.1, from coordinate 45,176 downwards.
TGGGTTTGATCCGCCATCAAGGAGTAATTCCTCAGACTGTCTTTCAGGGCCACCGCCTGCAACTTCTTATTTCTGTGCTGTAGGAACCAGCAGTTCCGCTGAGCCGAGCGCCTCCGACTGCTTCCTGGTGGGCTTTGCCTGTGGGCGGGCCGCGTGCCATCCCTGCAGCCCCCGAGACCCGGCCGGGTCCTTTGAGGGCATTGTGCCTGTCCTGCGAAGCGTCTGCCTTACTGCTGATTTGGGCCTCGTTCCTGAAGGACGGGCCTGACGTGGCCTGCAACTGAGTCCAGCCATGCAGGGGCTGGTCTCTCTTCTCCCCAAACCTCTCCTCCTCCTCTCCCGCACCACGGCCCAGCCACAAATTCTCTTGATTGCTGTGCTTCTTATTAAAGGCTTTTATTCAACGTTTTATAGCAAACAGAAGGGATGAAGTCTGAAATCGCGTGTACCTGGCACGCTGCGGCCGCACTGCCATGGCGACGGGCCTTTTACACGCTCTTTCTGGGGGTCGGGCCCTGTTTTCCTCACCCACTTCTCCCGCTTTTCTGTCACCTAAGTCAGACCCCTCTCTGGTTCTGGACGAGAGGCGTTTGGGCGACTGGTGTGTGACACAGAAGTTCTGAGCTCAGACATGATTCAGAATTTAAAAGCCAAGGAAAAAAAGAATGCAGATGTAGAAAGTTTCCAGAAAAAGAAAACTTTAAAGGAAAACACGCAACGAAAAAGCAATTTGTATGGTATCAAAGGATGACACTCATTTTAAATACTGAAGAACAGCCTGCAAAAAAACACAGTTCTTGCTTTGAAAGATAAATTAAATGTGGTCCATTTGAGTAACAAGGCAGCAAAATGAGTCTTAAGTGACAGAATTTTGGTTCGAACTCTACCATGGGATGAGAGCAGGGAAACAACATTTGACTAGAGGCTTTCCTTGAGCCAGGTTCTGCCTCCTTTTCCTCTTCCTCCTCCTCGCCAAACTATCTGCCCTCCTTCCCAGGAAAACAGGATTGAGACATCAGAAGCAGAGACTCCGTCAAGCTAGTTGAAAGAAAATTCAGCCACGATCCCACCAGTCCTAGGCTGCAGGAGGGACGGTGCGCATCAGCCACCCTGCGGGAGAGCGGAAGGGGCAGCATTTCCGCGAATGCCCTCAGCTCCTCCCTTGTTCAAAGCAGGCCCCGAGTTTGGCGCCCCCTCCTCCCTCGCCCCCCCCCCGAAGTGGAAGCCTGCCTGGGCAGAGCCCCCGTCCCGTGAGGATGGGGCCTCGCCTTCTACCGAAAGAGAATCCACGCACTTTTAGGAACTGCCTCCCGTCCTGTCCCCTCCAGCCCCCTTTCAAAACTCTACACAGCTCACTTGGGACGTTAAGGATTAGAGAGGCCGTTTGGATGCCGTGGAGGCCTCAGGTGGAAGGAGGATGCGGTTTTGGAAAGGTGACCCCACAGGCTGGTGGGGGGCGGGGAGCGTGGCTCCGCTGCTCGTGGCAGCTCTCCTCTTTCTTCGTGCTACGTGGTTTTGTAGTTTAGATTTGTACAATTTACATCCGCAGTAAGGAATACTACCGGCCTGTGCGGCCCCCGCCCGCCCACCCCGCCCCCTGCCCCACGGCTCCAGGGCGGCTTCAGAAAGTCCATCGGTCGTGGAGGTTGCCTGGGCTGCTGAAGGAGTGGCTTGCGGAGGCCTCCGGGCTGGGCACTTGCCGAGTGGAATCCTCGCCACTTAAACTCTTCCGGCACACGGGACCCGTGTCGTGCTTGCAGGGGAGAAAACGCACGTGTGAGCGAGCGGCGAGGCGGCCCTGTGGGCCGGGGCGGGTTCAGGCACAAGCGCTGGGCAGCGGTCCGGGCGGGAGGAACGCTGGTGCCTGCGTTCGGCCTCCCCACTCTGGCCGCAGCAGCCCGTGCACGTGGTGACCCGGCCGGCCAATGCTGGAGGTGCAGGGCAGGAAGGCGGCGAAGCACGCCCGTGCCTGAGGACCAAAGGCCTCATCCCGCGGCAGCGCGCGGGTGGGATTCGCACACTCGGGCTGAGCAAGCCGCGCGTCCACCCGGTTTTTCTGGGGGCTGACTCAGCATGCACAGATACACCCTTGCCTGCGTCTTGCCTTTAAGACCCCTCAGGTGTGGCGGGCAGGTAGCCTGGGCCTGTGGGCACCCCTGGCCACAACCACCACCACAAAGGGGCACCCTGCAGGTGCTGCGCCGGCCTGCAGCCGCTCAGCAGCCGCATTTCGGCGACCTTCCTGTGACCCGGAGGCCCTCGTGGGAGAAGAGGAGCGCTGCAAGAGGCCCTCCCACCCCCGAAAACGCTTCCAGCTGCCACTAGGAAACAATGGCCTTTGGGAGACAGGATGTGGGGCTTCTGCGCACCAAGAAAGGTGCCTGGAGGCGCACCAGTGCCTGCCAGCCGCAGGTTCCACGTCTGCTCGGCTTTCAGCTTCCCCCTCAACAGCCACCCTTTTGTCTGCTTGTACATCGTACATATGAACCACGGTCCAGAAGGTTATCGCTGACCCGGGAGAGTTACTGTTGCTGCTGGGCTGCAGGCAATTGCCCCGCGCGACAACACAACCGCACAGCGGTGCTGCCGAACGCGGTGGGCAGCAGGCCCTGGGCTGCGGGGCAGGTCACGGTCCACGGGCCGAACAGGCCGGCAACTGGCCGGCCAGACCAGGGGCTCAGCGCCCTCCGCCTGGATCTGGGCATTCGGGGGCACAGGTTGGTGCCAGGAGGGAGGGACCCAAGTAGCTCCTTCTGTCGGAGGAGACGGGGCCAAGCCCCCGGGAAGCCCCTGCAGAAGCCCCTGGCGGCGGGGCAGGGAGCGCGAGCGAGCGAGCGAGCGAGTCCCCCTGGCCCCCCAGGCCTGGGGCCGAAGGGCAGCAGGGACCCTACCAGCTCCAGCCAGGGCACGATGCAGCCGCTGTGGAAGACGTGGTTGCACGGGAGCTGCCGGACCTGCTCCGCGACCGCGTAGTCGTCCTTGCACACGGGGCACTCCAGGCCCGTATCTGCAAGAGACGGGCGGGGGCAGGTCAGCGCGGCAGCCCCCCCCACGGCACCCTCGCGCAAACGGCCCTGCAGAGACAGAGCCGGGGGCCCGGCCGTGGGGGTGATGCTCCAGTGGGGCGCGCCGCGGGGAAAGGCTGAGGAAGGCGGAGGAGAGAGCAGGCGGGGGGCTCCCCAGCAAAGAGGGACGGAAACGCGTCAGGGATGGCAGAAGGTCCGCCACCAGGGAGAGGGGCTGCGAGGGGGGGGCAGAGGACGCCTGTGGGGCTGGGAAGCCTGAGGCGCGCAGGGCAGGCAGGGTGAAAATGAGGGCCCTCGGAAGCGACGGAAGGAGCTGCTGGACCGCCACCAAGGCGAGGCGGCAGCCAGTGCCCAGTCGGCCGGAGAAGGGCCCTCGCCGGGCCAGTCCCTGGTGGCGCCTCCTGCGAGAGCCCAGCGCGAGACAAGAGAGCAGGAGGAAGGGGCTCCATCCCCAAGGGCCGCAGTGCGGGGCAGTGTGGGGTGCAGGTGTGGCCTGTGCCGCACTGGGGGCCCGTGCACACCCAGGGCTCGGTGCTGCTCGCTGACCCAGCAGCTTTGCCTGCCTCGCCCTGCAAGAGGTTCGTGTGCCCTGGGAATGCGGCCTGAGGGGGCAGTTCAACCCAGCTGGCCTCCCCCCGCCCCCCCCGCCGCCCGGCAGGACGATTACTGTGGCGGTCGAAGCATTACTCCTATTTACAGTCGGGCTTTGCACCATCTTGTCACTGCTGGAAGCCACCCTGAGCTGCCCAGAGAAGCCGCCTAACAGCCGTCTGAAGGATCAACAAGGAATGAGCCCCGGGGTCTTCCCAGACCACCTCCCGCTCCATGGTTGTGGCCCCACAGCATCGTGGGGCTGGCTTGCCTGGGACCAAGCGTGAACAAGGGGCAGCGGCTCCACCCAGCAGGAAGGAACCCTCGGCTGAAGTGCTGCTCGGCCTGAGGGGGCCTGCGAGGGCCGGCGGGACGAAGGCCTTCGTGGGAAATGGGGCACATCGCGGGACGGGGGAGAGCAACCTCCCCCCCACGTGCTCCAGAGGAGCCGCCCCAGCCCCCACCAGAAAGAGGGAGCTGCCCCGCCTGCGCCACGGGGAAGAGTGGCCCGAACCCGCCCGCTGGGCCCAGAGCCAGAGCCACGCGAACGGCAACAAGGGAGGCCAGCCTGGCCTGAGCTGCCCGCTGAGGCCTTGGCCCCGTCCCCCCGCCCCACTCCTGGGGCAGCCCTGGAGCTCTGACTGGCAGCCCCGACCGCAGGCACCATCTTGTTTACCAAGACGCGTCACTTTGGGAGGCAACCGGCTGCCCGGAAAGGTGGGCTACGGACTCAGCAGGGGGATTCATGAGCGCACAGAAAAGGCGCCCCCTCTCACCCCAGAAAAGCGACGCGGGCTGCGGGGCAGCTGCGGCACCGTGCTGCTTTTCCACACCCCCCCTCCCTTTTCCAAAGACGCCCCACGAGGCGCCCTCATCACACATGACCCCCCACCCGGTGCTCAGAGCCCGTGCCAGGGGCACGATGCCTGCCGCCGGCCGCTCGAGTATCATGGCTTGTCCTGCCGCGTTCCGGGGTTTCTTTCAGACATCCTCAGAAATGCGGCCAACTGCCACCGAGCTGCAGAGGCACGCGATGGTTGGGGGGGCGCCCTCAGCACCCTGCTGAGCTACCCCCGAACCCCCACCCGTCCGAAATAAGCTCTGTGCATTAAATGCTGGCCACACCTCAGGACAAGCAGTTTGGCTGCACCTGCAAGTGTGTGACGAGGCGGAGCGAGGCCCGTGCAGAAGCAGCCAAGGACGCTGGGGGACGCACCGAAGGAAGGCTTAGAAATGGGATGCAGGCCCTGCCGGCGGCACGACCGGGAGGCGGGCGTGAGGGGGACCCTCTTGGTGCAGAGCACTGCTGGGGTCCTGCAAGTCTGTCAGACTGCAGCTCCCATTGTCCCCGTCAGTTGATGGGAACTGTGCCCCAGCTCATTGGAGGGGGCCGAGCAGGGGGGCCCAGTTCAGGCCAGCCGCGCAGGCGGGGAAGGCAGCGACCTACCCACTTGCTCCTGAGTGATGGTCACTGTCGGGAGAGAAGAAATCTTTTCTCTGTCTGCCGGGGGGGGTCCCGTGCTTTCCAACTGTCCCAGAAGCTGCAAAAGTGGCGGGGGGGGGTGGGAGGGGGAAGAAAGGAGGCGGTTATGCTTCACTGTGGAAATGCGGTCATCACAACACCTGAGAGTGGGGGAGAGAGCTCCACACAGGAGGAGAGAGGAGAGCGTAAAGTGGGAAGGTGGGTAAGCAGGCAGGTGCAAACTGCAGCTGTTCACGCCACAGAACGGGGGGAGGCAGGCCCTGCAGGGGCGTTTGCGTGCAGGAGGCCTCCTTCCGCACCGGCCAGCCCACCTCTCCTCCCCATGCAACACCCGGGAGCTGGGGATGCTGGAAGACACCCGCTCCGTTGTGCAGGCCACAAGCCTCGGCATCGTCCCACGGGATCGAAGGACATGCTCCGTGCCCCGCTGCAGCGCCACACAGCTCTTCATCAGCACCCACACCTTGCACACAACAAGCAGCCAGGAAGCCCCCCGGCCTCCGTCGCCTCCACTTCTCCAGGCGGGAGCCGTTTAGCCGGCCTGCGACAGCCACTGGCCACGCAGATGAGCAGCTGCGGATGCTGCAACTCTGCCAGGAGGAAGGGTTGCACCTCCCGAGCACCCCACTTCCCACGAGCGAAGCAGGCACAGCAGCAGAGACATGCTTGAGGTGCAGGCTGAAGGGATCGGCCGGGCTGGCCCTTTGCAGCCCCAGTCCTGCGTGAGGGCAGCCCAAGAGTAAATTGTGCGAGTTACCAGCGTGGCTTTTTTCGGACTTGCTGAGTTCGTATGGGGCGGCAGAAGCCAGCCCTTTTACCACAGAAGACAGATGACGCCTGGGTGGGGAGGCTCGCCTTCGCGGCTCGGCTCACACGCTCCCCTCACTTGGCGGGAGGTATGATGGCTCAGCCGGCCAGCGTCTCTCCAAGCTGCATCCTGCACCCTTGAGCAAGAGGCCGGGCTTGAGGACTGAGACTCAGTGGCAGGGCTGGGGAACCCCTCCTGGCCCCCAGGCTAAATTCAGGGCCAAGCTGAAAGCAAACCACCAGCCCCCATCCAAAAAGGCCCATTCCAGTGTCAAGCGATTCCTGTCAGAAACTGGGCCTCAGGGGAGGCATTCAAACCTTTCAGGATGGAGGGAAAGCGCCTGGAGGCCAGGAAGCTCAGCCCAGAATCCACTGACATGCAGTGGCCGGGGGGGGGGGGGGGGGGGGGGGGGGCTGGGACAGGGCATGCAGCCAGGTGGAGGCCTGCAGGGAGGCCGGTGGGGGCCCTCGAGCCTGAACCTGCCCACATAGCCAGCACGGGCTCCTGTCGAACTGGGCGCCTTCAACGCTCCCGCAGCATTTGGAAGGGGCCTCCCACAACGCCAATTATACACGTTGGGGGGAACCAGCGCAATGCAGAAGCTTGGGGGCTCGGCTGCAGACCATGGTTTTGCGAGGAAGCATGAGGCGCCTCGGGAGAGCTGCTCTCGCCACCTCAGTCCCCCAGGACAAAGGCGGCTGATGTGCCTTACAGGGACGTGGTCAGAAGGGCAAGACGGCGATGCAGACGAAGGAAACGGAGCACCGTGCAGGGCCACGCTGTCAGGACTGGGGCCCGAGCGGCCCTGCAAGCTCCTGCAGAGGCAGGAACACCTTGGCAGGTGCTGGCAGGGAGCCGCGGAGGGGCAATCCTGCAGTGCAGCAGGAGGCCCCGGAGGCCGGCGTAAGGGCCTTCTTTGCCACAGCCACGCAGGCGGTCTCCGAGGCTCCTTGCGTCCCGGCTCGCTGCACCTCCTCGCCTGGACCCTGGCGCCTGCCTGCCGCTTCCATCCATCCATCCATCCAGCCAGACCAGGGCCCTGCCTCCTCCCTCCTCCCCCCTGCCGGCCCCGGGACATGACTGCCTCCCTGGGACTTGACCCCCGGACTGTTTCCTTGGATTGTGACCTGGGACTGTGCAGTATGGGGCCGTGCCGTCTTGCTGGCTTGGGCCCTCGGCTCTTAAACCAACACATGTCCTGCTTCTGTCCCAGCGGCAGGAATCCACCTTGCACCTGCGTGAGGTGTGCAGCCGAGCAGCCCCATGCGGAGGCTTGGAGGCGGCTTGCCACATCCCTGGCTTCCCAGCCCCAACAGGCGAAGGCGCCTGGCTCTGGAGGGAATGTGCGATGCAGCCAGTGCCGAGAGGAGGAGGGTGCCTCTGGGCAGGTGTGACCTGCCGGCCTCTTTACCTGTGTGACAACAGCATCCAGGCCGCTCTGTCCCCAGGCGTAGTCCCCAGGACTCGAGTGCAACATGCCACCCCTGGAGGTAGGGAAAGGGAGAGACACTCAAGAGGGGAACCGAAAAGGGAGTTCGGGGAGGGCAGGGGTTGCGTTGGGGGGCTGGCCTCACTACCCCGGGTGTTGAGTCACAGGGCGTTACTACACAGCCAGGCGAAAGGCCTTCCCACCTCAATCATGGCCTTCAGTGCCCCAAACTAGCTTGCCACGTGGCTGCCTCACCCAGGAGGGGCGGCTAATGAAGCAGTGGCCCATGGCCAGTGGGGCAGGAGAGCAGGTGAGGGATGCCTGAGCCCCCTGGAGAGTCCAGGTGTGAGCTCGGAGGAGGGGAGAGGAGGGGAGGGGAGTCGCGGCCCCAGAGGCATTCTCCGTCCCCACGTCAACAGGCTGGAAAGGGGTGATTTGGAGAGGGCGGTCCCAAATCTTCGACCCCCTGGTTGCCAGAACCCCCCCTTCACTGCTCCCCTCACCACACCCCCCCCAGGGTGGTGCGGCCGAGCCTCAGCAGGCTGCTCGCCAGCATCCAAAACAGCCAGTAAAAGTCGTCACCAAGCGCAGCCTTAACTCACCAAGAGAAAGGGGGAGGCGGGGAGCCAGGAACCGTCGAATTCGCTAACAAGCCCGCAAAGAACTGCTGTATTATTCTGTTCAGGAGAGAAGATTTGGGAACGGGGTGATGGAGGGGAGGGGAGGGGAGGGGAGGGGAGAAGCACGTGTGCAAACGAGTGGCAGTCGGGCCGCCTGCGCAAAGGGGCTTCTCGTGCAGCACCTCAAGAACCGGGCAGACTTTTTCTGGCCGCCGAAGTGAAAACCCCCTTGGCCAAGACATGAAACGCTCCCCTTGGCTGGTGCATGTGAGACGGGGCAGAAAAAAGGTACCGTGTGGGACCGAGAGAGGGGGGCCGACAGAGTCCCAACCACGCCAGAGAAACCACCCCATCGCCGTTAACGCTAATTCAGCCCGCTGGGATTTTGCTGAAGCCCAGTCTGCAGACCCAGATCCGCCCGTGAACGCCAGCCCGGCAGCTCCACACCCCTCCAAGTCTTGGTTTCGGGAGCCCGGCGACTCCTGAGCTTGGAGGCAGAGCAACCAGGCACAGAAAAGCCACCCGGCTGCTTCCGGAAGCGCCTTTTGCCCCCAGAGGGCCCCCCCCACACCCCGCTCCCTGGCACATCCTTACCCTTCAATGGCAGGCGACCGGCTGGGCCGCGTGGGGAACCGGGGCCTGTTCCGCAGTGTCATGGGCAGCCGCGGGGGCCTGCTTGGCCCCCAGAAGTCCGCGTGGGCCTGGTGGCCCCTTTCGCTGTCCCTGCCGTCATGCTCCAGAGAGCTGCTCAGGAACGGAAACACCATCGAGCGATCCAGCTGGTCCCAGAACTGGAGGAGCGGAAAGGGAGGCAGGTGAGGAAACGTGCCCAAGGGACGAGCGCAGCGTGCGTGCAAGGGAGCTGCAAACACACCAAGGCGCCATGCCGGGCGACGGAGGGGAGGTCCTGGTGCACAGACCCATGCAAACTGGCCAAAAACGCAGCGCTAATTCTGCCTCCGCTCCTCGTGGGGGGAGGCGTACGATGGTGCAGAGCTCTGGAACACCAGCCAGCCACTCATGCTCAGGCCTCTGAAATTCGCCATTCACTTCGGGGCCCTCCTTCACAGGCTGAAGGACTGGAAAAGTGTTTAGTTGGAAGCCAGGAACCTCAACAGACTGGCAAAGACGCCAATGCCACCCAAAAGGAACTGCACGCGGCCTCATTGGCCCAAGGCCAGGGGACTCGCAGCCCTTCTTGCACCCGCTGCAGGCACCTTCCTTGGAAATGGCTTCCAGCCCTGCAGCTCCTTCGTGCTGGGACACAAAAGCGACTGGACGCCAGGAAACGGCAGATGGGGTGAAAGATGGCAAACAGGAGCCGTGCTTCCCAATGTCTGTATAAGCCCACCGCTTAGGGCGGCCTTGAAAACCGGCAGGGTTGCTTACCCGGTTTTGAGCATTTGCAGAGGGGGTGGGCTGCAGAAAGCGAGCCAGCGTAGAGCCAGACATCCCGCAAAGGCAGGGCCGCTTCGCGCCAGGTACAGCGTGCCACTGGGAGAACAGCTGGTTGGGCCTGAAAAGCGAACTGCCTCCTGCCGCTTGAGCAGGGCCTGCACATGCACCTGGGGGCCTGAGCACCCGAAAACCACCTGCCAGCCAGGTGCTGAGTGTCTGCAGGTAAGCTGAGCCACCCAGATCACTTGACAAGTAATGTTCTGGCATGGTTTCCAGGCGGGCAAGGTGAAATTTAAGCCCCGGCGTTCTCTGGAGCCCAGCTCTCCTGCTCCATGTAGGAAACCGCCATGTCTGGCCCTCAGTCCATCTGGCCCAGGAGTGTCAGCACGGGCTGGCAGCCAGGGCTCTCCAGGGTTTTCCAGCCCTACCTGAGGATGGTGAGGACTGACTCAGGTGCTTTCCGAAGGCATGCCAACAATTATGCCTCTGAGCTGCAGTCCCTCAGTTACAGTCGGTCACCCTGGAGTGCTCAATTCCTTTGCTTGGGGCTCTTATTCATTATGCATGGGCCACAGACCAACTTCCAAGGACGGGTGGTTGAAAATTCAGTTGGCAACTCCAGACTGGAAGAGTTAGGGGTTTTTAGAAGGGAGATTTCAGTCCATACCAGCACAGGGAAAGATGGATAGTTGGCTGTTTACTTGTTTTGAGCCAATTCCCAAAAAGCTTCTGAGAGTCAGTGTAATGCAGTGGTTAAGAGTGTGCAACGGGGATTTGGGTGACCCAGGTTCTAGTCCCCACTCAGCCACGGAGCCCACGGGATGACTTTGGGCCAGTCGCAGACTCTCAACCCAGCCTACCTCACACGGTTGTTGCTGTGGGGTTTAGACTGAGAACAGGGGGAGAAGGATGATGCAAGCTGCTTTGAGTGCTTTAAAAAGGAAAAAGGCAGGATATAAATATAATACATGAAATAAACAAATCCTTAAAAATGCTTGATACTGTGGAGAGCACTCTCTGGCTGCCAGCAGTTCGGAAGGTGCTAGAAATCGTAGAAATATCTGTGTTTTAAGATCCCCCATTCATGTTGTGTGAACCAAGCCAATGTGAGAACCGGCTACTTGCAGGGAACCCTGGGCCAGGGTTCTGGAACAGGAGTGGCTGGCTCCTGCAGCCGGCCACAAGGCTTCCCCAAGACAGCAAGGCCGTGGGACACTTTGGAACCCGGGGCAAGAAGGCTCAGACTCTCAACACTTTCACAGTCAAGAGCTGCATAGTGTGGAAACCCGCTTTCATTTTTGTGAAATATGCCAGCTGGAAAGGTGGTCTTCTCCCACTGGGGATCTTAAGATGTGTTGGACTGCAATTCTCACAATTCTCAGCCAGCCTGACCATTGGAATTATGGGGCCTGCAGTCTAACTCATCAGGAGAGCACCAGACTGAGGAAGGCCACTACAAGAAATGGGCTGCTTTTACCACAGTTTCCTCTTCTCCAAGCAAAGACTTCTGAATAAAGCTGACCAGACGTTATTTATACCATCTAGAGCAGAAGTGGAGACTTCGGGGGTCACCTTCCCCTGCAGGGACTCTCCCCCACTTAGCCAAAACACAGGCAGTTCTCAGCGGCAACCAAGTCTTCAAAGGGACAAGACTAGCTTGAAAACCAGCCGAAGGACGGCCTGCTCCCTCTTTCACTGCCACCATCCTGCGCAATTTCAGTGGCAGAGGCCGCTCTTGATTTTGTCTTCTCGGCCTTGCTTCAGATGCAACGCTACGCAAAACCAACCACGCTTGGAATAAACCGGAGCAGCTTGTGGACTTGCCCAACCCTCCCTTGGCACAGGTGTGAGGGAAAAACCGGAAGCATTGCTTCCACTTTGAAACTTGTCTGTGCTGTGTCATTGTAGCCAACAACAGGCTTTGGTTAGTTTAAACTATGGTTATTGACACAAACCAAGATCAAACTGTGGTTTCTGATCCTGGCTTGTTTCAACAAGTCACAGATGGAATGGCGAGTTACACTTGCACCAGGCCTGTTTCTGTGTCTTCCTATGTACATACTTTTTCATAAGCAGAGGATCATGTACTGTGAAGGCAGTCTGACTCTGGAACGTAGCTGTGGCCAACCCTTCCAAAATGTCCAGGGCTACCAAAAGCAAGGATGGTCTGAATTTCAGTGGAATATGAGCAGAGAAGAGCAGAAGACTGCTGGAAGCCCAGCCCCTCGCCCCTTTGAGACTGCACAGCTCTGGGCCACACAGGGTTAGTGCTTGGGTGCTCCCGAACCAGTCAGCCTCCAGGCATATTAATACGCACGCACCCCTGCCCCAGGGAGGTGGAGGAAGCCAGGCTCAAGGTCTGCAAGTAAGAGCTGCATTATCTGACAAAACAGGGCTCAGGTGCCGCATCCCTGCGGGGCAGCTGAACGTCCAGAACAGACTGATGGCGTGGCTCACACGCCCGCGAAGCAGCAAGACCCACGGCAGCCCGCGCCCGGCACACTCTTGCCTCACCCAGCGGCAGCAAGGCTGTGACAGCCGGAGCCGAAGTTGAGGATGAGCTCAGCCATGGGAAGCTGGCTGGGGGTGCTGAAACAGCAGCAAGTTTTGATATGCTGAGTGGAGATGCTAAATCCAGAAGCAGCAGTGGCCCTCCAGGGGTCGCTGGGACGCTTTATTTTCAGGGCAGCTTTATTCTGAAGGAAACCGCGTGTAGAGCTGAGGAGCCGGAACACGCTGGATCGCATGCAGAAAGAGGCTGACTTGTTATATGCTTACACTCGTTGGTCCTCTCATCTCCAGCTCCCCTCGGGCTTTGTCTTTTCTAAAAATCAAGGTTTAAGTTGAGCAAGGGCTGTCATTGAGCTGTGGACTCTAGTGATCCTAGTTCAGCAATAATAATTTGTGGTTTGTTAATCATGACCAACCCACCATTTACATCCCGAACACAAACTATGGGTTCTCCATGGTCACAAAACTGTGTTTTGTTACTTGATTACCCACATGTCAACAACACATGGTTCAGCGACAACCCACATTCCACCACTAAGTGTGCCTCAGTCAGTTAATGCCCGAAACCACAGCCAGGAAGGTACACAGCACAGCATGACAAAAAAGAATATACTGTGAAACGGTTCCAAGAAAGATGCGAGTAAAACTCATGACGAAAGAATAAGGGCTCTGGAGTCTCCAGAAGGGCCAAAAACGCCCTTCAACATCTCCTGCACTAACCCGGCAATGCCCAAAGTGGGTGGGGAAGAGATCCGGCCGGTGGGGGGACGGGGTTGGTTGTTTTAACTTTGCAGTAGAGCAAATAGCAAGAATAGAAAGAAAGAGGCATTTGGGCACCAGGGGTTTGCCCAAGAGGAAAGGGAGCGGCAGCCCAGAAAGGCTTGGGAACCACTGCTCTAACCACTAGACTGCAATGTCCTGGTCCCTCACGCACCCCAATGTAGAAATTAAGTCCATGTGGGACAACGGGAAAAGGGCTGGATTGATCCCAAGAACCCAGGATTCAAATTCTCACCAGGTGACCAAAGGGCGAGTTGCGTCATTCTCAGCACAACCCGCCTTGTGAAAGCAAACCTGGGGTGGGCGGAAAAAGACCGAACATTTGTTCCACTCTGAGCTGGCCCAGCAGGAAGAATTCAAATTGTGGCAGCCCGCTCAGTCACCCACTCCAAGTGTTATGAAGACAGATAACAGACAATCAAGTTTTGGGCACTTGAGTGTGTACTATGTTGTCCATAATCCACACAACAACCCTGCCAGGTAGATCAGTACTAGTGCCCCACATGCCAACTGGGGCTGGGAAGTGAAAGAGGTCAGGACAACATGGCAGGTCTCTGAGGCAGGACTCAGACGGGAGTTGGTTCCACTTTCCAGGCTCTGCCTTAAGCCGGCCTCAAACGCAACGGGGGTGCTGTTGGCGGTGACGGGAAGCCGGGCCGGGCCGGGAGCTGGGCTCCGTCACGCGTGTTTCCTGCTCACCCAGCCCCTGCCCGCTCCTCTGTGGGATGAGACACCAAATCAAGCACATCTCAGAGGAATCTGCAACAGTCACCCACCTAAATATACAATTGCTTCAGCTCAGCGCTATAATTAACTCGCTTATAATTAACTCACTTGCGATGCATCTGCAAAAAGCAGTGAGTCGGCCTCTCCAGCAAAGGCCCTGCCAGCCTTGCGTCCCTTCAGCCAACAGTTTCAGGAAAAAACAGGCTCCTGGAAGTGTCCTGCTTGATGAAGAAAGGCTTGGCGTCTCGCACAAAACATCGTTGACCTGAAGCTTCTAGACCTTAGGTAATTTAGACACCACCCAGCCATGAACTGCTGGTGACATTAACCTGGAACAGCCTGGACTTCTGGCTTCTCTGCGACCTGCCCTTCTCTACCTTTCTGGTCAAGCGCTTCAGGACTTCCCTCTCCCTAACGCGATCCCCCTGAAGAGCCGAAGGACAGCACAGCAGTGGGAACAGATAAGCTGCCTAAAGCGCAGCCCCCGCCTTGCGCACCTGTTCCACACATCCCCCCCCCGCCCCCCGCCAGTCAAAGTACTCCTAGGAAAAGCCTTACCTCTGCAAATGGGGTGGAAGGGCTGTCGTCGATCCCGCCGCCGCCGCCTTCTAGACAACTAAGGAGAGACATCAGGTGAGGACACAAGGGCCCAGAAATACGGCCGGTGAGGCCCGCCTCCTGGGTGGGGCTGGGGCTAAATATAGGCCGAGGGCTGGCTGCGCAAGCAGATTCTCCGCGAAGGAGCAAGATGTCATGCGGGCAGGCGGGAGGGAGTGAAAGGGCGCACAGGGGGGACTGCACAGTTCTTGGGCCAAAGAACCGGCACGACACAGGTGCTAACAGAGCTTTTCCCCACGGAGCGAGATGCATCAGCGCAGCTGCACAGCGAGCCTGCAAGGAGGCTCGGGGGCGCAAGGCCACCGCTGGTCCTTCAGACCCACAGGAAGCGGACCAGGGCGTTCCTGCCTCTGGCCAAGAACCCGGGCCCATCCCCAGCCAGCGGCCCTCGTTTCATTTCTGCGGCACCCAATGGTCACGCCTTCTTGGGAAGGTTATGAAGGCTGAGACTTCAACAGGACAGCACAGAATGGAGGCTGGCCTACTTTGGGCACAACCGAACAAGGCCAGGCCCCCCTGGAGAAGGCAGTGACGCAAGGGAAAGTCGAAGGCAGAGGAAAAGGAGGAAGACCAAAGAGGAGATGGATGGACTGCACAAAGGAAGGCCCAGCCTTGCGTCTACAGAGAAGATGCTTTGGAGGGGCACCCGTTCCTAGCATCGCCCTAAGCCAGAGACGATGCGGCCGCATGTCACAACCTAGTAGCACGAGATCAAAAAACACAGTAACACAGCATTTAATGCAAAAAGTAATTAACAATTGACAATACAGCTCCCAGGACTCACTAAAAACCCATCAGATGCTGTCAAGGGCCTGGGAGTCGAGGAAGGCCTTCGCTTGGCAGCACTGGCAGGTGAGCTGGGGTGGGGGGCGGGGGGCTGCCGTCGCCACTGGTGTGGCTAAGCAAGACCACCAAGCTCCACATGAGCCACAATCTGGCCGGTATCAAAGCCTGGCCAGATGGAGACTGCCAGTGTTCAGCTGCGTTTAAAGCATCATGCCCCGTGGAAAAGTTTCCCACGGGAAAAGTGTTGCACTGTGTAAGGAGCAAGACAGCCTGCCTGGCATAGCTAAGCCCCTGGTCCAGACCTGGCCTCGGAGGAAAGACGGCACAGGTGGAAGAAAAGTCACCTTGACCTTTGCCAAAATGTTTCTATTTCAGAGAGAAGCCAAAGGGCACCTCCAGCCTCCCTGGAAGAACATCACGTCACGGGGAGACCACTCTGGTCCCACATATGAGCTCGTACAGGTGGCTCCCCTCACCCCTCCTGGCCAGAACAAACCCTTTAAGGATTTTGAAACTAAACTCTGGGGGGTGAGATTTGCTTTTCTTTTCCTCCTCCTACTCAATGCTATTTCCTTTTGTGTTGCATCTTTTAGGCTGTAAGCCTGAGGTGAAGATGGTTTCCACCTGAATTTCTGTAAGCTACACTGGGAGCTTTGGGTCAAGGACAATGTACACGTCCGCAGAAGAAGCAGCACCTGCACCTGCACTCTTCAAGGCCCAAATTTTGCTGCAACGCCCTGGCGCTTGGCAAAAGGTCCCCGAACATGGAATGCCTGTCCCTCGCAGTGAAGTGGAACCCCCGACACTCAGCTGTAGCAAGGCAGGCAGGCATGTCAGGAAGTTATACATGTGGATATAAACAGCCATGCTGGGAAAGTGGTGCTTCCCTGTCCAGCTGCAGTCTACCTTCAAGTACCACATGCTGGGAACAAAGCATGAAAGGTTAGGGCCCCACATTACATGTCTGTGGGAACCCCAGAGGTATCTGGCAGCCCTGTTTTGGAAGCAGAAAACCCCAATAGAGGAGCCTTGATACGATCGAAGTCTTGTGTTCCTGTGACCAGGTGGGGGCACAGAGGCCGGGGGGCGGGGGATGAGCAACACCATGACCACAAATGCACAAGGAGGCAGCTTGCTTCCATGCGTAACAAGGAAGCTGCACAGGGCTGAGCCAACACTTCTGAATTCCAAAGTGGCGAGGCGCTGGGGGGAAGAGCAGGGAGCATGAAGATTTTCCAGCCCAGAAGGTGACACTGAGTCATACCAGGGCTCATGCCAAATTTGGCAGTCAGGCCATAATACCCTGCAGGATGGTTGTTTTTTTTTTCTTTTTTAACCTAGCTACCATGTGCTCAGGACAAAATATAGCCAGGTATTCGCCTGGCATAATCTTCCATTTCTAACCAGCACGTCCCCCTCTGCCCACTAACATAACTGCTTCCACTTCTGAAAGACAGTCATTGACACTTCTTTCTGCGGGAGCTGAAGAGCAGGACCCCCCCACCAAAAAACCCCCCACTCTGTGGACAGCAAATCTCGGCAGACCCCGGCCAATCCCAGCACTGAGCATCTGGGGGAAGTTCCATGGGCCACACATGCAACAGGTTTGTTGCCCCAAACTGTGGCCGATTTCACTTAACCTCAGACATAGGAAGCGCATCTACTAACGTAAGCATGTGGCAAACGATACCTGGAATCATCTGTCACTTCTTCAATAAAGCCGGAATCACATCTGGGGCACGTGTACTCCTGCAAAGAGAGGGAGGGAGAGAGATGGTAGTTTTAGGCCCAAAAGGAGGTCAGGCAGAAAATACGCCACACAAAAGCCAGCCCTGGGCATATGAGCAGTCAGCAACGCGCAGGCAAAGGCCTGGGAGCCTGCCAAACGACCCCCCCCCCCACCTCTGCGTAGACACATTTCATCCTCACAACGAACCTGCGTGGTAGGTCAGGCTGAGACACAGCCGCTTGCGGGGGCCCAGGGTCAGTGGGGGGCCCTGCGCCTCCGTGGGGTTTGAACTCGGTTCTCCACGAGGCGTCCATCACGCAAAGACCAGAAACGGCCAGCAGCCGTTTCAGGGCAGACAAGAGCGAGAGAGACAGTGCACCAACGATCGACAGGCACTGTGGCCTCAGGATGCCACCTCCACCACCAGCACGGGGGTGGGGGGTGGGCGGCAGTGGGCAACAGGAGACAGCCGGGGCAGATCGAAGAACCGCTGCAGTCAGAATACTATCTAGACGCGGTGGGTAGGGGGAAGTGGGTGAATTACTGACTACGGCCGATGGAAAGCCCACAGATGGCATAGCATTTCACACTGAAGAGAGTGGACAGCCGCCGGCCGAGGCTGCTTCAAACTGGAGTCCGGCTCTGAGCAAAGGGGTCGGACTCAACGGCCGACACAGCCCTTTCTGGCTCCAAGGTTTCATGAGAGAAAATACTTCTGTGGGTCCAGGTTATGAGACAAAGGGCAAACTCCACGCTAGGCATAATTCGGAATGGAACAGAAATAGAGCTGCCAGGATCTCACCCCCCTCCTGCACATCTTTGGTGGGGCTGCGCTTGGAGTACTGTATTCAGTTCCCGCCCCCGCACCTGAAAGGGGACATTATTGAGTGGGAGAGGACAGAGAAGGGCAAGGAAAACGATCGATCGGGGGCTGCGCTCGCTCCCAGAGGGAGCAGCTGCAGCAAGCGGGACTGTTCAGCTCGGAAAAAAGGCGAGGAAGGGGAGACATGGCAGAGGTGCTTAAAATAAGGCACGGTGTGGAGGAAGTGGAGGGGAGGCATTTCTTCCCCTCCCCCATGGCGCTTGAAACCGGGGTCATCCCATGGGTTTACTGGTGGGAGACTTGGGACGGATTAGGGGGAGCACTTCTCCACACGGTGCATGGCCAAACTGCGGGATGTGCTCCTGGGGGCAGTGGTGATGGCCACCACACCGGGCGGCTTCAGGCGGGGGCTGGGCAGATCCACGAGGGAGGGGGCCGCCGGCTCCTAGCCTTGCTGGCCACGTGCGCCCTCCTTCCCCGGAGGCGGCCTGCCTGCGCGCACAGGTTGCTGAGGGGCTGGCGGGGGAGGTCTTGCACCCCCCTGCTTGGGGGATCCTGTGGGCAGCTGGGTCGCCACCGTGTGTATGGGACCCTGGGTCAGACCCTTCTTAGGTTCCCATGTACAGAAGGCTATGAATGGGAGGCCACGGAGTTAAAGGATGCATTTACAAGAGGGACGAAGCCAAGTAAGGTCATGCGGGAGCCACTTCAAAGAGCCCTTTGCACTCCACACGCACAAACTTTGACATGTAACAATGAGCAGGGAGTATGGGACCAGTCTAGATCTTTAATAGCCGCAATATGTCCATGAAAGGAAGCATTTTGAAACCATTACTTGCTTTGGGATATGCACCTCTTTTGCAGGGAAAAAAAAAGTTTGCCCCCAAAAGTTAAATGCTGGTATAAACTGCACTGCTTTTTCAAGTTAGACATAGCTCTTCGCAAAGTCTGTGGTACAGGGCACCAGTCTCATCCTGGCGGATGGATTCTTACTGGCTATATTTATATATACAGCAGGACTCCTGCATCCACAGAGAAAGGGTCCAAGTCCCCAAGCAAATGCCTGAAACTGCAGTACAGCAAACACTACACTGCACATATGTTTCTTTTCCCACAATTTCACCAAGAGTAGATCCGTTCTTACCACACCTCGCAGCAACCGCAGCCTATGATTTTTTTCTTCCCCGCTTAAATCGAGACCTTTCACTTAATGGAAGCACTGTGTGACTTCTCCTTGGCACCTGAAAACTTTTCTTTTGGCCTCTCCTTTGGAGCGAGGTCGACTGTGGTTGAGTGAAAGCAGTAACTGAACCAGTGGCTATAGGGGTCCTGCTGTACGTTTACTCTGGACATTGCTATTACTATTACAGTGCATGTGCAGCCCACCTTGTTCGTCTTGCAAGACTCCTCCTCCACTAAATTGCACCCACAACAACAACTCTGCGAGGTTGACCAGGCGGAGCGTGAGTGACTAGCCCGAAGCCGTGGCTGAGCAGGTTCTTGACCCTGGATCTCTCAGGTCTACTGCCTTTGAGCTCACATCCTTCCATCAAAGCACAAAGGGAATGCAGGATCAGGGCAGGAAGTTCTCTGTCTCTTTAACAGCTGAGACTGAGACCATGCAATTCATTTAGCAAGGAACTGCTGGATTAAAAAGAAAACCTTTATATACAGATATTGTGAAGTCAGCCCTATTTACCTTCCATCAGTGAGGCATTCTGAATATTACAAGGAAGTTTCTGAAAGAATCCAGTGAGGTTTGTATTTCAAATGCTTTTTTCTGACTACTGAAAGACGGGTGCCTTGTATATTAGTTTGCAACAGTAATATTTCCTCATTGTCCACCATTTACAACTATAACTGTAGAGTATTATTAAAAAGCTTTTTGTATGACATGTCAGAAACATAGAGTGCTGCCAGGCCTGGACTCCCCGCATCCTATACTTCTACCTCCTTTGTTCCTAAATGTGAGTCCTTTGCCAGCACCATAGAGGAGAGGATCAAGATGAATCTGTCCCAGCCTCCTGCGACTTGCACGTCTGATCAGCAACCTTGCTACCGCCTCATCCAAGCCATTTATTAAAAATGCAAGACAGTTCCGTGCCTAGGACACTCTGCTGAGATTGTGCTCCATTAATTAAAAATTGTTGTCTATGGGTGATGAACTGGCTGTGGAAATGCTCAACAGCAGCCTGGCCAAAAGCTTGCTGAAGTAGATATATCATGACCACAGTATTATTTATTTATTTATTTTATTTATTTAAAAATTTATATGCCGCCCCTTGCAGCAGCCTCCCACTATAGTATTCCCACTATCCCCCAAACTAGAGATATTTTCTAGAGGCTCACAGCCTGACTGCTTAAATCATCTGTTCCAGAATTCTGCCCAGGACTGATGCATCAGAATAGCAAATGAATTCAGCATTTGATACTCGTATTGCATAAGCAAAGGCAAAAAGAAGTGGTCTCTTCTTCTTTTTTTGTCCTAATACACCACAAATAGCTGGCCAGAAATGTTTCAGAAAAAATTAAAGCACACATAATGTGATTTAAATGTTATATTATATCGAAACTTTTACTATAATATTTTAACACTACAGACAGTAGCACATCCCATGTCCTTCACATACTGAAAACTGTTGATGGATTCAAACTATAGCAATCCAAAGAACTGTGCATCACTGTCAACCATTCATCTGTTTTAACTTTTACAACTCGTAATGACAAACTGGTGCAATATAGAACTCCTGATGAACTGCTTGCCTTTTGTAGTCCCTGCCCACCCAGTTTACAAAGCAGCATATGCGCTGGCTCACACATTTGCCCATGAGAAGCGCCTGAAGGACATGAATGGGAATCACCTCACGTATTTGCTGGTAGAAACTGCCTGAGCATCTTAGAAGCTGCCAAGTTTGCCAAATAGGGTACCTACAGCGGGCATCCCTTCTGTCTTGAGAAGGAACCACAGAGCACTGGGAAATGTCTAGACCGTGATCACTGCCCAGGATCCTGCTAGGTTTTCACTCCATCGTCACCCTGACCGTGTGAAGAAGGTTCGGTTGGCTCTGAGCACTGGCCCAAAGGCTCCCAGTAGCTCTCATGGCCAAGAGCACACCTTGAACGGGGACCTCCTGGGCCCCCCAGTCCACACGCGAAGCACCACGCCTTTGAAAACCTTTCTCAGCGAGTCCCAGGGATACTTATAGGGCCATATTTGCCACCCGGGGATAGGATTTCAAGTTCATCCTGTGTTTGTTCCTGCGCTCTGTGCATTAGAATACAGGCGAGAAAAGCCACCACTGCACCTTCCTGATCTTCCTGCAACCTGTGGGTCCATCGTCCTGCTGCCTCCTTTGACAAGGGTGCTCTCGTCCGGAATTCCTGGCACCATAGTTAGGACTGAATTTTGGTCATCTCCCACCCAGGAGTCATTCAAAGCCCTCCTGATTACGGCTGTGAGGCTCCTGCCAAACGATACTGCTCCCAGTCCCTGTTGTCCAGCTGGGCATATCAACAAATCAGTCCAGCAGGAAGCACTGTGCCCAGCAGCGTTGCCAAGCGAACAGGCAGTCTCCAGGGGAGGGCCTGAGGCGCATCCAAGGCCTAAAGGCAGGGGTGACGTGCAGCAAGAAGCAGAGCCAAGCGAGGGCCAGCGGCATGGACGCTCCGGGAAGCGAGGCACAAGGCACACAGGCCGATCCAACAACACTGCTTAGCTAGGCAGAGCCTCCTGAGCCCCAGCCAGGGCTCAGCTGCAGTTCATGATTCCTCTCCGCCCAGACTGCTTTGCTGCTCTCCCATTTGGAGACAAGCACACCTTCTCCAAGTGGCTCTCAAGGCCTCTCGGGGGCCACTCAGCCCCTGCTTCAGAGACAGAGTCTCCCAGGCCATGCAGGGATGGACTTGCAGGCCTCTCCCCGGGAGCTGAAGCGTCTCCTGACATGTGCTGTTCTGGAGTTCTCTTTGCTCTGGGAGCTCTAATTCCTCCCATGAGGAATCTTCCTCCTGGGGGAGCGACTTATTATCTGCAGGGAGTCCCTCGTGCTGCTCCTGCAGGCCACCGTCCAGGAAGGGAACCTTTCCAGCCAATGTTCAGTACCCTCCTTTCTCTTCCAGGGCTCTGACCTTCAACAGAAAGGATGGATGAAAGTAGCATGCGTGCCCCCGGCTCTTCCTCCCTCCGACACAGAGCATCATACTCTGCCAGCCATTCCGCATTAGCCAAGGCAGCCTCCAGGAAGGCAGCACAGGCGCAGGAAGACAAGTCCGGCGCACACACTGTAGCCCGTGTCCCTCTCAGCAGGGACCCTTCAGCCATTATCCCCGGCTTGTCCATCTTCGAGTTGCTTTTTAATGCCGCCTGCCTGCACCGGCCGCACCATCTTCATCGTTCTGTGGCATCATGCATGAAAACCCCCTGGTCTCAGCTGCCCAGTTCCAGGGCACATGATGCCCTACTGTGCTCCACGCTTCCCCACTCTCGCCCCTCTTTCCCTTGAGCTCCCCTGCCACACACCCTTCTAGGAAGGGCTAACAACCTTTCCTATTGCTTGGTAAGCTGGAAAGTGCAGACCCTGATGGCGTCCAGGTTCTCTTCCAAGGCAGTTTGGTGCCGTGCTGGGTGTCCTCGGGCTGGAAGACTGCAGATCACTGGCACCGAATCCCCAGACTCTCCTTCAACTTTCCCCATCAATCCCTGCACTAAATAAGAAGCCTGCTGTGCTTAAACGCCCAGCTCTTGCCTGTCATCCTGGAACAGCCTAATGAGTTTGCAGGCCCCTCCGCCAGCCCAGTCAGCTGATCCCCTCCAGCAACGGGGAAACTTCTCAGGTCTTTCATTGTGTCCAAGATTAGCATGTAACGCACGTAACATTTTAAAAAGCAGACAAACAATCGGATCTCTATTCATTATGAAAACTGGAAATTTTCCCAGGCCAGAAGTCCCCAGAAGCATACAGCACCTGCCCACACATTCTGATCTTGGAGGTGTCACAGGAGAGGGAAAAGCCCAGATTGATAAAGTCCCATCCTGTTTGCTGGTAGAAATTATCTTCTGCCACAGATTCTTCACACACCTGGTTCAACGCATCCAAAACTGAGTGGAAAGCCACAAGACAGTCATCTGTTTCTTACAGTCCTGTATCACCCAATAGCCAACATCGCTTCCCTTCCTGTTCCTTTTTCTCTGTGAATCATCAGAATGTAAGGATATCAGAAAAGTCCTGCTGGATTGGGCCAAAGCCTGTCTAACAGTGACCAGTCAACCTCTCACAAGAAACACACATAAAAGATGGGGGGGGGGGGTGCCCTCCTGCCCTGCTCCTCAGCACCTGGTGCAGGCAGGTAGACCGCCTGTGACTCTGGAGCTGCCGGGAGTAGCAGCCACTCACAAACTTCCCCTCCATGAATCCCCCCCCCCCACTTTTAGAGCCAGGTGGATGGCCTTTGCCACATCTTCACCTTGCAAAGGAGCCCTTGCCTGTCTCTGCTCTGAATGTCCCACCAGTCAACTTCAGGGGGTGACCCTGTTGCATTCTGGGATTAAGAGGAAGGGAGAAAAATCAATATCGGTGCAAAATAGAGCTGCCAGGGTACTGACAGGGACTGGGCGTGGTTCTCATATCACCCCAGTTCTCCGTCAGCTCCACTGGCTCCCCATTGAAGTCCGGGCCCAATTCAAGGTGTTGGTTCTTACCTATAAGGCCCTAAACGGCTTGGGTCCTGGTTACCTAAAGGAGCGCCTGCGGCCATATATGCCCTCTCGCCCCTTACGATCAGCAGCAGAGGCTCTCGTCTGGGAACCCTCCGTGCGAGATATCAGGAGGGTGAGTACCCAGAGGAGGGCTTTCTCTGCGGTGGCGCCCCATCTGTGGAATGCGCTCCCCAGAGAGGCTCGCCTGGCGCCGTCGTTATTTGCTTTTCGGCACCAGGCGAAGACCTTTTTATTTAGACAGTATTTTAAATGTTAATTTTTTCTAATTTAAGATTATTATTTAATGGTTTATTTATTTATGTTGTATGTTTTTAAATTTAACCTGGAGATGGGCCAGTTTTTAATATTGTATATGTTTTTTAGTGGTTGTGAGCCGCCCCGAGGCTGCTGCAAGGGGTGGCATACAAATATTTAAATAAATAAATAAATAAATATTGGGCCAACTGAATTCACCCATTATTGCAACGCTGCTGCTGCTTCTTCCAAAAGCTGCCCTAATTTCAGTTTCCATTTCAAGATCCCCCTGAGCATTCTGGTCAGGGGGACAGCACACCCCTGGTAGCAAAGTATTTTTGATGCCCTGTCTTTTTTGATTGTAAGTTGCAAGGAGGGACTGTTTTCTTTTAGATGGCAGATAAGCTTGTCTGGAAGCCTCTGTAGTTGAGGACTGGGATAAAAGTCTGTTAAATTTAGAAAACGTACGTGCAGGATATATGCAAGGGAAAGATGAAGGAACTCTTAGGAGCAGCTTCTGTGCAAGGGAAGAGTTCAGTACTAGATCAATACCAGGCATTTTCTGTTGATCTATATCCCAGCACCAGAAAACGCATCCACCACAGGCAAGGATTCTACAGAGACAAACGCTCTACCTGACCGCAGGCATGCAAAGGTCTCTGAAGGATTCTGACAATGCACAAGCCTTCTCTCTCATTGCAGTAATGGCTTTTATAAAGGCAAATACTGAACAGGCACAAGGGAAAGCTGGATGCACGACCAGGTCCTTGTGCTTCTTCCAACCAGCACCAGGTCAGGGCCAAGAAACACAAGTGCTGGGATTAGGGCCAAGCAATCACATGACCAAACAGAGAGAGGGGTGGCTGGGGGGGGGAGAACAGGAAAATCCTGCTGAATCAAACCAAGGGTCAATCTAGCCCAATATCCTGTTTCACAACGGCCAGGAGGCGCCCAAGCTCTGGGGGCGGGGGGGGGAAGCATGAGTTCCCCCACTCTTTTGTACTCAGCAATTGGCGTTCACAAAAGGCACTCTGCCTCTGGTTGGGGAAAGTCCACCCAGCAATTAAGCCTAACAGCTGGTGGCAGTCCAGGAATGCATCTCACCCTTCAAAGCCGTCCCAGCCAGCGGCAGTGAACTCCTCCTCCGCTGAGCGGAATGGGCATCTGCCACCGCTTTGTTTCATCACGCACCTGGTTTGCACATCACAACGGCCCAGGTTTTGAACAAACTCTGAGTGATCGTGAGCAAACAGCAGGGAGAGGCGGCGCCCGCTGAAGTGCGCAACCCAGGGGGGGCGCTGTCCCTGGATGGCTGCCCGCGATGTCCAACAGAGTTTGCTCTTTGGGCCGCTTCACTCCTGCTTCAATCAAAGCCAAGTGGTGAACAATCCGTGTGTCCTGCAGTGTAGGAACTGAGCTTTCATTTGGGGTAAGGAGAAGCATTCTCTACCCGCCACCTCCATTTTTTGCTCCCTGACAAAATGTCACCCACCAAGCCTTTCCCAAACTGGCGTCTTCAGGATGCTTTGCAATTCAGCTCCAATCAGCTTCAACCAGCAAGGCCCGGTGTTGGGGATGATGGGCACTGTAGTTACACGTTTTAGGGCATGGCCGCTTTCTGCTTTGACAACCGAGTTCTCAGGGCTTCCTTGAAGACAGCCCACCAATACACTTGGCCCCCTCATGAAGTGCTGACCGGAAGAGCAGCAGTCACAAACCAGAGGACCGTACGGGGAGGCAGACACACAACGGCACAGCTCCCTTCGATCTGAAGATTTGCCCAAGCAACCACACCAGCAGATACAGCTTTAATGGGCGGAGCAATCGCTCAAAGCTGCTGCTGGTGGGCGGAGATCAGTCAAGAGGGCCGCCAGTCAAACTTGCGACTCTGCTTTTATGCTGGTCGCACCAGGAAAACCCGCGTGGCACGGTGGCTGAAGTGCTAGAGTGGGGTTCAGGAGACCGGGGTGAAGCCCTCACCTGGCCATGAAGCCCGCTGGGTGACGTTGGGCCAGTCACCACTTCTCAGCCTAACCCGAATGGCAGATACACTGCGGGCTCTGCAGCACTGTGGGCTCCTGACAAGAGGACGGGGGGGGATATCAATACGGTGCAGTAACAGCCACAACCACCAGAGTTAGGGAGCAAAGGAGATCACAGGTAGGCCATCCTTCCAACAGGCAGGTGCAACACTCACACACAGGGACCACTGCCAGGCCAAACTGCACTGTAAGCATGGCGAAATCAAGGAAACGAACTCTTTCGTTGGCCACGAACGCCTGGCTACAGGGAGCTTGCTCAAATTAGCACCTGCGGCCAGTGATGTGCTTTTTTGGCATTCCACAAGTGCATCTCAATACCACCAAAGGTAGCATGAGCATCGGATTTTGCGCCAGCATTTCAACCCTTAGCACAGGTGCGTTCCCAGCACACTGCGGCTGCATCGCTGTAAGGGGCAAGAGCAATGCAGGGCACACGCAACAGCTGTTCTGCCGCTTAACGCCGGCCCGGCTGCACCAACACAAATAAGAACGGGGATCTCCAGTTTTGTTACTACCACCCAGCCAGCATCCATGAGAAGCGCAGCACCTGTTTGAGAGCCCGGTGGCTGCTGGATACCCACAGGAAGGGAAACTGCCACCACTTTCGGTCCAGCCTGGAATATTTCCACACTGTACTGCCGTCGTTTCCTGTCTGATTTTTCTGCCTTTTTCCTCTGCTGAAGAACTCAGGCTCTACATATGGCCTCTCATGAGAAGCTAGTCTGACTCCACATACAGCGACAGCAAGCCCTTGAAGGCTTGCCATAAGACAAGCATTCTCATGGCAAGCTTTAGTTGTCCTTGGAGCCCGAACTTGGAACAAGGAATTCCAGCCCCTGCAGGGCTTTTTTTAAAAAGGAAAAGTATATGGTGCCCCTTCCATCCCACTCCTCAGCCAAAAAGACTCTTGCAGAGGCTTACAAAGGAATGCAGCCCAATACAGTCGGAACACACAAGAGGAACTGAAGGAAACATAGGTATGTAAGGATTATGCACCTCAAATACAGCATGAGTGTTAAGCTACTTCTGCTTCAGAAATCCTCAGAATCTTTGGATCTAGGCACACGGAGGGTACGTCTTTCAGAGAGAATGCTTAGTGCCTTCACCCAACTACAGTTTCCATTCTTTATATAGTAAAGGCCTGTGCGTGCTCGTCTTTTTCCGTCTCTTTTCCTTCTTACTGCTTTGTAAAAAAAATAAGGAAAAAGGAAAAGCAAATACTACTCATAGAAACACAGAAACAGAGCAAGTCAGAAGGGGTTTCCTGGGCCATCTAGTCTGATCCCTGGCTCCAGCCAGCTCCACTTATGACATGCCTACTATGTGCATGTCCAGCCTATCCTTGAACATTCTCACGGATGGGGCCTCAACCACCTCCCATGGAAGCCCTTTCCTTACCCTCAGGGTCCGAACCGTCAGGAAGTGCTTCCTGGCATCCCAATTGAACGCTGGTTCCCTTGAGCTAGTCTATCCCTAAAATCACAGCATTAGAAGTTGGAAGGGGCCAGAGGGCCATCAGGGCCAACTAACTGCTCAGTGCAAGACTTCCAGTTACACCATCCTTCTCAGGTGGCTGCCCAGCTGCATCTTGAATGGCTCCAGTGTGGGAGAGCCCCCCACCTCCCAAGGTCACTGGTTCCATTGTTGCTCTGCTCTAACAGTCAGGAAGTTCTTCCTGTTATCTAGCCAGAATCTGGTTTCCTGCAACTTGAGCCCCTTGTTCCATGTCCCACACTCTGGGATGATCGAGGAGAAATCCTGGCGGTCGTCTTTGTGACTGCCCTTCAAGTACCTGTACAGTGCTCTCCTCTCTTCTCGAGGCTCAACATGCCCAGTTCTTCCCCTCTCTCCTCACAGGGCTCTGTCTCCAGTCCCCGGATCATCCTTGCTTCCCTCCTCTGAACCCTTTCCAGCTTGGCTGCATCTTTTTTTCTGTGGTGTCCAGAAATGGATGCAGGACTCCAGAAGAGGGCGAAGCAGCGCTGAGTAGAGGGAAATTAGTACTTCATGGGATCTGGAAGCAATACTTCCATTAATGCAGCCCCAAATAGCATTTGCCCTTTTGCAGCCGCATCATCTTGCTGCCTCCTATCCAGCTTGTGATCTAAAGCAATTCCAATTTCTGATGTGATCCACACACATTATGGACTCCCCCCCCCCCGCCCCGCCATCCCAAGAGCGTTGACAGAGTTGTTTTCCAGATCAGTGTCCTAGGAAATGCCCAGTGCCATTCCGGGTGACTGCAGAATGCACCGACAAAATCCGCGATGGTGGAGAAGCTCCTCTCCGTCTTCCCACCAAAGAACTGCCAGAAGCACTTGCAGCCCAATGGTCTACAACAAGGAAGGGAAATCCAAGGGGTCTGTTACACACACCAATTGAATTATAACGCCCATCATATCCAGCATGCATAGGAATCATGGGGGTTGTAGTCCAACACATCTGGAAAGAAATAGGTTTAAAACAGCTAGTAAAAATAACTTAATATAACCATACCGTCCTTCCTCCCCAGTTTCAGGAATTTAAGGGACTTACTATCCATAATCCAACAGAGAGAAAAGGCAGGGGTCAAGAGGGGAAGAAGGTGCAAATATTTTCTAAGCGCCAAATGTATTAGGAAAGGGGTTCCACCCCTTTCCTCAAGTTACTTGCTTGGTCTTGGCTTTGCTACCAGTAGCTGACTTCTCTCCTTCCCCTGCCCTCATGAGTTCGCTTGAACAAGACACACACCATCTAATGACAGCTCCTCTGCCTTGGCATTATGACATACACCTGCAGCATACAGAAGCAGCACAATTCAAAATGGTTGGTGGAGAGAACGCAGCCGTTCAGCCTCCTGATATGTGAGCAAGAAAATGGAACAAGCAGCTCTAATAAGACAGTTCTGTGAAAAGCTGGGTCTCGTGGTGCTTTTGCTGAGAGCGCGGACCAGGAGTGCACTGGAGCCGCTGCAGCTGTGTTTTCACTTTCTGAGATGACTAGTTGCTCTGATTTCTCTTTCAGAGGAAGAGAACGCTTTGCAGAGCCTTCAGCTAAGGGCTGGAAAATCCCGGGCACACGGCCAGCAGGACGCCTACAAGTTCGGTGTAAAGTTAGGGCCATCGGTGCAGTTCTTTTTGCACAGGGTGCAAGAGAGGAGAGGGGGATAGGTACATGAATCCCCATCTATACTCAGATCTCATTATCCAGATTAACCCGCAGATCCCTATGAGCTGCCCAGGGACCCATCAGATCACTCCCTAAGAGACAGAATGACAAATGAAACATAGAAACATAGAAACAGAGCGAGTCAGAAGGGGCCTCCTGGGCCATCTAGTCTGACCTCCGGCACCAGCCGGCTCCGCTCATGACATGCCCACCATGTGCATGTCCAGCCTATCTTTGAACACCCTCACCGATGGGGCCTCAACGACCTCCCGCGGAAGCCCATTCCACGCCCTCGGGGTCCTAACTGTCAGGAAGTGCTTCCTGGCATCCAAATTGAACCTTGGCTCCCTGAGCTTTGCTCCATTGGAGCG
>JAIXND010000342.1:0-15941 GCA_023646645.1 Varanus salvator macromaculatus | reverse complement strand
AGCATCACTAGATTTCTCTCTATTATGAGCCTTTCCATTGTGTTTCCTACAATGGACGTAAGGCTAACAGGTCTGTAATTCCCTATGTCCCTTCTACTACCCTTTTTGAAAATTGGGACCACTGATGCCACCCTCCAGTCCTCTGGAACGTCACCCGTTCTCCATGAGGCCTCAAAAATGGAGACCTGCGGGCATGAGAGAACCCCTGCCAACTCTCTAAGTACTCTCGGGTATAACCCATCAGGGCCTGGCGCCTTTGTAATGTCCAATGCCCTAAGCAGCCCCTCAACTTCAAGGGGGGTGACTCTAATCTGTGCCCCTAAATCCCCGGCCTCATCTAATCTCCCTTGTCCAGCTTTGGGGAGAACACAGAGGCAAAATAGTCATTTAGCATTTGTGCCTGTTCCCTCATATCAGTCACTGGATCCCCTTCCTCCTTATTTAGTGGTCCCACCACTTGTCTCCCCTTCCTTTTCCTATTTACATGCTGGAAGAAGCCCTTTTTGTTGCTCTTGATATTCTTGGCAAGTCTCAGCTCATAATCAGCCTTAGCCTTGCGAAGAATCCTTCTGCAACGGGCCTCCTCCTCCCGGTATACCCTTTTGTCTATTTCCCCCAGTACCCATTTCCTATGGAGGTTCCTCTTTCGTCTAATCCCCCTAACCACCTCCTTTCGCATCCATGGCGGCACTCTCCTCCGCCTCCCCACCTTACTGACTAGAGGTATTGTCAGGGCTTGCGCCTGCAAAACCTCCCTTTTGAGTGCCATCCACCCCTCCTCTACTCGCTTACCTTCCAGTAACCTATCCCAGGAGACTTTCCCCAGCCTGGCCTTCAGTTGGCCAAAGTTGGCCCTCTTGAAGTCCCAGCTTCTAGTGCTCGCCCTGCTGCACGGCCCCAGTCCTCTGATCTCAAAGCAAAGGATGGAGTGATCACTCGCATCCAGAGCTCCCCTAATCTGTACTTCATCTATCAGCTCCTCCCTATTGGTCAAGACCAAGTCCAGGATGTTTCCCCCCCTCGTCGCCTCTCGGACCCTCTGTGTGAAAAACCCACCCTCTAGAGCTTCTAGGAAGCGACGTGACCTGGCTGTCACCGCCGAGTGAGTCTCCCAAGTAATATCCGGGAGATTGAAATCTCCCATAATTACTGTGTCTCTCCCCCGAGATATCCTTAGAATCTGGCCTGTCAGGACATCATCCAGGGTCTCAAGTTGACCTGGAGGGCGATAACATACCCCCACTGTCAGGTCTCTTTCTCTGTCAAAACCCCTAAGTTTCACCCAGACTGCCTCTACCGAATCCCCATCTGTGCTGCACTCTATCTCACTGCATCCTATCCCTTCCCTGACATATAAAGCCACACCCCCACCTCTCTTTCCCTTCCTGTCCTTTCTAAAAAGGTGATACCCTTCTATGTTCACATTCCAGACTTGCCTTTCATCCCACCAAGTTTCTGTGATTCCCACCAGATCGTATCCTCCTATTCCCAGGAGAGCTTCAAGCTCTTCCTGCTTATTACCCATGCTCCTAGCATTGGTGTACATGCACCTCAACTCCTTCCCACTAGAAGACGTCCCAATCCAAATCTCACCTCAGTCATTAATTTAATAGGTGCCCTTAGACCGCAGGTGGAGAAACTGAGGCCTGCGGACAAACCTGCCTCTTTCTTCCTGGCTCCACTGCCTTCTGCCCCAACCACCAACTATTTAGCAGTCCTGGCTTTGGGGCATGTTTTCCTCCCATGCTAATTGTGCTTACTTGAATCACAGCACTACCTAATCATTCTATAAGAGGATGCAGGCCAGGTTCTTCAAATACTCCAGTCATTACTTTGGTTCCACCTTTCCTCCAATGTGCTCAGAAAGCCACACAGGCGTTATCGCCCCGTTCCCCGTTCTTACTCTTCAACAGGTTAGGCTGGGAGACTAGGGCTAAGTCACTCTGTGGCACTGAAGGCGCCAGGGTTACTACACCGGAAGGACTTGAACCCAGGTCCCTGCCCTGTTTCAAGTCCAATACTCATCCCTGGCTCGGGCATTGCTTTTGTTCCGTCACGTTTGCTTGTCTCTCCGTGTGTTTTCTAGCTGCTTTTAATGAGCAGCCACAGTGCACGGTGCCAAACCACCTGGCTCTTCGCACGCTTGGACTGATGCCATAAAGAGACAGGAGCCCAGAAAGAGAAGCAACCAGACCAGGAAGTAATTACCTCACTGAGTCAATCACATTCACACCATGCAGTGCAAAGCTAGCCTTTCATGCTTCCACTTCTCCGAAAAGACAAGAGGAATTTGCCTAAGGCTGTTGAGTGAGTGGCCCTGAGGAACAGACTTGGGCAAGATCTGAATGCAGCTCTCCTTCGCCTTGCTTCCCTCTTCCTTCTTCCTTCTACCAGCACTTCCCTCTTGTCATTCCAGTGTCAATTGCTCTTTTATTCCAAGTTAGCATTAGAATTTGCAGTTTAAGGAGCCAGAGTGAATCAAGGGCTGGAGTTAGGAAATAGGAAGCAGGAATTACACAGATTACGCTAAAGTCGGAATTGTTTTGATTGTGAATACCGCTCATAGACAGTGGAGCAGCAGAGAGAGCTGCTGAGAAGTATGAACATTTCCCAGAAATAACAAAAGCAAAAGTACATAGCAAGTTTTGGCTCAGTCTTTGTCTGTGTGGGCAGATGCATTCTCTACCAAGAAAATTCTCCACTAAGCGTATTCCTCTTTTGAGTTTTAATATGTTCATTTATTGGCACAGTTTATTCAATTGCATTAAGACAAGCAAAAATTCCTGCAGGCTAAGACTTCTGTATTCCAGGCAACTTCCAAACATTAGTCACAGTTAAGCTTAATAGTACAAACCTTATGGTCTAGCAACTTTATTTTCTGTGAGATGGAACTGTGAAATGTTTATGTCTATATCTGATACATTTAATACTTGCTCTATACAAAATATGAATAGAGCTAGCTTAGATTCTTGACCTACTGCATAGAAACATAGAAACAGAGCGAGTCAGAAGGGGCCTCCCGGGCCATCTAGTCTGACCTCCGGCACCAGCCGGCTCCACTCACGACATGCCCACCATGTGCATGTCCAGCCTGTCTTTGAACACCCTCACCGATGGGGCCCCAACGACCTCCCGTGGAAGCCCATTCCACGCCCTCGGGGTCCTGACTGTCAGGAAGTGCTTCTGACTGCAGAAACACCATTGGTGACATCAGGAAATCCTGAATAGCAGCTACAGAAAGCAAAGGGCCACAAGGGGCTTTAGAGTGGTGTTTCTGCTGAAACAAAAGGACAGCTGAAACACAGCGCAGAAAAACTGCCAAAGTCAGCAGTTGAGAAGGGAGCCAAGCATGAGCAGGGAGTGCGTGTGCGGGCAGGGAAGACTGAAGAAATGCAAAGGGGTCTAGAAGAGCGGAGGCAGATGTCAAACTCGCAGCAACACTTTGGAGGCTTTACCAGAATGCCAAAATCCATCACAACTGACGTTTGTTGAATTCACCCTCCCCAAGAAAAGAAACCCGCCACTTGGGGCTAAAGAATCTGGAGTGCAGAAATTGTTCTGAATATATAAAGGGAATGGCATGCGTGGTCCTCCACAAGAACCCACTGCTGGTTCCTCTTGCTCATTTCAGCAGTCCAAGAGAGGGGAGCCATTTTTGTCACTTCTGCTGTTAAACGGCTGGGAGCCAGAAATCTGAAGTGATCCGCTGAGCCTCTGCCCACCACTGGTCTCTAGATAGCATAATGGCCAGCACCTTGCAGTGCCACCAAAGAAAGCAAGGAGGGAGCTATTCCCGCACATACAGTTTTGCAGTTTTGGCACTTGCACCTGTGACAAGAGCAAGGGGACAGCAGCGTGACGTGTGCTGCCCTCTTGAAGACTCCCTTATGTCCCCTCAACTGCACAGACCAGGTAGCTAAAAGAAGATTCCTACCTGCATCGCACAAGCATTCCTAATCAAAGGCACCAAGCACCACCAGCCATGAGTCAGGGTCATGTCCTTGGGTGCCTGGTTTTCTAAGATCCATCCATTTTCTGGAAGTCAGTGTGGAGTTTTTAGTGAGAAACACAGATGGTTAAGTATTTGTCAAGCCAGTCCAGCATTTTTGAAATGTTTTACAAAAGGATTTACAGGGATATATAAGCTACCCATGCGCAGGCATCTTTCACAAGTAAAACATGGTTTTCAGGAGACAGTTATGTTTGGCATTTTTTAAAAAAGCACCACAGTATCCAAAATACAGCAGTACATGTGTGGACACCAAAGCTCCTGGGATTTTTCCAAGCCTGGGCACTGCTCCACTTCACCGAAAGCACCACTGGGGTGGACCAAGAAGCTGCCACACACTCACACTGTCACACTGCAAGGCCAGGGGAATCCAGTGGAGACAAGTCCATCCATACAAGGAATATGAAGGCGCTCAGCAAGAAGTGACTGCTCACCCCTTCCACTTCCCCCCCCATTTTCAACCCCCGCAATCAGCCACAAATGCCCCCACAAACCATCCTGCATTCTCCATTCGCTCTCCAAGGCAGACAGCACAGCGAACTTACAGTGTGACAAGAAAGTCTCGCAATTCAAGATCCACCTGCCCAAGCGCAATGGAGCAGGCCTGCTCCCCGCTTCCCCACATTCTTTTCACATGCCCAGGCAGGTGGAAGAAACATGAAATTCACCTGCTGGTGAGTTGACACAGACCCACTAAGCCGAATTCAAGTTCTTTTAGGTTTGCCTGTCAGAAATGAGTTTAGACACCTGCTCCTTGGCCCCAGCAGGATCACAGCACCGCTGCAACAAGGAAAGGCAGGTGTCTGCTACATCCAGCATCACGCCCAGTTCCTCTCCCACCACCATGTGACCAGAAGCTGGGATGAGTATCCACCATCACACCTGCACTGGTGCTATCAGATACCACATTGTGTGTGTCTGCGTGACTACATTCCAGAATCTCTTCACTTCAGCCCACAGCTTGAAAGTTTCCAGGTAGAAAGGAAGCAATCCCATCTTGGTTAATACAGGGCTGCATCCTGAAAAACATGACACTCGTACGTTATCTCTTCCAGGAAAAAGACTAATTAGCAATCTTTGGTCCCAGATTAAATATGCTGCACACTTTCCTTCACCTTCTAACCTGAACCTTAGAATCATCGGTGCTTCCAGGTCAAAAGCAAAAGGGAAACCAGGCTACCTGCATGTCATCTTCACTGAAAGGAGAAAGAGGTTTGCTTAGCCATCCTAAGAAATTCACCCATCCAGATCCTATCATGAGTGTATTGCAGTGGAACTCTGATGATCTCCTTATCAGAACTGTCTTTCTGCAGAATAAGAAGGTTGCAGGCTGGGTTTTGAAATGTGATATGCAGACTACATTTTGTATTTCATTTTTAAGTACTGGTATTTATCCCCCAAGAAAAAAAGAAAATAATTATCAATGTCCTAACTGCTACCACTGTATTTTTGAACCTTGTGCAACCAGGCACCCTGCCTGTCTTTTGCCTTTGGAGAACAAAAATCTTTCTTGGCTTTTTTTTTTTTTTGGGGGGGGGTCCACTTTGTTCCCCTTCTGTCTCCTAATTCCTGAAGGGTGACTTCAAACTGCTTTCCCACATTTGACCTGCTTCTTTTGACCAAACGCAGAAGGCGCTCTCACACACTTTCCCCCTTCCTGTCACCTCTGTATGAGATACAGAATTCCATTCTCAGCCATTCGTTGAAAGGGAGAGAGCTGCACGTGAACAGGAATGTCTTGCTTCTCCTCATAGCCCCACCACATGTTCACCCAGAAGCTTAGGGTCCTCTTCCAGTAATTTGCACACTTACCTGTTCAATATTTGGGCAGCCTGATGCAAGGGCAAGCACCTTGTAGCACTCCAGATCCTTTGGCCCACAACTCCCATCAGCCCTAGCCGGATAAGCAATGGTGGTGGTTCACAGGTGTTGTGGCCTTCCCGATGTTTCAGCCTAGCCTTACCCCATCCCCATCTAACCCCTTCTTCCCCCATGCATGGGGCCCGACTTTCCCCAAACAAATTCTCCTCTTTTCCAAACCCCATGGTGAGGAAAGGTCAAGGAGAAAAAAAGAGACTGCCTTTCTGGATACCTTCTTGACTTTAGAGGAGCAAATTCTTTTGTACAGCCATGCTAGTCAGAATAATAATTGCTTTATTATAAAAACCTGCACCCAGAATATGGGAGAGGAAAGGATTCTGGGGTATACAGCAGACATCCACCCATACCACATCCCAACCCCTCATTTATTAGGGAGACGGGAGGCGGGTTACATGTGGGGCCCAAATCCTTATACCTTCTTCTCCCAGTGTTTTGGGGGGGCGTGTGGCGGAAGGACCTTCTTCTCTGCTGCCCCCTCCCAAGACACTCCTATAACAGGTGGGGTGGAGGAGCGAGGGGACTGGATTCCGATGTCCTCTTTAAAAATAAGTCATTCCATTACATCGCAGTCCTGTCCCATACTTTCCTTGGAACGAATCTCATAAGGCTTCCGGGGACCTTACTTCTGAGGAGACTCACTGCAGGCTTCGCTCCTTGGGCTGCCAGGGGCGAGGGTCCTACCTCAGCCCCTCCCCCTTCCCGAAGCGGACCCAGGCGTCCTGCTCTCAAACGGCCCCCGCAGAAGGGCCCTGGAGCCCCGACTGCCCTCTCTAGGCCGCCCCACACCCCTAATTCAGGGGGACCTTCGCCCCCGGCCCTTTCTTTGAATGTATGAGGGGACACAGAGAGACGACGACGGCCCCCACCCCCTTACCGGCAGCTTGGGGTTGACCTCCCCCTGGCAGCTGTGGCAGAAGAAGCGGTGCTGAGAGACGGCGGCCGCCGCTGCCGCCGAGGCCTCCGCCATCTTGTGAGGTCGCGGCCGCGCCGGTGCCGCCGTCAATCCTTCGGCTGGAGCGACAACGACGCTCGGCCGCGCCGGCCACTGACGAAGGCCAGCCGGTGCCTAGAACGAAGGACCGGAAGCGGCGCCTAGGGGACGGCGCTCTAGCAGGGAACTTCCGCTCTACTCTAGTGCTTTTCCTCCGCTGCCTTCTTGCCTTCCCGGAGGAGGTGGACGATGCCGGAAGTAGTTCTCCGACTGGGGCGAAATACTTCCGGTGGAACGCGGTTGCTATGGTTGCTGTGGTGGTGGTATGTAGGGGGGTAGGCGTGAGGCCTACTCGTGGGAAAAGGCGGAGGAAAAAGGAAGGGAAGCGGGGCGCGTATTAGAAGCAGGCGAGGAGAGTGATCTCGGGTAGGTGGATGAAAAGGCCCCGCGGGGTTTGTGAGAATTATTATTTCGGGTATGTTTATTCCGGCGCTTCCAGACCATCATGGTGTAACCTGATGGCCTTCTTGGCCCCTGCCAGCGCTGCTGTTCTGTGATTCCATGATCGATGCTCGAAGCGGGTCTCGTTAATCATAGTTAAAAGCGGTGGGGGTCGTGCCGTCAGGATGTTAAACGAAGGGTGCAGAAGCAAGCCCTCCGAGTCTCGGCATGCCCCAGCCAGCTCCCGTGGGTGGCAGCCCCGTAGTTCAGGGGGCTCAGATGCGCGCGAGCTCCTTTGTGTCAGCAAGGCGGGGGCAGGGGGCCTCCACAGGATGTGGGAGCTCCGAGTGAAAGACGCGTGGCCGCAGCTCTCTTGAGCGTCCCCGCAACCCTGCTCGGGCAGGGGTGGTGCTAGGAATAGAAAATACAGGATGCGAGGGCCGCTCAGGCCTGAGGTATTATTGTCATTGCATTGCATTTATATTTCACCTTTTCCCTCTTATGAGGACCCCGGGACAATTTACATGGCTCAGTTTAAGTCTCACAACAACAACCCTGTGAGGCAGGCCAGGCATTGAGGGAGTGGCTGGTCCAGTCACCCAGTGAACTTCACGGTTTAATGGGGACTAGAACCCAGATCTCCTGAGCCCCAGTTCAACACGCTCAACACCATGCCACTCTGGCTCTGGCATTTGTACTTACTAATGTGCAGATGCTCTGAAGTCCCTGTATGTCTTGTCTTCTAAAATCAACCCTATGCATAACAGGGAATGTATGGGCTGGGGAGAGAAGGCCATATGATTACAGGATAAAACTTCATGTAGAGAGATTTGCGGGGAGCAGTAGGAGGTGAACCCCCTGTGGGTAAAAACTAGGGGGATCCTAGTCAAGAGAAACCATCAGGGCTCCTGGGACTTGCTTTCAGCAAGCGTCCCTGGAAGATAGTGATGGGGCAGAGGGCTTCCCAGTTTGTGGCTCGTTACTTCCAACAGGTGAAGAGTTGGTAATATCGGTATTATTATTATTATTATGACTGAAAAACTCATTTTTTGAAATTAAATTGTATTGAATCTTTATTTGTTATCTTCCGGTGCAATTGCAGGGGTAGGTAGCTGTGATCTCTCATTGCATAAGTCTGTACTGAGCTACATTTCCCAGCAAGATGACCCAGGCCGAGATCAAACTGTCTTCCCTCCTGCTCTGTGAACATTTTGGTGAGATTGTGGAAAAGATCGGGACACACCTCATTCGTATGGGCGGCCAGCCATTACGCATGATAGCCCATGACACTGGGATGTCACTCGACCAGGTACACTGCCTAATTTAATTTAAAAGGGATACTTTTAAATGACTGCTTAGCCCTGGAGAACCAGGATGCTGCAGTTAGAATATTAATTAGCCTGAGAGCGGTCTCTGCTTGGCCCTGAAGATCACTTTGGGTAACTTTGGGCCTGAGCATCAGCCTCATCCAACTTAAAGTGCTGTGAGTGGGGGAAAGTGGAGGGGCAAGAAGTCCGCTCTTGAAAGAGGGGCAGGATAGCACGTGCATTGCCTGTCTTTCCATGCCCCACGCCAGTCTTGAGCTCGAGGCACGCACAACCCAGCAGGGCAAGATCCCTGCAGAAGCTGTCCCAGCCAGGCCTCTTCCAAGTCTGGGCTGCAGCATGCCCTTTTCCTGTCCACTGTAAGAGGAAAATGCCAAGCTGACATGGGTGCAAGTGTGAGCAGATGGCTAGGTTCAAATTGCTCCTCAGCCCTGAAATCCCTAGCAGACCAGGCCTGCACAAAATTCATGGAAAAGGAAGGCTTAGGGGATCCCAAGAACTCTGGATCCCTGCGGTAAGACTTTTGCTTTGTCAATCCATGATTCAGTGGGGTAGTAAAACTACTCAAGCTTAGAGGGCTGTTGTGAGGGTTGCTGAGATCAGATACAGAAGTGTTCTGAGCCCATTGCGCACAGAGATACTGATAGGTGCAAAGTGCCTAGAGGGAAAAGGTGCATTAACAGCACTGCTGCCATGGGCAGAGAGATGTTTCATGAAGTTCATCCTCTATTCCTTTCCCTCCTCCTCAAAATCTTTTGCTCAGTGTTGAATATTGAGCTGCCAGGGATAGGAGGCAGCATCCGCAATCGACACCCCCTTTCCCTCTGCCCTTCCAGGTCCGGAAGGCCCTCTGTGTCTTAATCCAGCACAACCTGGTGACATTCCAGCTGCAGAAGCGAGGCTTGGTGGAGTACGAGGCCCAGTGCAGCCAAGTGCTGCGCATCCTCCGCTACCCCCGGTACATCTACACGGCCAAGACCCTCTACAGCGACACCGGCGAGCTGAGTGTGGAGGAGCTGCTGCTCAATGGCAAAATGACCATGAGTGCCGTCGTGAAGAAGGTAGCTGACCGGTTGACAGAAACCATGGAAGGTGAGGTGCACCTCAGAAAAGTCACTCTTGGGGAGCCCTAACGTTCAGGCTTTGAGCAGCCTATTTCCTTTTCTTCAGATGGTAAAGTGATGGATTATGGCGAAGTCTCCAACACCTTCATACACCTGGCGGACACACACTTTGTCCAGAGATGTGCATCGGCTTCGGAAGAGCCAGAGTCATCGGACATCCCAGTTCCACCTGCGCCCGTGCTGGTGTTAAATGAGAAGGACATGTTTGCAGTTCCAAAGCTGAACCTCATAGGTGAGGGGGCAGGTGACTGAGACTGGCCACTGTTGTAGTGCTTATATATCTGTTATCCCTCACCCTGGCAAAGACCACACGAATCGTGAAAATGGAAAGGCTGTGCTAAAATATTGGCAGCAGTTCTGCAAGCGAAAGCTACTTTAGTTTATCCCGACCTCAGGGAGCAGGTAGTTTCAGGCTTGCAGGCAACCTGGATGCATTTGACAGCATTGGCTGCTGAAAAAGTGTTTGACAAATTATACTGGTGGTTTATCTCTGTGACCTTGGAAAAACTGATTTTCCACAAGAATTTTAAAAATAGATAAGTATTTTATATCTCTCAACTGTGTCACAAGTGTTTCCACATGAAATTCAAGTTTAGTTTAGTTTTGTTTTGTTTTTGGAGAAAGTACAAAACAGGATTAACAGAGCAAAGATATTTTCAACTTTGTGCCTTAGCAGTCTGAGTATAAAACAGCTTTGTACATAGAATATTTGTTATTCATTAGCATGTTAGTGTCTTCTTTACCAAAATTAATAAAATTGATAGGTCTGGTATACGTTTTGGTCACACTGTTTATTGGACAAAAACTGAATTAATACCTGTAAGCAGCTTAAGGTACCCCAAGTAGTTACAAATTAACAATTTTGCTGGTGTCCAGAAGCAGTAAAGTGTATTGGTGCCTAGAGATATTTCACAAATGGTTAAATTGCATTATTGGAGGGAAATACCTCTCATCTTGAAAAAACGGACTTCGCGTAAAGTGTTTGCGGTATGTGTGACGCACTTAAAACGAAGGGCGTGCTGCTGGGCCTTTAGGTGGCACGGTATTTTTTATCAGTTCCCCAGACATTTTTTCAGGCTTTGATGCAGTTGTCTAGCTTTGCCCTAGGCAAAATGGCTGGCACGCTGCACGGACACCGCCCCCGGGCCGAGCATCCAAGTGCAGACCCCCGGCACGGGACAGTGGCCCTCCTGCTACCCACAGTGACCTCTGCCTTTCGGCTGCTAGGGAAGGGCAAGAGGAGGCACTCCGATAATACTGAAGAAGACGGGGAACGGAAGGCCAAGCGACCGAAGCAGGACTTTGACAGCAAGGAGGTACTGAGTTCACCGTGCGGGGCAATGGGTCCCCTCTGTGGGTGGGCACGTAAATGCATCCCCCTTAGTCCAAAAGGAAGAGCAAAATTCCTGGCGGTTTCATGTCTCGGGTTGTAAGAGCCACGCTCAGTGATTCTGCTTCTCCAGAGCAACTCTTGCCGTGAGGCAACATGGAGTAGTGGATTTGGATGCCAGAGCAGCTCTTGGACTCAAGGCAGGGGTGTGGTGAGGCCGGCCAGCCTGCCTGCTAGCCTTCCCCACATCACCGGGGCCTGCCGCCCCACACCCTTTAACCAGGGACCGAGTCTTCTGGAACGCGGAATAAGGTGCCTAGGATTGTGCTGTAAGAAGAGCCTGCTATGTCCGTTGGCGCTTCTGATTCCACCACTAAAATGGCATAGGAGGCCCTCAGCGGCTGCTCTTCTATTTCATTTTTACTTTTATTTTTCCATGCACGGTGTCCTGGTAGTCCATATTGCGGAGCAGCCGGGTGGCATGAAGGCCTCACCTCTGAGGTCAGCGGAGAGATGCCGCTGCCCTCTTGCCGTCCCATGGCTAGCAGGAGCGGACTGAGCAGTGCAAAATGAAAAACTGGCTGCACAAACCGCGCAGAGCCACTCCCCGTGGACTTGCTCGATGAACGTGCGGGGCGCAAGTGGCAGGACTGAGCATTCCGTGAGATCGGGAGAGCATCTTGCTGTGCGCCGTCCCACCCAAGCCCATCGTCTCTCTGTTGCTGCTCTTTAGCCTCCCCCAGACGACGGGATCTACTGGCAGGTCAGCATTGACCGCTTCCACCAGCACTTCCGGGACCAGGCCATCGTGAGCGCCGTAGCAAACCGGATGGACCAGGTATCCCAACTCTCCTGGGGAGACCCCCCCCCGGTGGCCAGCCCCTCCCTCCTGGCAGGCTGCCGCTTTTCCATGCCTGATCAGCCTGGCCTGTGCCCTGAGGTGGCAGCCAGGGGGCTGGGACGCATCTGAGAAAGCAGCCCCCGGGCAGTAGGAAGCCTGCCCAAGGATCAGGATGCAGCCCCCTCCAGAAAGGGCTGCAACTCTGTGAAGACTGGACTGGTCCTTGATTGTGCCCCGTCCTTGGACGGCATTAAGCTGCCACCACCCATGGCTTTACATTATCCATGCATACATGTGCACAACTTGTATACAGTTTAATATCACAAGGCCTTAAAGCCATTTCAGTTAATGTATTTATAAATACATACTGCAATATAAAGCCAACATAAGACAGTGGAAGAAATAACAGCAGTAAAAAGTTTAGAACATTACAACCCTAAAGCAGCACCACATCCCAATGCATTACAAGTAAGGGAAAGCCCATGAAAACAAATGTGTCTTCATAATTTAGTAAATGAGGTAGTTTATAAGCGTTAATAATGTGCACATTATTCGTCTTCCTGCTCCAACAGACCAGCAGTGAAATTGTGCGGACGATGCTGCGAATGAGTGAGGTCACCACCTCTTCCAACGCGCCGTTCACACAGCCTCTCTCCTCCAACGAGGTGAGTGCCCGCTTGGGCTTCCAATGGGCTGAGTCTGGGTCCTGCGCAGGAATTGGAAGACACAGCCAGGCTGCTGCGACTCTGGCCGTGTGCCAGCTGTGGTGCAAAGAGCCGCGCAGCTCCTCCTGCGCCAGGTATCCTGTTTCAGGTTGCCTTGTTGGCAAAGGACATCAGAAATGACCAGGCAGGTGTTTGCCCAAGCCATGCTGTTGCAGAGCATTTGCGCAGCTCAGGCATAGCAGCAGGCTCTGGACTCTGCCTCTTCCGGAATGGGTTTCAATGGAGCATGTGACGTGGCCTGGGGAAGACTGCCCTGGACTCTGGGCCCCCTGGAGGAACCTTGTTGCATCCTCAGTAGGACTGGCACATGCGTCGCCCGACCCACCTCGAGGGCCCGAGCATCTCACCTTCTCCCCCTCTGGAAGGGAAAACTTGCCCCGAAATAGATGCGGGCCTGAGGGCGAGCCAGGTGACTCCATAGCTGAACCAGGCCTCGCCTCCAGGCCTTCCCAGTCTGCATGCGGCAAGTGGCTCAGGCTCCGCCTGCTGTCGACCACATCCGAGGGTTCACAAACGCACCTCCCTCCAGCCGGAGCCCAGTGCTGAGGGGACGAGAGGCAGTGGGCGCTCTTCAGCCCTGCCCTTGGGCCCGCCTCGCTTCTGTGAATGGCTTGGGCCTGCTTCCTTTACCCAGTGGGAGTGTTTTCCCTGGCAGTCAGTCGTCTATGCTAATAGCTGTTCCTGTATGTATTTTGTGTGAGAGGTACTGCACTGCAAAGACAGTCCTATTAGTCACCTGCTCTCTGCTTAGGCTCAAGAGCATTTTATAAAAAAGGCTGTAGAGGGTTTGATTATGTTTTTAATAGATATTCCGGTCACTCCCAGCTGGCTACAACATCTCCAAGCAAATTCTTGACCAGTATCTTACCCTGTTAGCAGATGATCCGGTAAGTAATCCACCTTACGAATGATGGTGATGATTATTAACAGTAGTGCTATTTTGAAAAATGTCTCTCAAACAGTCTGTACTTTTTATTTCCTTTCCCTCAGACCTAATAGACATGATGTGTTTTGCCCTTTTTTTCTCCCATAGCTGGAGTTTGTTGGGAAATCGGGGGACAGCGGTGGTGGAATGTACGTTATCAGTATCCTTTCTGGTCCACCCTAGGAAGAGAACTGGGGGCTGCAGCAGCCGTGGCAAAGGAGCCATTCTTGGAGCCTTCAAAGCCAGCCCTTTTCCCACCCCACAGTCGAAAGCCCCTCCTGTGCATAACCTTCAAGAGGGGCA
Organism: Varanus salvator macromaculatus; assembly: GCA_023646645.1. NCBI lineage: Eukaryota > Metazoa > Chordata > Lepidosauria > Squamata > Varanidae > Varanus > Varanus salvator. Next base: position 2,106 of record JAIXND010000342.1, on the reverse strand, counting down.
GGCCTGAAGCACTGGTCTCAGCTGGAGGTCAACATGGCGACATCCCTGCAACCCCTGTCTCCCTCGATCTGAGGTGGAGTTGGGCTTTTTTTTTCCAATTTATATCCTGCCTTTTTCCTACAAAGGGCTCAAGGCAGCTTGCATCATTCTCCTCCTCATCTTATCCCCACAACAACAACCCTGTGAGGTGGGTTGGGCTGAGAGACTGTGACTGGCCCAGAGTCACCCAGGTGGCTCCATGGCTGAGCGGGGACTCGAACCCGGATCGTCTGGTCCCAGTCCCAGGCTCCTCACCACTACGTCACACCGGCTTTGGCGTGGTAGGTTTTTTTGTTTTTGTTTTTTTGGTGATGAGGTACATTGAGAAGAGGCGGCTGCTGGTGAAGGCTTTACTTTTCCCGCCTTTTTAGGAAAACGGCATCTACCAACATTCCCTCCACTGTGAGGTTTGTTAAGGTGTAGGAGCTCGATGGACATAGTGCTGGGTGGTGTGGCGATGGCCATTAAAAGGGAAGTTGGTGGATGGGAGGCCGAGCGCAAGGTGCGGCGTTCGTGTGCACGCATAGCCAGCCCCTGGGTGCAAGCAAGGAGCACGCGGAAGGGCTGCTCCCCCTTCGCACGGTTTGGCATTTGCTAGGTGGGTCACGGGGGGGCAACGGTTGCCAGGCGGGATGGGCCTGGGCAGAGGTTCCTTAGGGTCCGTCTGGGGAGAGAAATGGGACGGAGGCAGTGCAGGGCTCAGAGCTGGAATGAGGACGGGCAGCGTGGCCGGTCCCCTCCAGCGCTGGAATGCTTCCTCGCCTGCTCTCCTGGAGTTGCCCCTGGAGACCCACGAAGGGCTCGGGCAGAGCCTGGCTGGAGATGGCCATGGTGGCGCGTGGCAGCTCTAGGCCTGACCATTTCTGTCCGGGGTGGGCAGCCGCTCTGGATGGGTTGCCAATTCATTCCCGTCCCCCAGAAGCTGGTGGGGGGGGGGCACAGTCCCCTCAGAATTGCAGTGAAATGCGACACTGGGGCGGAGGGAGGCAGGCAGGGTTTAACCCGCCCCCCAGTTTTGAAGCAATATCGGGGTCTCTGGGCGGCTTCTGGCTGTGTGATTTTTGGCCTCTCTCGGTGCCATCAGATTTCACTGGTGGAGCAGAAGGGGGTGCGGACATGGCGGCCCACCTTTGACTTGCCTCGTGCAGCTACCCGAGGGCAGGTGACCTAACGGCCTCAGTGTGTCCTGATGAAATCTGGGGGGGGAGGGGACCATCTCTCAGAAGCCAGCTTGGGACTCACCATTCCACCGTCAGTCCAAAGCAGGCTTGCAAAAGCTGGGCCTGGGACGTCGTTGCAGCCCCTCTGCGCTCCATCGCGCTTCCTTTCCATGTTTCCCTGACCTTCCCTGAACAGACCTCCACAAGGCCCTGGCATCTCTGGCCACCGCGACGCTGGACTCGATCGTTCAGGAGAGGTAAAAGCGAGATTCGGGACCAGGAAGTGGCTCTGAGGGCCCCCGTGCGTCCCCCTTCACTGGGTGCACAGCTCAGCTCTGGAATTTACTTCCCCAAGAAGGAGCCACCGGTCTGAGTGCCTTCAAAGTGGGGCGGGGCAAATCCACGGAGGAGGGGGCTTCCATGGCTGTGGTCCTCGCGGCTCGGTGGTCCCTCTAGGATCGGGGCAGCTGGCCTCTGTACTCCAGCTGCGGGGGAGCATGGGCAAGGGGTGCTGTCGCACTCCGGTCCTGCAGGGGAGCTGAGGAGCCGCTGCGTGCCCTGAGTGTGGCCTGGGGGCACCCCGGCTCTGACCCAGCTGGGCCTTCTGATACGAGCCGGGGGGGCAGCTTGGTGGTCTAACGTGGCGGCAGCAGTTGGCACTGCGCACGCGCCCCACCGAGGGCCGATCTGTCCCCAAGGGGCACCGTGCCTGCTGCTCACGATGGGCCCTCGCCCGAGTCGAGTCGCCCTCAGCCGCGGTGCACGCAATTTCCTCGCCTCGGTGGAGGCCACCGAAGCCCCTCTGCCTGCCTGTCTGAGTGCCTCTCCTGCTTTTTCCCAGGTCTTGGGTGCCTTGTCCCCTCGAGCCTCTGTCTCCCTGACACGCTTGGGGTATTTCTCCTACGAA
>JAIXND010000341.1:0-37428 GCA_023646645.1 Varanus salvator macromaculatus | reverse complement strand
ATACTACTATATATGAGCTAAGCACATCCTTTGGCTATAGTAAATACATATCCGGGTTCATGAGATAAGTTATGCCTACATAGGGCAACTTAGCATTCATACTTTTCCCACTTGCACCTAATTCTCTCTATGGATTTTGGACAGTTGCTCATTCAGGCAAGTTGGAGTAACTGTTTCTGCAGTAAAATTGCAATATGTGCTTGTCGAGAAGGATCTGAATTTCATGTGTTCCAACCTTATGTCATGGTACAAACATAATTTTCCAGTGCATCTCCTAGATAGGGGCTATGTCATTTAATGGTCCATAGAAGGTAGGCTATATCAAGTTACCTTTACAATATAGGGTCCCAACTTATGCACTGCCAAAAAAAGAGAAATTGCAGTGTAAAACTCAATGGCAACTCAATTGCATAAAAGTGGCTCATGTAAAGGTGCAAATTTAAAAATAGTAACTGTGATTTTCAGTAGAAACACAACACTTAACACTATATTATTATATTGCATTTATATCATGCCTTTCTTCCTATAGCAAGGAACTCAAGGAGGTTCTATTCCTCTCTAATTTTATCCTTACAACAATAACCCTGTGAGGTAGGTGAGGCTGAGAGTATGCGACTGGACCAAAGTCACCCAGTGAATTCCATGGCTGAGTGGGGAGTAGAATCCAGATTTCCCAGACCCCCATTCCAGCACCCCAACCACTATATCACACTGCCTCTCACATACCATAATGACGAAAACCACACAGATAACCCATGTGCCTGCTGAGTCTGCTATTTAAGTAATAACTGGGTGGGCAAAGACCAGGTAGGACACCAGCCATCCTGAGGCAGAGGAAGACCTGAGAAGACTTGAGTCTTTTTTTAATATCCATGCAGTTGTAAACAACAACTACAGCAGCAAAGCAGTTGATACTTCTCCGAAGAACTGTAGATCTGTTCTCTCTGGAATTGTTCTGGCTTTCTCCACTGAAGACTAGCTTGGTGAGTTTGATGGTGCTCTACCTTTAAATTTTATCCTGGCTTAGCTTAGTAAATGCATTTGACTTGTAGCACTCTATAAAAGCAAGCTGATGCTACTTCTCTTAAAGCTACAAGTTCTGGAGGAGAACTGTTTCATCAGTTTGAAGTATGCCTATGGATTTAAAAATTTGATATAGCAGCAAGAATGCAATCATAGGCATGTCTTGACAGCAGTAAGTTCTACCATTCTCAGCATGGCTGGCTGGGGAATGCTGGGAATGGCAGGATTTATCAAGGTCAGACATGGATAGGATTGTGTCTTCACTCATCTTTCCCTTAACTAAGTCTGGGGTGAGTGACAGAATGGGTGATAATAATGACACAGAAGCAAGTGGAAGCCCAGAGGCATCTCTTTTCACAACTACCTAAAGTGCTGATTCTAAGCTTTAAAGCCCTAAGTGTCCTGGGATGAAGTTACCTAAAGAAACCTTTAGTTACCTAGAGAAACCTTTATGTGAGCCAGCCCGAGGCTTTGGCGATGGGGTGGCATAGAAGTCTGCTAAATATAAATAAATAAATAAACCTAATACCAAACTGTATTTGTATTATTTGTATTATATTTATTTGTGTGAGCCGTCCCAAGGCTATATAGCAAGGGAACGGCATACAAAAACTTTAAATAAATAAAAACCTTTGCTATCATGTTTACCTGCCTGTTTTATGACTAGGGTCATAGTTTGAGGCCTTCCTCTAGACACCCCACTGAGGAGGCAAGGAGGTCCTTTTCAGGGGCGCTGCCCATTATGCAAAATGCCCTCATCATAGACACTTGGAGAATGTTTCAGATTCAATCCTTAGCCTTACCAATGAAAAATATCAGGAAACGAGTGATGCTCCAGTTAACACAGACCGGGCTGGGTTAAGTGGGCTAACTATATGCCCACTAGGGGTGTAAGTATTTTGTTGAGTTTGTTCTATCTGCATTCCTCATATTGCCAGGTGCCTTTCATTCCACTCTCTGCTTTTGAATGGGATCATTCTGATCTTGTGTTCATGTGCATTTATACACATTTGCACTCACAAAAATATGTGAACTCCTCCAAAATAGACTACTCCTTCCATTACATATTTTCATGCTTCATCCTAGGTTTTTTTCTTTTCTCTATCTATATTTGCATAAAATTCTGAAAAGTTTTTTTTTGACTGATCTGCAGGTCCATAGATTCTATCTATGAAACTAAGGAAAAGCCAATCCAGAATCTGGGTGAGAGTCATAAAATCTGAATTTATTTGAATTCATTGCAGATTTCTCTGACATTCATCATTGCTATGAACAGAACACACTGATGTTTTCCAATGAGCTTCCACAATCACTTGGTCATAGCCCAATATAAGTATTATCCCAATCCATGCCCCTGCTGACATGAGATCTCAGCTGCATTCTGTGGTTCTGTCAGTGACTCTAGAGACATTACATTGGAACTCACCACAGTCACTGGAAAAATGATAACTCATGCATTTGAATGATAACTCATTCGTTCCAAAATATCAGCATTTCTAGAAGAACATGACTTATACTACAAAGGGCACACTTTCACAAATGCCCTTACAATTAATTATATAATCTGCTCCCTCAGCATATTGACCCAAACACAACTTGGATTTATTCTTGCCCTACAGCTCCTGGAGCACTACCAACTGCTCCCTTCTGCCTATTCTATTGACCATGGAAGGGCTTTCTTCCAAGTACACTTGTGAATGGTTAAGATGCAGAATTCATCAGTGGTTTGTTAAATTGCATGTTTTTTCTAAAGGAGTGTTAATGCAGAGTTCATAGTCACTAATGGTACACGTATGGAATGTATTGATCCTTTGCAAGCATATTTTATGCTTGTGTTTGGGGAGGGGATATCCGTCTGCACATGCCTATATCTGTCTCTGCATAGGACTTTTTCAGATTGCCTTATCAACAGCTAGCAGTAGAACACCAATTTTCTTCTATAGAACAGAGACTTAAATGGTTTTATTGCTTCCCAGCATTTTCCAGCGCAATGTGGATGCCATTTAAATAAGCTACAGGCTGCTAATTATTCTGGCAAGTTTTCAGGTACTTTTGTTTGTCCTCAAATGTAAATGCAGTGTAAGGATCCTAGCACATTATTTGTCAAACATGGTTCTTAATTGATTTTTTTCTTTTAAGTCTCATTTGCCTCTTTGATTGCCTGGCACAAGCTATGATTATTTCAAACATTTCTTATATTGATACATTTTTTCATATTTTCTAGAGCCACCTTCTCAACATCAAATTAAAACATTAAATTGCTCAAGTGAAAGAGTGAGAAGAAATTACTTTGTAACAAAACTTTACAATAATGAATGCTTGCTGTAGAAAATTACATGGAGTGCAATCATTATCTCTAGATAAATTATATATTTTGTTCTTTTGCACTTCTTATGCATACAGTAACTAAAAGAAATGCTGCAGTACATTTTTATTTGTCAAGTTAGGAAATGCTGTTATTGTGCACTGTTAGAAAATATTCCTACAAATATTTTTAAAAATTCTATCTCTGTCATTATTTCAGAGATATAAACCTTCATTTAAAACAGCTTCTTTGAAACTAATGATATTCTACAAAACATTAAAGATTGGCACTGTATGGGATGCTAGGATGTTCACAGATGTAGTAGGCATATCAAAACACAATGACTGGTGGAAATTGGTGAATATAGTCATTTGTGGCCATACCCCTGGGGTATTTGTTTCCTAGCAGGCTTCATGTTGGGACTACTTTGCCTACACCATATCCTCCAGCCAAGTGTTTTCAACTCAAATTATAAAAATATTGCTCTTCGAATGAAAACACATAACTTTTACCTAAGACTGGCTTCTTCAGGAGAAAAAACTAGAAAGCAAGCAATGTAACAGCTTTGTTTAAAAAGGGATCCAGGAACATCCAGATTAGTTAGTTTAACTGGTCCAGTATGACTGAAGATAAAATTATCAAGTATACAGAAGTACAAATTTTCTTGAAACAAACTCAGCATGGTTTCCACAAAGGTAAATTCTATTTTAGCAATTCGTAGAATTGGTGGAGAGACAATCACTAGTAAATGTTGTATACATAGAGATGTTTCGCCAAATCCCATTAATAGACTCAACAGTCATGGAATGAGCACCATGGTTCCCTTAGGGATATGTAAAGAGCAGAAACTGAGAACAAATGAACAGTTCTCACAGTAGAGGAATGCAAAAAGTCCTATCTCCTAGGACCTGTATTCAGGTGACTCTTTTTTAATGTGCTCATTGATGATCTAGACCTAAGAGCAATGAGAATCCAGATTTGCTGATGACACCAAATTATTTAAGGTGGTAAAAAAATGTGAATACCCTGGACCAACAGAAAGATGAACAAGTGGGTCATAGATCAAATCAAGCCAGAAGCAAAAATGACAGAACAGAAGCTGTCATGCTTTGGATTGATCACAAGAAGGCAAGGCTCAGTGGAGAAGACAATCATGCTAAGGAAAGTCAAAAGCAGAAGACGACAAATATAAGATGGGCTGAATCCACAAAGGAAGCCACAGCCTTGAACTTAGAGGAGCTGAGCAGGATTGTCATGGACAGGACAGTTTGGAGGGTTTTAACTCATGGGATTGCTGTAAGTTGGAAATAGCGCATAACAACAACAACAACAACAACAACAACAATAGATTCTGAAGATTTCCAAAGGAACTAACCAAGGTGGCTTAATGGGCATTAAAGTGGCAAAAGTGTTGCAGTGTAAGTGAGTGAGTGGGAAAAGAATTCCAACCACATGTAGCAGATGCAGTCACTGAGCTATCAGTGACTGACAAGGGAAAGGGATGCTGGAGTCACAGTGGACAGCGCCATGAAATTGTTGATAGCTCCAGAAAAGGATCAAAAATAAAACTCAATTGGACTGCACCATCTGCACTCCTGTTCTGGGTTCCAGCCAGACAATGATGCTGCTGTCCATATACTTTGAATTGTGCAAGGACAGACCACTTCTCCCCTCACTCACCTGCTGTTCTTCCATTTTACTTTTTCCACTGTGGATACTTGGTTGTGGAGGGAGTTTCCCTTTGACATTAAAAAAAAAAAAAAAGTTTTTCTACATTTCTTGGAATCCACCCAGTCAGGGTGATACATCCTTCTGGTTTCTTAGTGGCCCTCCTTTGGCTTCAATTCTACTAGCACCTTCATCTGTGTTCTCTGAGAAAACTGCCAACATTCCCTTACATATTCACTTTCAAATGACTATGAGACACAACTCAAGATTGCCCCTTAGATAACATTTTTGGGGATAATATAATGTCTTAATTCCAAAGACTTGGCAAACATTATAAATAGCATAGGAGAGGGTTTGATCATCACTGGCTCCCTTTAAATTCTGTGGAACAAATTAAATGAACTGTATGTTTGCAAGAGGCACTAAGCGTACTTTCCTGAAAATCTGGGAGCAGCAACTGGACTTTTAGACCTCACTATGTATGTCTCTGAATAGATACCCTTATTTTCGTCCAAGTTTCTTTTTTATTTGCATCTTTAGAAGAAGGAACACACTACACTGCAGGATGGAAGGGGTATCTCTGTAATTGGGTTTTCTAGAGATCAATTTCTTGATTTATATGATAATTCTATAGTTCCCTTTTGCAAGGTAGTATATAGCCTAGGCAAGCCTATGGCCCTGGCTTCATATTTACAACAATTAATGGCATTAAAAAAAAACCTTTCCAGAACATAGTGTCTGTGATGGGGCAGACCTGGCTTGCTTTTTCAGTATGTGAACCTGTTGAAAAATGATCCTAAATTGGAGAAATTCCAGCAAATCTGCACACTTACCATGCAAGCCCCCAGTGTAAGAAGCAGTCAAATCCAGCAGTCAAATCCAACCCTCCAAGGTTCCCCAGAAAGCTCCGCTCCTTCCCCACAACCATTAACATTTGATGGTTTCCTGGATTTTGTGTAGTTTCTTCTTCATTCTAAAAGATTACTGGTAATAAGAGCTCCAAACTAAAATAGGCTGACAGTGTTGTGGCATTCTGGCCCTGCCCACCATGGCAAGAGTCATGCAACTGTCTTGCAAGAGTTTCTCCCAAATAAAATTCAACCTGTGGGCACAGATTCTGCACACCTGATCTAAAGAGAAGACATGTTGCAATGTATGTGAGCCAGACAGCCTCTGGGAGGGTTCCAGAGCTACTGAGAAAAATTACAAGAGGGTCTTTGGGTTGGCTTAGTGGCCAGCAACAAGCTGGCCATTTAAGAGCTAATCGCAGCCTTTGTTTCAGCAAAATGAATGTGGAATGCTTGGAATAGCTAGCTAGAGAAGGAAATAATTAAACCAACCATTTATAAATTACAAATAATATGGATTCTCATAAATTGATTCTAGGAAGCAAGGAGTGCTGCTGCTGGAACTATCAGAGGATACCATGGCTTTCCCAAGGGTAATAGGTACATGAATTTCCTATCCTGTGCACCCCTCTCTATCACTGGGACCCCAACTTCCATTCTGTACCCCCTTTTATTTAATGTTTAATGTACCTCCAATTTCTTGGAGTCTGAGTTGTTCCACTGCATGGGCTGGAACAATTCAGAGCCAGTACTGGCACCCATCAAGGTCCCCAACTTGATCTGTCCATTCCCCTTTGACTGAAGATCTTTTCTCCCACTTCCTGTTGCCAGGCCTTTCTCCCAACCCAACCAGGTGTCTTTCCTTCCCTGCTGTTGTGCACCCTCACCCTGTGACAGCAGCCTTTCTGGTGTTTGTGTAGCAACTGCTGCTGCTTTTCCTTTCCTTTTCCACAGCAGAAGTGGTGGGGAAGTGGTGGGCAATGAGTGAGGGAAGGAGGAGGAAACTACAGGGCATGGAAGGATGACACTGTGAGCACATGAGGAGAGAAGGAAGGAGAAAATTTCAAGTGGGGGGAAGAGAAGGGCAATGGAGAGCCAAGAGAGCAGCGATAGCACTCACCAGCATCCCTCAAATGCAATTGTTCATGTTCTCTGAAGACACTTTTCAAAATGTAAGATATGCTCACAACCCAGAAATGTTACCTAGCTAGAGCATGGGGAGAACAACTTTGGAACTACTCATCTTCCAAGAAGCAAAAAGATGTCTCCAAGCACTTTCCATTGCTGGTACTTCCAAAAAAACAAAAGGGAAGAAAAGCTAGAGAGGCAGTAGTTTTTAAAACTCTTAAAAATTATTATTTTTTTTCTTTAAAAACTATAAAGAAATTAAAAGGGGATGCAGGACAGGCATAAGTATGGATGGTCTCTGAGCTGTGGGTCTCAGCTTCAGCTCTTGAGTCCCTGATCCCAATCCAGGCTTCAAACCCCTGGAGTTACTGCTAGAAGAATCAGGAAAGTGGAAGCCAGATTATTTCCAGGCTGAGAAAAACTGAATTCTTGAGAACTACCAGAATCTCTGCCAAATCACCTGTAGGGAGGAAAGAATGTCCAGTGGAACTCTCTCTCTCTAAGTAGTTAATAAGTTTACATCTCTGGATACTGAGTGGCATAGCAAGATGTGCCATTAAATAGTTACCCAATTTGAAGTGGGATCTCAGAGAAGCAGTTGGGGTGAGGGGAAGAGAGAAATTATTATTGAATTCAATTATTGAATTCATTTCTCAGGTGCCCAGGCCTTACAAATGCACATTGTACATATTTTTACTGTACAATGCAAAGACAACCAACTGTACCGTTAGAGAATAGATGCTTCATGAGAGAATACATTAGACAAAAACATGACAATACATGTTTGGACGTTTGGGGTTCAACACCACACCAGATGAATGTAGACACTCTCACTAAACTGTCACAAGTCAAGGATACCTGTGCATTATTTCATTACATTGTTGGCATATGTAAAATGTTGTGAAGACCTACCAAGACTTGCCAAGAGCAATACAAATACTTATATTTTGCTAACCCCACATATCCAACATCAGTTTTCTATTCATGGGTTCTAGTCAAATCAAGCCAGAGTTTTATCTAGAAGAAAAAATGACAAAGCATACTTCAGACACAGCATGAGAAAACAAAACTCACTGGAGAGGACATCATGCTAGGAAAAGTTCAAGGCAGAAGGAAAGCTAGACCAAAGAATAGATGGAGTGATGCCATAGATGAAGACACAGCCCTGAATTTAGAACAGATAATCAGGGATGTCATAGATAGGACATTGTGGCGTGTGTTCATTCATAGGTCACTGTATGTTGGAGAGAGATTGACAGAACATACCACACGCAACTGCACTAGTTTGTCCAGCCAAAGAATCTTGGCAATAATCACATACATTCTAACCTTCTTCACTGGACCACACTTTCCTGGATTCCACAGACGGACAGTTCAAAATAATTAAGCTTGATTGTCTGTGATAATAGATGTGCCTTTCATTTCACAGCAGGATTGCCAATTCTTCAAAACAATTGTGGAGCACATAGTTCTAAGCATTGCTGAGAGCAATCCAAGACAAAAATAAGCATTCCTTATAATAGCAAAATTGTTTGTTGAGTGGCATCACTGTAGCCTAAACAGGACCACACAAACAAGAGGAAAGTTTTATAAGGAAGTTGGCATAAGTAGAAAGCATCTTTAGAAAGGAAAGTAAGAGTTTAAAAAAAAAAAAAACTTCTCACTGGACAAAAATGGTCCAGTCCGATGGGAACAAGCACTGACTGGTGGGGCAGATGAAGGTGGGCAGGGTAGAAAAACAGGAAAAATGGAAAGAAGTACTTTGGGGATAGGATGGTAGTTGAACCCTGAACAGGACCATGTCAGCCTCATGAGGAAACCCTATTATCAGCTTCTGTTAATTCTGAGTGGCATTTTTAAAATTCCAGTAATATACCTGCTGGAACTGGTCCTGTGAAATGCAAGCAGGGATCACATATGACAGCCTTGAGTAGCTTTTTACTTCTAGCCCAATTTCACAGTCACAATCTGTCCAAACTTTTTTTGTCTAAGAAACTGAAAATGCTACTCATTAAGCCCTGGAAGGAATTTGATGCATGCAAAGAGATGACTGGAAATTTTTCACTTTTTTCTTGGCTAGGGAAATCTGCAACAAGGTAAGTACTGAGAGGGACCAGTTTCATCTAGTAGAATGGTGCTACCCAACCTGGCATTATCCAGATGTGCCAGACTATAATGCCCATTCAGCATAGTCACTGGCCTGGGATAAAGAAATTGGAGGTCTACACATCCAGAGGGCACCAGGTTGGGGAAGTGTGTCATTTAGCATTCTGTTCCCCAGGGACTCTGAAAATCTCACAAGCCAGTAGACCTGCACTGTTCATCCCAAGCATCTGATGATACTTGACAGCATGCTAACTTTGCATAAGGATGTTTCCTTCAGCCATTGTGGCTAGCAGCTGTTGATAGACCTTTTATATCTTCCATTATTTTGTCCAATCCTTTTCTAAAACCAGCTAAGATAATGACATAGTGTCACCAATTCTCGAAACACTGAACTCCAGAGTTAATTAAAGGTGCAATCCTATGCGTGTTTTGTCTGAAAAAAGCCCTACAATTCCCATGCTGGCTGGGGAAACCTGGGAGTTGTAGGAGTTTTTTCGGTTTAAACTTGCATATGATGCCTTTTAAAGGTATGTTGGCAATGATCTTCCCATCCATGCTTTCTGTTCTTCCTGTTCCCACTACTGCATACTGCCATAACCAGCTATGTTTCAGCTTAGTTTGCAATGTGCAAAGAATCTTATTCCTAAACAATAAGATTTAGCTTCATCTTCAGTACCATCAGGAAAATAATCTTCAGTATAGTTTTCCAGGAACAGAATTGGTTCATTTTCATTTCTTTTTGTGCATGCTATAATAGTCACCATCTCAAAATAAAGCTTATCAGATGTGCAGATGGGAGCAAACAAGACGAAGGCTTAATAAGTACTGCAAGACTGACATCTGTTGGTCAAATGGTGCTGAGGTATAAAATTCCTTTGGAATATAATCTCTTCCTGTGCAATCCTTGTTAAATTTCCCTGAATGCCTATGTTGCATGCTACGTTACAGAAAATTCTAAAAAGGAGATCAAATGCCCCTGGATCATCTCATCTCATGATCAAGGGAAGAGGATCACTTGCTGAAAAGCAGAATTGGATTCTCTTAAGTCTACACCAAAAAGGCAGCAAGCCTTTTCCATGACTCATGTTCACAGGCTTGTGTGGAAGCTTGTCCTCCTAGGCATGAGCCATGACAATGAAAACACAGTACCAACGGCTCTCTGCATGATAAATGCAAAGTGAACTGCACTGGGGACTGGCTGGCTGGCTGGCTATTGAGGTTGCCTGGCATGTCTCTTGTACTGTCTTGTGCTTGCCCATGGACTTGGCCCTAGTCTGAACTCCACTGTTATCTTGATTTAGGCTCATATCTGTTGGAGCTGCCTCAGCCTTCTTCCCACTCAGTAACTGATCCTGTAATTATTCTGCCCATAGGGGCATATAACATGACCTGGCTAGTGCTCAAGGAAGCTACAAAGCACTTGGTCAGTCTAGTGCTCAAGATGGCCCTGGCCCAAGGAAGCTACAAGTGCCAAAGAAATTGTCTGATTGGCAATTATGCCCAGGAAACAAGGACACAGCCAGGCTGACTATTAGCACCTCGGACAGTGCTCTGCAGATGCTACTAGATCTTAATGCAAAGAGCTGGTGCAGTGAGATGGGATTAGTAGCAAATGTCAGCTCAAGTCTCTAGAAGCTCCCCAGCACACCAGGTACAACTATGGCAACCTTAAAGAGCCTGTGCTCATTTCTGTAGCCTTAAGATTCTGTACGACTGTGGGATCTGATTGGTGAGTTTGATGGGAGGGCCAAGTATCTTTGCAGAAGGGTCAGAGGTTCTCAAGTGTCCTCCCTGGAGTAGCATAACCAGTATCTTGCTGGTTTCAAAGCCTGTTTGGGGTGCTGCTAAGCCTCAAAATGCAGGACAGTAACCCTGCAGAGTCAGCAGCAAGTCAAAGGATTCCATTTCCAAATGTCATTATTGCCAACTGCTTAAAGCTACTGGATGCCTTCCTCATCCAGATGCATATTGTGAATTCCTGAGTATGGCTGGATGGCACCACCAATTATCTTCAGAAGACTAAGTCATGCCACATAAACTGTGGCCACAAGGCTCATATACTGCTAAATCCTTCACATTTTCCCAAGCAATGAGGAATTGTGGGGTAGAGCTACGAGATTTTGTTTTTCTTCAGATGAGAGAGTACTGGAAACATACAGTGCTCACTTACTGCTTTGCTTACAAATATGTCAGCAGATTGCAGTGCAAGCAATCACACTCCTTCAGCAGGCAGCACAGCTGCCAGTCCTCCAGCCAACCTACCAAACAGCACTTTATCTCATTCACAACATTCTGTATCTCTCCCTTCACATTCAAACTTCAGACTGTTCCCTACTTCTCCCACTTTCAGGAGAATGTTACTGTCTCAGCTCTGATGCATGTCCCATTCCAAAATTGGAGATGGTTCCTACCTTACGGTATAAGCTATCCTGCCAATAGCTACCCTTGATGAAATATCAACTACTCTTCAGTTATTTACGACCATCCAATCAGATTTCTGTGCTAAGTCATATATAAACTTATGACAATCTTCCAGAATATGAAACAGGAATTTATTCCAGGTTCCTCTATGGGATGCACTATAGTCAAAAAGTCTCTCATGGGTAGGATTTTTTTCTCAGAATTTGCAAGACCTTTCTTCTAACAGATCTGGATGTGATTTCCCCTTCCATAATCCTCCCGTGATTAGGAAGGCAGTTGGTGGGCAGGAGAGGAAAGACAATCAGCCTAAAGGAAGCCAACTTCTTACTTTGTAACAACAGAAACAGAACAGAATCAGTGTGAAACAATGAACCATTTTGGGCAGGCTTATTGGAATTATAACATGGATGGAACAAATGACATGAAACATTATGGCACTGAATGGAACCAATTGTCCTGGTTTGATGGGCAATGGTAAAAAAGCAATAGTTGATTGATCCAAGGTCAGTTAACTGAAGGTTGTAAACCACCAAGCCAAGATGAGATAGCAAGCATTTGCCATGAGGAAGCTGGATTGAATAGCAGTAGATCTTGTTGTCAAAGGGCAATGGTGGGGCAGGAATATCTCTGGAAACAGGAATGATCCAGTCAAGGGACAAAGAAGCTTGCATTCATGACTGGAAATAGTGACACACTGTTTTCCAGTGTCAGTTCACCTTCACACCTGTTATGCTAGTTTGGCTGAACTGCTCACCTCAAGTTCCAGACATTCAGGCATGGAGCAGTAGCCTACAATACTGCTAACCCATGGAGGTACTCCAGTTTAGAAGAAACTTCACTTGCACCCAAGCGCTTCTCCTTTCTGGAGTTCCTGGACTGTTCTCTTGAGTTGACCTCTCTCCTGAAGGCTAAAAGCCAACTCCTCATCTGGCTCTGACTGAAAGCTCTTCTGCTGTGGGGGTAGAACCACAAGGGTCTGTCATGAGACTCCCAACTCTCCAGCTGATGTCTGCCTGGTTATGTCCTAAACTCCCCCAGTGAAGGAAGTCTTCTGGGCCAACAACAGGTCCTTCCTGACTGCTGCTCTGGAGCCCTGGCCCCAAGCTAAGTTCTCTTCCTCTTGAGAAGAGAAGCCTTCCACATGAGACATGACATGAATTCTGTTAGCAGACATTGGCAAGTGCTGGAGCCTTTTGTCATCTTTGTCTATAGTTGTCTTCAGAGTCTTCTGTGAGTGCATCTCAGTCTAGATCCTCTTCAGTCATTCATGCTTCATGCAACAACTGGATGAACAGGCATGAGCCTGTTGGCTTACCACATCCATGGTGCTGGGAAAAGAACTTCTGCAGTTCTAACTTCTACTTATGCAGGTTCCCCACATAATTGAGAAACCTTGAAGATCATGATGGGATTACAGTGGCTGGAGCAGGTAGGCCTCTGTTCTCCTCACCAATATGGCAAGAATCATATGAAGGTGTACAACTTATGGTTTACTGGCTGTAGGTCATGCTGTAGCTCTCCTATTATGCTACTCTTGACTTAATGATTACACAGGCAGAGGTGTCAGAATAATACAACATGTAACATATTACCTAACATTCACAGGAATGTTTTAATGTACCCCAGCTATATTTCTTCAAGCTTTTCCTCCAGATTTGTGGTACATATGGTTCTTTAGAAAGCCATTCATAATGATGGACCATTTGAAAATAAAACAAAGCAGAAGATGTGAAGGTCTCTATGTCATTGAAAAAGCCTTCAGATCTTAGTTTGGTAGCTTCAAAACCAGAAAGGGACAAGACCTGAAATGGTAGTTTCCTTATCATCTGTTCAAGTTTTCCTTCACCATCCTGAATATCTTGCTTATATGCAGAAACATTTTGAATTAGAAACGCCTCCTGGAATGATGTTCTGTGATCCTTCATGGTGCAGTGTGATTTATTTCAGGATTTTAATGGTATGGACTAGCCATTTATCTTCCATCCCCACAATTTTTGCTCACAAAGGAACACCCTCATTACCATTAATGTTTTAGCTGGAGTTGTTGTGTATAAACTTTTGTAAAACAAGGACCACAAGAAGAAATGACCTTTATACAGACACCTATTAAGGCACTAAAAGGCTTGGCTACATTCAACTCTGCCGCTTATACATAACCATCAGAACAATGACAGGATCAGCAGCTGCAAGGGGCTTGAATTGAATTCTTTAACAATGGCAAAGTTTTTCCAGGCCCAAATGAGATTTTGGAGGGGGAGGAGCAAATAACGCCAAAGAAAGAAAATAATATAGGGAAAAATGCTAGCCAACTTTGCAGCAGTTAGCATAAGGTTACCATCTGAAACATGTCAGCTTAAGAGTGGCCCACACTAACCATTCTTTAGCACAACTGCAGCATTCAGAGCTGCTATGCCCCCTCCCCCATAATCCCAGATGGCACGCCACAAAATTTCAATTCGTTTTTAAAGCCGTCTTTGCTGTTATTATGCGATTGAGAGTGCAAAAGCAAGTTGCCATTCTCATGGCACTATTTGCATTGGCTATTATTCCCTAAAATCCCCTTTAAACAGCTACATTGTCAACCCATAGGCCCCATTTAGGACGACAAAAAAGCACAGATTAATTCGATCAAAGGGACAGCCAAGAACAAAATGCACTTTTCAAACTGCATCAGAGTAGGTTCCTTTTACATTTCACTGCATAGCAAGAACAGTGCAATCAGGGCGGAGGGAGGTGAGAGACAAAGCTTTGGGAGGGGGATGTTCCCATGATTTGTACCAAATATATTTAAAATGGACTCTTGGAATTGAGGTATAAGAAATTTTGCATACTTGGCTTTTTGCCACCATTTCCCCCCTTCAAGAAAGGGTTTTACTGAGCAGCAGTTGTGACACATCTGAAGTCACTGTACACAAGAGCTTTTATAGACTAAATGAAAATTTCTGACTTAATGAAAATCTGCCCCAGAACTACTGATAAAGGAGAGGGTGTATTATGCCACAATCAATTTTCAGCATTCAAGGCAAGCTCTCTGAAGAAAATATAGGGACCCTGTTATGTCCACATTAATAGCTTATAGATATGGGTTTTAAGGTGCCTTCTGCTGCAACTCGGACAGTGTTGGCATCAAGAATAAGCATGGTGAGAATCTGCCAAGTGCTCACACCCCATCAGGAGCCCATTAACAAAAGGCCAGACTCCAGTCTTGCTTGGCCCTGTAGTCAGGAATGGGCTAGGGGAACTGCTCCCCTAAATTTTCTCTATGCCCCCCCCTTTACAAACAATTTTTTAGTTTGTAAAATTTCACAATTTTGTCTTTTAACAGTCTGCAAACTGGATGAACTGTGCTCTGCTTTTGGGGCATCTCCTGCCCAGAGCTTTCAAACCTGAATTTGTTCCCCTTTCACCACTGCAGCCTGCATACTACATCTCTCCCCTTTGGGCCAAGCCAGGGGAGGTGGAGAAAACAGGAGCAGTGGCTCACTGGCTGCCTGCTGGTCAAGCAAGGAAGTGCTGGCAATGATAAGAAAGTGGTCAAGGATTAGAAAGAGGAAGAGGAGATGACGACAATGGCAACAATAAAATAGCTTTCCTGAGGAAGGGGAGCAATTAAGGTGTCTTGGTCCATAGACCTCAACAATCTGGAGCTGGAAATGAATGTATGGGCCTTCTTCAGGCTGCGATGCTCTCGTAAATATCCTGTCCTGTTCTAGCCATGAGCATTAACTCACTGAGCATCAGGGGATACTAGGGGGTAGAATAATTAGGCATCTGGTGAATCTGGAGTGCCCATGTATCCTCTTTACAGAAGTCAGGCCTATATTTAAAGGCCTGTCCTGTCCAACTTTGGCATACAGATGAAAAATCTAAGAACGGTTGCCCATCACTAGTTAGCACTAAACAGCAGTTGAACAAGCAGGCACAGAAGGCACCTGGTCACAGTTTTCTGCACTATGGTGAGATAAATTGCACCCCCATTTAAATTATAGCATTTTCCTAAATTTGCATTTGCATGTATAAATTAGCATATGAAAATTCTATGTAGATCACTTCACTGTACTGTCTTCTTTTCTAGTGATCCATTTCCTTTCTGTTGACTCATTAGTGGTCATCTAAGGAAGAACATCAAGCCAGCATCAAGAGGTCCTAGACAAATGGCATACTTTAATGATTGAGCCCTTATTTCATAGATTCTTCCTGGGTCAGCCTATACCTTTCAGACTTCACACCTGTTTTGAGGAGGAAAGGGCCCTGAAAGGGTAGACCTCTGCTTTGAGGCCTAGCACTCTTCCACCTCCCTGTTAAATCCTTCCTGGTGTGTTACCTGAATAGACAGTGCAGCTTGCAGAGCCCCTGGTGAAAAGAGGGTTATGTTTCGGGGGAATCTGGGTGCTCAGTTCAAGAAACTCTGGTTCAAGAGTTTGAAACTCTGAGTCATGCATCAGAGTTCACCACCTCCATATCTCCCAGTATTAATCATTCAGATTTGGGTGGTGCCTACAGATGAACTGAAGTTGTTTTGTATTTGTGTTTTGTATTTCAAATGTCAACGTCCCTCAATTCACTTAATAAAGGATTTGTGATATCATGCCCACTGCAACCTGTCTGGTGGAAGTCTGATGCAGCCAGTCCCAACTGGGCAAAATTCAATGAAAAGTTCATGCAAGAGAAATCCCTAGCTTTTAAACCTGAAGTTTTCTTATTAGGCATTACACCTGTTGATATTAGTAAACAAGAAATGTACTTGATTTTACATGTAATTACTGTGGCGAGAATTGCATTTGCCCAACACTGGAAAAGTGAAGAACCACCCACCGACGAACTGATCCTAAAAAAGATTGACTTTGTCATTGAAGCAGAAAGAAGATACTGATTTCTATCAAACTTGGGACTCTTTTTATTATTGGCTAGAGAAATGGGACTTCGTATAGATTTAAATATGTTTTAAGTTATCATAAATAGAGAAAATGTGGGGGCTGACCCAGCAGGTTCAATGTTTCTGATGATTGATGTTGTTTTTAGTTTTTCTTTGTATTAGGATTATTTTGAATAAAACTTATTATTAAAAAAAAGAAAAAAAAAGTTCATGCAAGATGTTGCAAAAACTGGCCTTTGGACAACCCAGGACAAAGTGATAGCATCATCATAAACATCTAAACAGTTTTTTGCATTTCTCATTTGCACTAAACCTGAAGTGGCTCACAACAACATCATGAAACAATAAAACAGTCCAATAAAATGCAATAATACAATATTTGAGTAATACAAACAGCTCATGGCTGTTCAAAAACCAAAGTAAAAAAGGTATATTTTTGAATAAACATCAAATGCATGCTGAGCTTGAGACTTGACATACTGTGGAAAGGAAAGCACTCCAGAGAGCAAGTACCATCATCCCCATGTCGCTACAGAATGGAAATGGCCATATCTATGTTGCTGACAATATTCCGTTTTTGGACATGGAGCTGGAGCATGTGGTAGCTTATTGAAACAATCAAGATCAGGTGCTCCCAGCCTTTTTGGACTCATGGGCACATTTGGGAATTTGAGGATCTGATCTGCTCTGTGCACCACCATAAAATGGTTCCCCTGAAGATGTGGTGAGTCACATTATGTCTGCCATAGTGGCTTGGCTAGTTAAAAGTGTGAGAGGTGAGAAAGGGAAATAATGAGGCTAGAGGATGAAAGGGATGGGAAAATAGGAAGGCAAAGGGATAGAGAGAAGAGAAAGAACAAGACTAGAAAAGAAGAGAAAGATTGCCCTAAAATTTCCAAGGTATTCCTTAAAACATTTTTGAAGGGGCAAGGAGGGGAGATATTTATGGGCACTGACAGGGGGTCTCCATGACTGCCATGGCATCTGCAGACAGACCTTGTGGAATACACATCTGACTGACTTGAGGCCTGGTCATAGAACAGAGTTTGCCTTGGGAGCAATCTGCCTCAGGTACTAGAAAGGGTCACAGTGTGTGCTTGTTGGTTCTGTTGGATCTTTCAGCAGCTTTCAGTAACATTGACCATGGTATCCTTGTGAAGCATCTGTCTGAGATGAGACTGGGAGGCACTGTTTTACAGTGACTCCAGTTCTTTTGGAGTGAAGATTTCAGAATGTGGTGCTGTAAGATTGCTCTTTGCCACCATGGTCTTTGGCCTGTGATGTTCCTCAGAGAAGTGAATAGTACACGTCTATGAGAATTATCATAAATCTATGAGAAGTAGTGAACAATCAAGATCATATGAGAAGAACACAGACTGTTCATGTTACATAATGTTGATATCAGGGAAGGCTTTGCTTGGGATAACTTGTACTTGAATTGTGTAGGGCATTGTATAGCAATTCCAATATCTTAAACCATGCATGGTAGCAGACAAGAATGATGACCTTTCATCAGTGTTTAATACGTATATGGTAAGACACCCCATTCAATGACCTTACCATTGCATTCTGCACTAGCTGCAGTACCTGAACTAGTCCTAAAGGCATCCCAACATTCAGTGCATTACAGTAATCCATTCTCAAGATAAATTGGCTCTCTATTGCCTTACTTTTGGTACAGGAAACTTTTATGATAACAATTTAGAAGTAATATATTCAACAGTGACCAGTTAAAAGTTGCCTTAATGGCCTTCATGTATTTCATGGAAATGGTTCAGCTTTCTAGAGCAGTTATACTCTCCTGCTGTTCAAGGTGGCCTATAAAAAGATTAAAAGGTATAAGTCATAAGAAAATAGTAAGACTTGTAGGCAAAAATTGTACTGCTCTAATTTTAAAAAAGCATTACCCTGCTTACTAAAAATCCCTTTCCATATACTTATGCATGGGTGATGCCATTACAAAAAAGTTTGATATGAAAATTCCATCCATAAATGCAAGCAGAAAAGATGCCTCACCTTAGACTTAATGACATATAGTCTTGACATATAGTGTAGGGAATGGATTGGTATCCCTCTGCCCAAGTTTTTAACCTGTTCTTAACTCTCATTAACTCCTTTTCTTCCTGTTAAACACAATTGCTGCTTCTTGGGCTGATGGTAAACACTTCAGCACTTGCACAGTAGAAGTGACTCTGTGGGAGGAGACAACTGGGTGAATATTGAGGAATCAACCCAATTCATCATGTTGCTAACTTCTCCCTGTCTTAATTGGAGCTATACACTGGGTTTGAAATTTTGGACCTTGCTCCCCTGCCCTGGTTACAAAACTCAACAGCCAAACTCCCACTCCTGTCTGGATAAAAGATGGTGAGATAATTTTCCTGTAATCATGCCTATGTTTCAGTTCATTGCTCTTGCAATTTACAGTGATGTCTCAGAACTGGAGTAGTGGATAACAGCTTCTATCAGAGTATGATTTTGAAGGGATTGTGGGAGTAATGCCATGCCAGATAATTTGACATCCTTACAGAAATTGAATGGCTGTTCGTTCCTGCTCCCTTGACTATGAAAAAATGCCCAGGTGTAGTTTCTTATTGGTATCAAGGAAAGGAAGAGTGTTTGTTCTGGCTTTCATCAACCATAGTTGATGAAACTTGGCCAATGCATAAAAGATCCTAACAATTTAAAAAGAAGGCTGAATGATAAGAGATATAGAGCAAATAAGACTTGGTAGCATAAATAATGGACTTTAGTCCTTGTATTTGTGAAGAGCACCACTGATCTGGAAACCTGGTTCACAAAGTTACTGCAACCCACTATGGTGGCTTGTGGCACATGCCAGAATTTGTCTGGTGATCTTTAAATATTCGAGATGCAACTGTCATCTGAACCTTTTTTATGTCATCTGAACCTGGAGAGGGTGTAATACCAAATCATGAACTATTTTAGGTTTTGGGGTGGTTTATTAACTATGCCAACAACCCACCCTCACTGGGATTGAATGACACAACAAGGCATGGTCATGGCTTGAATATTCAAAATGGTTGCTTGCACATACAATAGCCCACCATTCATTAAAGGGGCCATTGTGGGCTGTTTGACTGTGCAAACCAGCCTATGCTAGCTCATACACCAGCCTCTTTCAGCTCAAGGGCCAAAGTCTATCTTGGAAAAACTCTCAGGGACTATATTGCAGAGATGGCAGGGCTGAAGTCAAAGGGATGGGCCTAAAGCTTTAAAGCTCTTACTGCAAGTAACTAAGCCTTAGCACAGGCAATTCAAACTTTTAGAATGGAGAAAACTGTACAAAAGCAGGAAAGAGCTGAATAGTTCAGGCACAGGCTGGATTTGGCCCCTGAAGTTGAGATTCTCCACCCCTGTTAAAGAGCATTAAAACCAAAAATGAAGAAGCTCCACTGTATGACGATAGGCAATCATTGTTTGTCTGTTCACATCCTTTACAAAAAGTAGACATTCAGGGCCTATAAACAGTAGCCATTCAGCTATCCCCAAACATAACAGGGAGGAAATCAAATGTTTCAGATCTTGCCAAGGCCCAGCAAGCTGCAGATGAAGAGGCTATTAGCTTCCCCTTTCAGAGGCAATCATGAAACTGATAATGAAGAACAAAACAGGGTCTCTCACGAGCTACGCCAGATTTCAACCCTTTAAATGTCTCTGCAACTTCCACCCTGTGGAGAACATAAGGTGGGCAAAAGTGAATGCAAACAGAGGTAAACAGCAAGACATGCTTAACAACTCCCTTTTCATACTTGTTATGACAGGTGCTCTGTGTGATTTGATCAGCCTTCTGTGGGATAGTTCATTTTGGAAAAGGACCAAAGAAAGCATCTAAAGAGATCCTGAGAGATGCTAAGGCATGATGGGAGAATGGTCAGGGAGGAACCAAATTGATGTCAGGTAGTAAAGTATGAAATGGGGTTGGTTGCTAATCTGGTGACTAAGTCATGGCAAAGATAAGGTTTAATTAAAACAAACAGGAAATTCCTGTCTTGATGAGATTAAGCAATGTACCCAGGAAAGACCAATGACAAGCTCAGAAAATAATGTGGAAGTGATGGAATTTGCTGGATTTGAAAGAAAGTCATGATCAAGGGAAAGAAAATACAGCAAGAAATAATTAAATAAATCCAAGTCAAAGGAAAATGTGGATTAAGAATAGAATAATGGGAGAGACATAGGAAACTTTACTTACTAATCTAAGCATCCCTCCATTCTCCGTAAGAGAAATGAGGGATTGAAATGTATACAGAGACAGAGTTCTTAGTATGAAGTTAGCTCACAGTTCATCTTGCGTATGCAGTAATCAAAGCCTGAGTTGGTTTTGTGGGATGAGTGACATGGACAGGAATATGTTTCTGATCTTTCCCTCATGCCATTGTGCTATTAGATAAAAGATCTTATTCTTTTTAGATCTAGGATAGTTATGTTTGCTTCTTTCTCAATTAAGATGGTAAACTAATACAGGGAAGTTGTAAAGAATGTGTATCTGTTTTATGTTATGCATGACCAAGTATTTTTTGTATTCTGAGTGTGTTCACATATGTACTAATGTAGAGAAATGAAGAGCCCACACACACTTAGAAGACACACACACATTAGAAACCAGGGAAAGATCTTGCACCTTTCAGGAAATTGCAGGACTGCCACACACAACAAAGTATGTCAACCCAGACATATCCTAACTGTAACACATCTTTGCAATGAATATGGAGAGGGCTGCAAGAGGAGCCCACACCCCTGGGAATGTGCAGCTGGGATTGGGGTGCCCATTCATGCCTCCTGCAGGTGGCATGCTATGCTCAGGCAAACACCTAAGCAAGGCTTAGCTGAAGAAGAAGTACGAAGCAGAAACTTCAGAGATTTGAGGATTGGTTAACCAACTTTGGATCCCAGTTGCTTACTCTTCTGTTGTTCTGCAGTCTGATGTGTGCTGCATCCTTATACATGCAGCCTTTTGCCAATATGGTTTTCAAAGGGTCTCAGCAGAAGGGACAAGGGAGCAGGGAGAGAAAGGGAAAAAGAACAAAAGTAAAATAGTAAGAAACTAAAGATGAATAAAGCCTTCCATGTATTATTATCCTTGTTCAGGATCAAGATACAAAATGTATCAGTTAAGAAGGGATTCCTCCTCCTCCTCCTCTTCTTTCCCTTCCCACCACTAAATGCAGTCCTAGATTACTCTCCTTTGCAACCTCCTGGCCTACCTGTCTGTTGCAAAAGCCAAGAGAAAAAATAAGGCAATACAGTTTGAGCAGGAGCAAACAGCTTATGTTGCCTCTCCCCCTCTCTCCCAGAATTGTTCCCACAGGACAGTGAATGGTTGCTGCTGTTCTAACAAGTCTTCTGACTGGTTCCAGAAAATCTTACTAGATCTTAAAGGAGCATGGACAACCAAGGGAATAAACATTCTGCAGCATGAGCTACACCTTGGCCTAACTCTCTTCTTCATGATCTAGGGGATGGGGCTATGGCATGGGGTAAGCTTTTTTCTCCATGCTCCACTCCCCACAGTTAAGCAAACTGACCTTATTCACAATTTCCAGGTGTTGATGAGAGCATAGCAAGTCTGTGAATTTTGCAACACAGGTTTCAATTCAAATATTGCATATCAAAATGCATATATGAAAGAAATCTGCATAGAAGAAATTGCATTAGGGAAAGGTACATAGAAAAGATGCATGTTAGGAAACATTGTGTATGAAAATGCATATAAATGTTCATATAGTGTTTTGTTTGTTCATTGATCCAGAAAGATGGAGAAATTGAACAGAATCAACTTAAGATTGAGCAGGTAGCTGCCTTGAGTGTCATTTCTTGCTAAAAAGCTTCAGTACAATTAAAATGAAGCAAAGTAAAATGAAGCAAAGTCTCATTTTCCCATCCTGGCTCCATAGGAAGCACCTCAGCTGCTCACCCCCAAATATAAGTCAAAGACATGAGAAAACAGGCAGCTGAGCAGCCTAAAGGAAGAGTGTGGCCAAAGCCACAGAGAATCAGAGAATAGTAGAGTTGGAAGGGGCCAAGAAGGCCATTGAGTCCCTGCTCAGTGCTGGAGTCCAAGTGAAACTGTCCCTCTTGAATGACTGTCAGATGCATCTTGAATGCCTCTAGTGTAGGACACTCTATGGCCTCCTAGGTAATCACTTCCACTGTCATGTTGTTCTAACAGTCAGGAAGATCTTCCTGATATTTAGCTGGAATCTGCCTTCCTGTAACTTGAGACCATTATTCCATGTCCTTGAACTCTGGGGTGATCAAGAAGAGATCCTGCCCTTCTTCTTTGCTTAGCAGAAGATCTCAGTCCAGTTGGAACTGGTTGCTGACTGGGACAGCAACAGTCAGTGGGAACAGCTGCAGCTTGGGTATGGAATTGCACAACACTGCCACTTAGTGGTGTCTGCTGTACACAGTTGTCAACAGACACGACACATTTTTACAAGATACAATTTGGCTTGGACACATGGCAATCCAACATGTCATGAGCAGTTAAAAAGAAAGACCTCCCAGGTGAAGTGACTCTAAGTTGATTTGGAAAACATTTTCCAGCTAGATTTCCCTTCAGCATCTTCATTTATGTGCGCCTGCTTGTCAGCCAATTTGTTTTCTCAGCAAAAAATCAGAAAGGGCGAGAGAATGAAATGACTTTGTCACACACTTGGAATTCAATTCCCAAGTAAGTTTAAGGTACCTCCTTAATGCTTCTTATTCCAGCAAAAAGCTTGCAGAGGCAAAATATTTTTTAAAGTATTTCTTTGCATGCCTTCCAATTTGCAGGGGTAGATTTAAACTAGCAAAAATCTATCACAAAATATAGACTTCACAGTAATCATTTGTCTGTGCAGAGAGTGACTGTACCCAGAAAGAAACTAGAATCTCAAATATTAAAATGAACTATTAAGAAAGCAATCCTATGGATGTTTAAACAGAAAAAAGCATAGCTGGCTAGGGCATACTGGAAAATGTAGGGGTGGGGGGCGGTTTCCTGTCTAGGTGTGCATAGGATTGTGCCTTAAGAGAATGTTTCTATGGACCCTGGTGAGCATTTAGGGGAACATAAAATTATTTGGATTCCCAGATCTTGGCTCGGTCAGAGCACCAGCTTCAACCACTGGAAATCCATGCTATAATCCCACCCACCACCTGATTTCACAGCTGGCTTGCAAAGAACCATGCTGACTTCCTCTTCAAGATTGCAAGAAAAGCTCAGAGAAGGCTAAAGGACTGGAGCTTATGAGTATCAAGAATGCATTTGATAGGACAATTCCCTAAATGTACCGTATTTTTCGCTCTATAAGACGCACTTTTTCCCCCCTGAAAAGTAAGGGGAAATGTCTGTGCGTCTTATAGAGCGAATGTGTGTATGTGTGTGTGCGCGCGCGCGCGCGCTCAACATCCGGGAGGCTGCCGGCCGGCTGCACCACGTGGCACCACCAGGCCGGCATGTGCTTGGCGCGCCCTGCTCCGCCCCCTACTCCGGGAACTGCCCACCCGCACTGGGAAGACCTGCCGCGCTGCAGTCTCTGCGCCGCCGCTGCCGCCATGCTCCCCCCCCCGCGCCGCTGGCACATCCGCGGGCTGGTGCGCCCCCCCCCGCACAGCGCCCACCGCCTCCAGGCCGCCACGCCCCCCCATGCCGCTGGCGCAGCTGTGTGGCGCTGTGCCCCCCCGCCGCATGCGTCGCTGCTGCGCCCGCACATCCGCCTCCGCACCACTGCTGCCGCGTCCACCCCCCCTCCGCGCCGCTGCCGCCTCCGCACGCACTCGGCCAGCACGCACCTGGCCAGCACGCACTCAGTGTGCCCTGCTCTGCCCCCCTCCTCCAGCGCAGGTGAGAGCTGTGCCCCGCATGGAGAGACGGACAGCTCTCCCCCACCCGCTGGGGAACTGACTTTGTCTCTCCCCAACTGAAGGGTTAAAAGCAGTTCCCGAGCGGGTGCGGGTGAGCACTCTGTCCGTGCAACTGAAGGGTTAGAGTGCTCCCCCCACCAGCTGGGGAACTGACTTTTGTCTTTCCGTGCAACTGAAGGGTTAAAAGCAGTTCCCTTCAGTTGCACAGAGTGCTCATCCCCACCCGCTCGGGAACTGCTTTTAACCCTTCAGTTGCACGGAGAAACAAAGTCAGTTCCCCAGCAGGTGGGGATGAGCACGCTGTCTCTCCGTGCAACTGAAGGGTTAAAAGCAGTTCCCCAGGGTGGGGATGAGCACGCTAACCCTTCAGTTGCAGGGAGAGACAGAGTGCTCACCCCCACAATCAAATAGACATTGTTTTCTTTTAAAAGCCTTTTGATAAAATCCATCAACAGACTCTTGAGAAAACCTGGCAGTGATGGAATAAGGGCTGTGTGCGCACACACATGTCCTATGGATCAGTAACTGATTAAAGAATTGAAAGCCAACATTGAGAATGCATGGTAATTTCTCCCAGTGCAGGAGTGTAAGCACAAGATTCTCACAAGATTCTGCATAAGGATCAGTGCTTTTCAACCTGTTCATAATTGTTCTGGAATTAGAAGTGAGCAATAAAGTAGCCAAGTTTGCTGATGATACTAAACTATTTAAAGCATTTAAAAGGGATTGTGAGGAATTCCAGTGGGATCTCTCAGAGCTGGGAAAAAGGGCATCAGAATGGCAAATGCTGTTCCGTGTAAGCAAGTGTAAAGTTAGCATGCTGGGAGAAAAGAATCTCATCTTCAAGTATAAGCTGATGGAATCTGAACTAGTGCTGACAGACCAAGAAAGGGGTCTTAATGTGGTGGACAGCTTGATGAAAATGTCAAATGTTAGGAGGGAATGCCATAATATGCACATAAAAAGTGCAAAGAAGGGCAACTAAAACAATCAAGAGATTGGAGCAGCTCCCCTATCAGACTTTGTTACAACAACCAAGATTGCTTCTCTTAGGAAAATGATGACTAATGGAAAGCACGGCAAAGATGTTCAAAATTATGCATGGTGTGAAAAAGTGGAAAGTGGGACATTTTCCTCCTCTCTGAAAAAAAAAAAATGGGTTAATCCCCATGAAAACACCCATCACTCCTTTGTTCTGAAAAAAAAAAGATTCAACAGCAGAAGTGTAGTGAGCTTGAAATACCTTTTGGGGATGGAAGGAAAGGTCCCCACAATTTAGCTTTTTCTTTCAAGGGTTGGACCTTTTAATGCCTCATGGATAATTAACTGGGACTTCTAAATGCTCAACAAAAACAATGTGGATATAAAGTTTCATTGCCTGAAGACCTGCCCAACTGAGGATACAAGAAACACAATTATTATAGTGATCTCTGCAACTGTGCAAATGTTAGATTTTCATGCCCTTGGCCCAGAGGAAGAAATGACACACAAGAGACCACTGAGTGAGCATTCCTCTCTACTCAAAAGGATGTGTAGATGCAGCCCAAGTTTCTTAAGCATCACTTTTAAATATGAAAAAAAAGAGAGAGAAAAGTTGGAGGATTGAATTTAGGTCTCTCCTCATTGCTCACCTTCTCTGTCTAAGATTGAGACAAGAAAAACCAGAGAGAGCAGGTATGCTGGGGGTGTGCAATCAAAAGAATATTTACAGTTTATTCAGACCTACAGGAAGTACATGTGGCATTGAAGGGACTGCAGAGATGGACTCTATACAAGATGTTTTCATGCCCTAACAGTTACATGCACAGTCTGCGGGGGATGGGGGGGGGTATGCGCACAGTATGCTAGAGGCACATGAGAGTAAAGCAACTGGGATTAAGACATCCCAACACTTCCCATTCTGTTATAGTTTATTAAATAGTTTAGTAAACCATTTGATTCAGAATATTTTTTTTCTTGTTTTCCTCCTCTAAAAACTAGGTGCGTCTTATGGTCAGGTGCGTCTTATAGAGCGAAAAATACGGTATATACTTATATGTGTATTTTATTATTTGAAGGATTTAGATTTGATTATTAGATTTATATCCCAGCTTTTCCCCTTCCAAGGAACTCAAGGTGGTTTTCATAATTCTCCTCCTCCTCTCAATCTTATCGTCACAATCCTACAGTCCTGTACTGTTAACCACTATACCACACTGACCCTTCAGGATAACTTCTGGGCTGGTTTCCAAAACAAGATAGAACACTGCAAATTAAAATATTTTAATACATTAAATACAATTAAAAGTCTAGGAGATTTAAAAGGTCTTTCCCTGGTGCCAAAAGAAATTCAACACTGCAGGCACCATTAGTACAGGTGGGTCTTTCTCTGAAGTACTTTCCACAAAAGGGGCACTACCACTAAGATGGCTCTGTTTCTGATCACCATCTACTATTCTTCAGATGATGAGACAGCCTAGCAGAAACTCTCTGAATGTGATCTCCGTGCATAGGCAGGTTGGTATGGGAGCAGGTTTGACTTCTGGCCCCTAAAGTATGGAACTTTAAAGGCAATTAGTCAGAGAATTCTGAAAATTATTTTTCCAATGAATGCTAAGAATATGTTATTGAGTATTGTGCCAGAAACTCTTCCAAGAAATATGAAAGAATTATTTAAACATATGATAACAGCAGCTAGAATTATAATTGCAACAAAATGGAAAGTAGAAGACTATCAAACTAGTGAAGATTGGAAAAATAAATTAGTGAAATATTCAGTAATGGCAAAATTTACCACCTGTACAAATAGAAGACTGGCCAAAGAATTTAATAATAAATGGAAGGCATACTATACATATTTTATCTAATTAATAAGTATCTTATACATTGGCTAATCAACTCTATATAGAAGACCAGTTAAGGAATTGTATGTTAAACAGAAAGCCTACTATATGTACTTTATTTAGCAATTGAGAGAGAAAAAAGGAACCTATAGACATTATTAGTGAATCATAATTATCACATAAATGCTTTGTTGCCACTTAAATCTAAAAATAATAGAAAGCATGGTATTATTAAGTATTACATATATAATGATCAAAGTAATATAATTGATTTATGAATCTAACTTTTTATTATAACATTTTATCTAGGGAAAAAAGAAAAATCAAGTATTGATTGCTGTGGGCTTGTTATAAAGTTATATTATATCATATTATAAATGTTATAAAGTGCATTACTATTCACTTGATATCTATGTTAATTTTTTTCTTTTCTAATAACGAAATATTACTAAGTCAAAATTAAAATGAAAGAAGTAGTAATAATTATTACTTTTTAGGTAACTTCTCACACTTAGTGCTAAATGTAAATTGTGTGTAACTACCCCTGGTATCTTTTTTTTTTCATTTTCACATTACTTTTCCTTGTTTTTTTCTCTTTTATTATAGAAATAAAAATGTAGTATAAAAATTAAAAGATGAACAGAAAAAAGGCAAGTACCAACAATTGGATTTATGCTTAAAATAAGGAGGCAGCCAGTCATTTTTCAGTGCCTTGACTCTTCATGCAGCTCAGAGGAAGGCTTGAATAAAGGATCTCCATTCACCTTAACATGTACTTCCAGACCAGAAGATATGGTTTCTTTACCCAAATCATAAAATTTGAAGGACTTTCTTCAAGGGTAGTCACTGGTACCTTTTGTCATAAGAGCCAATGACTTGAATTGAACAAGGATCCTTTAGAATCTCAGGTATCTTCCCAGGAGGGGGCAGAGTCTACAGCACTATCAGGCTGGCAAACTTTCTAACCTGAATAGGCAGCTTGTGACCTTCCAGATGTTGGTGAATTACATCTTCCATCATCTCTCACCCTTGGAGATGCTAGCTAGGGCTGATGGGAGTAGTAGGCAAAAAGGTATGGAGGGCCACAAGCTTTTTACCTCTGCTTTATAAGCCTCTGTACCCTGCTGAAGCAATAGCTTCCTTTCGAATAAGTGAGAAAACTTCATCCAGAGATCTGTCCATGGTGCTGAACAGTTCCATCTTGTTCTAGGCTGAGTCTGGCCAAGTCCAGACTGGCCTTGCTGAGTAAGATTATTCTGTCTAAGGTTTCCTTCACTTTCCTTACCAGAATCTCCTCTGATTTTGTCTGCTCTTCTATGCAATCTAGCAATGAGATATTCTAACCACAGCATATTTTCTTAGGAGTTCCATGCTCAGCCAGGACAAAAGTTTTGAGATAACAGAATGCTAAGTTAAGACAACATTTTTCAGGAAACTGGAAGAATTGAAGATCTAAGTTCTATGCTGTCCAGCCAGATGATCAGTGACTGTTTTGTGAGTTGAATGCTAATCAATAGGAAGTTAGTTGTCTGAGAGATACTTACACTAATAGGCCTTAAGTATCATGCCTGAAGCCCCGACAGAGACAGCACCTCACGAGGAGGTCTTGTGCTTAGGACCCTGTATCCAAAAGCCAACCCCGCAACCTAGCTTGGGGGTGGCTGAGCAGATAACTGCACCTCCCATTGAGCAAACACCCGAGCTCACATCAAAGCAAGAGAGCCCCGAGAGAAAAGACACTACGAGTTCTACTCAGAAGGAGTCAGAGCGGGCTGTCCCTCCTCCTACTGATGCTGAACTTCCTGAACATGACACAGGAGACACAGGGGGCGTAATAGACTTTTCTCCAGTGACCAATCGTAGAATTCTGAGAAGATACGAGCAAAGGCAGAGCTTGTTATTCAAGACGGAAGAAAGGCGTGACCAGGAGGAGCCCACATGGGCTGGGGGAGAGACACCACTAGAGGATTAACATCTGTATTCCAAAGACCTCAACAGAAGAGCTTATCTATAGAGTTGTAAATCTTGTAGACAAGTAGCAATAAAGGGCTTTAGTTTTATTGCTCGTGAACATGTGGGTTGTTTACATGTTGAGTAGCACCTCGACATTAAGTTTCTCTCTATTTGGCTACACTTAGGACTTAGAAGTGGCTTTCTTTGAATTGAGGCACGGAACCAAAATGTATAGAGGCCTACATGTATGTAAGCAAACAGAAAGAAATGTTGGTCCCAGAACTTCAGGTGAGTTTAGTTTGAGGAACATTCACCACAAAAATGGAGCTGTAAAGCCCAAACCTACATACGGAATATTGTATGTGATAATGTTGAAATCAGACTTGGTCTGTAATAAGAGACTGCTAACAGGGCCTTCTATTGGGGACCTGTGAACTCATTTTCTGTTCTCATCTTCTTGCTTCTAAAGGGAAACCTGTCTTCCAAATGAGCCATTTCACAGATTTCAAACACTGAAATGTTCTGTTGAGAAGAGTCTTTTTAAAAGGAAATGATTTCGAAACAAATTAGCTGATTTTTGCTAAAAGCATCACTTGAAATATGCTGGCCATTCCTTTTCTTCCATATGAAAGACTCAAGAGTTATTCTGCCACTCTAGCAAGGTCCAATTGTAATAGCAATAATAACTGGGTTAACAGAAAAAGCACATTCCTTTGACACCAAATTATACAATTCATGTGAGACCAAGAAAGCTTTTCAAAAGTATCACAGCAGAATACATTTCTTTTCAGGTGCCTATTCTCTTCTGCCTGCCTGCTTTCATTATTTTACAAACTGTAAAGGTTTCTGAATCGACTGCCTCCAGGTTTTCACTTCAGTCCAATCAATTGGCGATAGGGCACTTTCTGTGTTCAGGTTCACATGATGATCCCAGAGCAGCATTTGCTATTTCAAAGAAGCAAATGGCAAAATGATGTCTTTTATTTCATTTTCCTTTCTGGGCAAACTGCAGCCTCTTGGGCAAGCACTCCCTATCAATGGAAGAGGGAAACAATAAATCCAATTTTAAAATCAGCCACCATTATTGTGTTGTGAGGAGAACGAGGGAGAATTCTGGGTTCTACTGTGTACGTTTTCTTTATATACTCACTGAAGAAAGTTGTTTCAAACACTATCATAAGAGAACAGAGAGCATCCACCAGCAAACTCCATTCAGGTAATAGAGGTGGATTTGGAAAATATCCAAAAAGAGTCCTGGTTTGACTTTAGCTGGATATCTCTGATTCTTTGTGCATCTGTAAAGCAGTACATGTTAGAGAACACTACAAAAGTTGTCTGTTGCAAATTATTACTGGACCTATCTGCTTCCTGCAGGAACTACACCCAGTATCCAAGACTGCCACTGCACTTCCCTTACACCAGTGGGACTTACTGCTTGTGCTCCAGGAACCAGACCTTCTTCAGGAAAGCCCAGAAATGAGCAGAAATCTCCACAAGGCAGTTTTTCAACCATGTGGTAAGTCATTTCGGCATAATAGCTTAACATTCAGATTTGGAACATGTGTCAACTCCATCACAAGCTGTATCTCCTCAGAGGGTAACTGATAGTGAGGAGAACATGGTTCAGTGCACAGAAATAATTCACTGCCACTACTTAAAGGATTTATATTCCAGGAAGAAGATTGCAGAGTGATACACAATAAGAGATAAAACACATAAAAGGATAAAATGATATATTAAAGCAAGTCCAATAAAACTATCTAAGTAAAGCCTAACTAGATCAGGAAGGACAGCTGTCACAAAGCATGATTCATAGAAGCTGCCACATGGCAGTCATGAATTTTTGCAGCAGCCCTGCATCCAGTTCCTTGAATTGGGACATTTTTAAGGAAACGTAAGTCCTTCTTCAAAAGGCAGAAGAGCCTATTGATATAACAGGTGTTGAAGCAAATCATTCTGCTTCATTATTTAGGAGTGGAAAGGTTAACATGGATTGATTGATTGATGTTTAAATTTATATACTGCAACCTATAGCACAATTTAGGGCTCTCTTGGTAGTGATGATGATAGTCTTAGGCTTGTTTTCTGATTTATACTGATTTCTCTTTTATAAGAAAGAAAAATGTATTCATACTATACCTGCAATATTTAAATAGAGGTTTAAGTAGAGAAATGTCCAGTAACTCACAGCATTCCCCTGCCATTTGGGAATTGTAGGATTTTTCTTCTATTCAAACAAGCATAGTATTGTACCCTTAGTACAGGGTCACATATGGATCTTCTGAGCATGTAAAAACTAACAGGAGCTTGAGCTTGAACAGTTTTTCAGTATTGTGTATATTACTGTTTGAAAGAACAGCATGGACAAGATTTCATCTCCATTTTTTAAAGTGTTATCATCCCACCATGATGGTGTCCAAGCACTGGGGGAAAAAATCAAAATATTTGTTATGTAAATTTTAATCTTTAATTCAGAGCTGAAATACTTTTCAATAACAAAATCTTATATTCATTTTTCATAACTGTTGTTCTAGCAACTGGACAATTTAAGCCACATTGCATTTCTCAGACTTCTTGATGTGAGCAGTTCTAATAATAACCCACAGGATGGCAGTATAAGAACAGGAATAAAAATATATTTCAAAATTATTTCTGAACATTGTGGCTATAAGTCTAAATGTCACAAGGGTTTCATGCCAAGATCTTTTAATAAGTGTGGGCTAAGCACTCTTTCATGGCAGATTCCATCCATGCCTGTAGTGAACTGGCACTTGCTGGCAACCCCAACTGAAAGAACAGTCTGGTCCATGGGCACTAGCTGCTATCATCAAGAGTAAAACAAATCACTCTTCTCCATTCCCAAGCACTCTCCCTCCCTTGACTAGCCAAGAGTCCCACCAGGATCCCTTGTGTGGGGCTTCTATGGAGTCCACCCGTGTCCTTAGGGGAGCACGACTAGATTATATGCCACACTTACACTTTGCACGCAACATGGGCCTTGAAATAGCATAGCCCAAACAGGGCATGCCTCTTCTGAGCCTCCTCACTTTCACTTCCAAAGCACATAGTCTGGTTTTGATGAAAGCAGGTTAAAAGATATATTAAGGATTCAGGAAAAATGTACAGGGTGGGGAAAAGATCAGTCAGGTGCTGAATACACACCAAAAAGTTGCTTAAAGAGGTAAATTGGTGCACCAGCAATAAGCAGTTCAAAGCAGCTGATTGGTGGCAAAGAACAAAATATAGTTCAGCCCTGTGCTAAGCTGACTACCTGGTTCCCATTGTATCTGTGGCAAGATTCTCTGGTGCCTGTGTCAGCCCCCCATTCGTTTTCATGAAAAATACATGGGTGAGGAACCTTGGGCAATCTCTCCACATCTCTCTTTTACTTCCTAAAAGAATTGCTCCTGGCACCACTGCTAGGAGGCAAATAGCTCTCCCCCACTCCCTATACTCCCTGTGGAGTATATCACTTTTACTCCCTCTCCACTTGCCTGGGAGATCAAAGAATCTTTTGGTACTTCCTGTCTAATGACTGTCAGTAATGGTTCATTCCCTGCTCTGATACTGGGCAGATTCTTATTGTTCAGGCACCTGAATGGTTTACTACAGAATGGATTAGCTAAGTGGTGATGCTTGGCCTACAGATGTCCTGCACAAGGTCATGAGCATTGTAGTACCAGTGAAAGGTGGCCTTGCCTTTCACTTAAGAAGAGACATGCAGCCAATTGTAAGAGATTTCTGTTTCTTGGACTGGGTTAAGATGGCATCAGTATGGTCCAGCTGAATAGACCACTCCAAGCTAAATATAAAAGGTCGTATGTAGGTTACACAAAACAGAGCCCCACTGAGCAAGCATGTGTCTGTGCATGAACACACAATAGTCTCACCCTGCAATATTTTCACCTATTGTAGGTCTTCACATAAAGCTCACCCTCTCAAAGGACAATGTGCCATTTTCTAAATAGGTTTTTTCAAAGAGGGGAGGGGTAATGAAGGACACTGTGTGAGTCCAACAAGAAAAATCCCTAAATCTACAACCAGTTTATATTTTTATTTGGGCCAAGTTGGTAGCTCCTAATAAAGGCCTGTGGATTTTTTTTTCCCAAAGGAAGCCACTTTAAAAATTAAGTGGGCATCACTGCTGTCCATCAGCTCTACCTTATGGCTGCCCTTCCTTTGGTTTTATTTGAGTACTCTGCTTTCAGTTTCTCATAAGCACTGTCACTGGCTATGCATGTTACAACCCTAGTTAGTGTCAATCTTGGGCAATTCCTTCTAGTAGGCTTTCTCCTTGCAGCTTCACTGCCACTCTGCATTGCATTTTCAGCCAGGCCATTAGTATAGGAATTAGTATTGAGACAGAAATGAGCAAAGCTATACCATTACCCAAGTGTGTTTGTGTAAATGTGTAACAGAGACATTTATTAATGTCTAAGGAAAGCTTAAATCTAAAGTAATCTCACAGTGCTCTAGAAAGATACTGAATTAAGTATTTATAAACCAGATGAAAGAACTCCAAGCTCCTCTAATTTCACAAAGTCATAATCTAAAGAAAGGCAAATCACTAAAAAACTAGCAGATCCAAAGTAATTGGAATCCAGGCATTGAGATCTTTCAGGGAATGATCTTGACGCAAGTTATCAGAACAGGAACCAATCTGTATCAGGGCAGAAAGGCCAGGAAACTTGCCTTAAACAAGTGCTAGGTGTGAAAAAAGAAATTGGATTATGAGACAGTCAGGACTGGATTGATCTCCTAACCCAAGAAGAGGAGGAGGCAAGGTCTGACCTAGCAGTGGTGAGCACATTTGTTCAAATATGTTTAGGGAAGGCAGGGAGCTTGACCTCACAGCCTGGTCTGGATTTTTAATGCTAAGTACTTAATCAACCTGGAAAAACAGGAGTATAATTTAGAAAATAGACAAAAGTACCAAAAACAAATATGTCCATAGCTACAGACCACTGGCTCTCTACATAGCTACAAGTACATAACTATAAGTACCACACAATAAACTTTGAATAGGTACAATATATACAATATAGTAAACTATGTGCTACTACCATTGGTGCAGCCTACACCTAATCTTCTCAACAGAACCAAATTTATCACCTGATATTGATCCTATTGATCCGAGAACTAGTATTTTAGAGTATATGTATATGTATAGCATTCCTCGACTTGGCACTCTCCAAATAATTTGAACTACAGCTTGCAGAAATACTGGCCATTGGTCTTGCTGGCTGATGTTTGTAGAAGTCCAAAATAACTGAAGAGTACCCAGGATGAAGTCCAAAATATCTGGAGGGTACCCAGGTTGAAATCCAAAATATGAAGTCCCAGGGGAGCAAGGCTGATAACAGTATTATCCACAGCTAATCTAAGGAAGAAGTATAAAGTTCAGCTTTCATTTCTTTACAGAGTTCTCTTTCATATTTCATGTGGCCAACTTCTCCATCCTCAGTCATTCTTTCAGTTTGCAGAAATATTTCCCATTGTTTGTCAAGGCAATTCTCTAACCCCAATCTTACATATCAGCGGACAGACACATGTGTGTCTAGAAAGTGATATTCTTTGGGTACAGAGTTGAGTTCATTTATTATTTATTTATTAAAACATTTATAGGCCGCCCCATCGCAACAAAGCCTCGGGGCAGCTTACAACAATTTAAAATACAATGTAAAAAATACAATAAAACCATAAAACTATAAACAATAAACAATATATCCCTCCCCCCCCTCGGTGCATCTCGGCAAATTAAAAAAAAAACCCAACAATTATTAACTACAAACATAAATACATACATAAATACATAACAGTAAATTATACACACACCAAATTAACAATTAAAATATGACTTGAATAAAAAGGTCTTCGCCTGGCGCCGAAAAACAGATACCGATGGCGCCAGGCGAACCTCTCCAGGGAGCGCATTCCATAATTGTGCTGAACTCAACACATGGGATATTCCTGCTGGAGGATGGCAGTAGGCCTTTTCTTGCTGCTTCCTCCTTCCTCTGGCACCCTCTGAAGATTTGCTCTGGAGTATTGTAGAATCTTCCAAAACTGACAGGGAATTACAGAAGGAAGCGAAACTTTTGGGGAAATCATCTTCTCTCCTGTCCTCAGTCGTGAGCACTCTTCTGCTGGCTGAAGGGTAAATCTGCCTCTGTCCCAGAGCGAAAAGTGGATCCATCACAATGAGGCACAACACTGGCTGTAACCATGCACTATGTGGCCTTCAATGTATGTGTCTTACCAGGAAG
The DNA here is from genome assembly GCA_023646645.1 of Varanus salvator macromaculatus. Classification (NCBI taxonomy): domain Eukaryota; kingdom Metazoa; phylum Chordata; class Lepidosauria; order Squamata; family Varanidae; genus Varanus; species Varanus salvator. The sequence goes on along the minus strand of JAIXND010000341.1, from coordinate 2,140 downwards.
TGAGTCATGCTGTCAAGTAAGACAAATATCAGTATAAGAAAGGTGCCAATGCTGGTTGCAGCTCTGACCCAACTTGGATTAGGCTTGTAAAACATGAACTAGTGCCTCTAGTAGTCCATGGAAAAGGCTGTCCTGTGCAACCATTCTGCAATCCTGCCATTCTGTCTGAATTAATAAATTAATCATCTAAATAAAAATATTTTATTTAATAAAATAAAAATAAATATATTAATACTATTAACTATTGTTAATAGTTTAATCATTGTTTAATCTGCATGCTGCTTTTCCACAACACAACAGCAATACTGAAACAGGAAATCATCATATTATCTGAATTACAGTGGCACATCATAGCAATAACAGATAGACCAAATGCTTCACTTCTAATCAAATGCTAATACTAATCTGATATTTCAAATTAAGCACACAGTAGGTGAAACCAACAATTCCAACACAATATCAATGATTATTTATCAGTTCAGAAGCCTTCTCCCTTTAGTTAACAGCTTTCAGAGCCATTCCAGCTTCACTGGGCCCAAGGCCGTAGATTCAACCAGGCACAGATGTGGATGTGGTGACATCATAATCAGCCTTGGAGGCAATTTGGCAGTAAATACACTAGAATATATTGTCTGTGCTTCCCTTGTGAGCAATTATAGGTTGCCACAACAGGTAGCAACAGGTAGCTTCTTCAATGAAAGTCTAGAGTCCAGATCTTGAAGATTTGTTTACTTGGAAGTTGGATAACAAAGCATATCAACAAAAGCCATGCATATTATTCAAATCATCAGCAACACTACATGAGCATAAGGAGAGCTCTGCTGGATATGGGCTGGGAAGCCCATAAGTAGGATGTGAACCAAATAGCGTCTTCCTTCATATGTTTCCTAACAATAGATATTTAGAAGCATGTGGTCTTTGATCCTGATTGGAAGAATATTCAGCCATTGTGATTAGTAGCCACTGATGGCTTGGGGTTAGTGTGAGTGATTACTCCAGAATGATAAGCTGTCTATTCTCTTGGAGAGCACTATTACAATCATTTGGTTGCAATGTCATTGGGAATGCCATTCATTTTTCATATGTTGAAGTGAAAAGGGGGACAGAGAAGAAGAAAGAGCAAAAATCTTATGCCGATGCTACTCCATAGGGTATCTATGTGCGTGGGCTGGCCAGCAAACCTTTTGAAAACGGCTGCAATCCTATACACATAGTAAGAAAACGACACTGAACTGCATGGGCTGATTTCTGAACAACCACACTTAGGAGCAGGTGCCATGACAAACAGCAGCTGTTTTTCTAATGCTTGACTCATGCAGGCATTTGAGAACATGGGAATGGCTTTTACATCACCCAGAGGCTTAAAAGTTCCTTTACTAAACGATCATACTTTCCTCCTTTGTTGTTATTAAACCAGCTACTTTCTTTCTCTTCCTTCACAAAATAAACATGGTTCACGGACGGACACAGGGAAACTTTTGTTCTGTTGCTGTTACTATGCTAACATTTTCCAAGTCTCATACAAACACAGCATATCACCAAGCTGCAGATACAATGGGGGGGGGGGGAGAGAGATTACTCTAGAGCATTTCCCCCTATTTGTTCTACTTAGGGATGTTGTAGAAATCCACAATGGACTCACATGAGTCCAGGTTTCGTTGAGTCCACCCTACAGACTGGAGTTTCTACTTAGCATATTTTTGCATACATTGAGCCAACGAAAAATACACAAAATAAGTAAATAAATAAATAGACAGCTGAAGAATGTGCAAATCCCCCAACAGAGTGAAGTGTGAAAGTATGCACCAGAGGGAGATTTTGGAGAGTACAAATATGCCTAAATGCATTTCACAAATTCAGAGTCCACAAATTAGCAGATGGCAAAGTGAAAGTCTGCCATCCAAAATTTGCCTGCAAAGCAGCTCTCTCTCCATTTGCACACCCCTAGTTCTACTGCGGCTTCTGTGCATAAAACCAGCAAAACATCTCTACAACCCATTTGAGAAAAGAAACTGAAGTGTCACTGATTTGAAAGACCTTGGTTTAAAAAAAATTGTTACTTGAATGAATCTATATCATGAATTTTTGGTCCAGCCCTCAAAGAGTAAAACACTGGAGATGGTTAGGGATGAAATTATGA
>JAIXND010000340.1:5916-22664 GCA_023646645.1 Varanus salvator macromaculatus | reverse complement strand
AAAAGCAGACCCTCCTTTGAAATAGACGGGCCTTTCGCTTCTAAGAGCTGCACAGACAGGTTCGCACCCCGTGCAAACGGCGTCGGATTTGTACCAGCAACAGCTACAACACGCCAAGATTTCACCTCCTTCGGTTGATTTTTTTTTTTAATAATTCCTGTTCTCCTTAAAATAATCGAGCATCTACTGACACATTTATTTCCACGTCATGCTCCCTGTCTTGGCTAGAACTGACCCCCGCCCCCCGCCCTGTTGACAAGGGAGCGGGAAGAAACACTGCCAGAAGCAGGGTTAGCCGAGGCTGCGTTTCAAGTGCATCTTATTGACTCAAGCGGGGGAAGCGAGCGCAGATCGACCCGCGCAGCCCAAAGAATGAGTGGATTGTATCGAGCCACTCGAGCGACTTTCAGGTCCGGGCGGCCAAGTGGCTTTTCCTGAATAAAGCCACGCTGTAAAGTTGTTGCGACCTCAAAAGTGGGGCCGCTGAACCCGCCGGACTGAGTAGTTGCTGCCCTAAGAAGCGTCGTCACGATTTCTTGCTAGAAATGTGCTGGATTTAGACTGCTTTTTGAACAAAAACAAGCCAACACCCCCCCCCCCTTAAAGGTGTTCTCTCGTCCTTAATAGAGGGAGGCTCAAAAGAGGGAGGGGGGAAAGAGGTAGAGACGGGCCGATGAGACGGAGCATCTCGGGCGGCAAACGGGCTTCTGAGGGGGAGCTGGGGCGCCCTGCCGTCTGGGGACCCAGATCGCTCTTCGCCGGGCGTCTTCTCCTGTTCACCCACGCCCCCAAGGTGGGAGGCTTTGCCGCAAGGGAAAGCGCGAACCAAACGCCGCGGGAAGGAGGGAACGATGGATCGCAGGCAACACGACCAAAACCGCTTCTCTGTCCCCTTTGACCCAAGGGTGTTGGCCGGGCGGGGCACGGCGAGCATACAGGCTCCGTTTTCTAGGAGACTGCTTTCCACGCCCTTCCAATAGGTGGCAGGATAGCTCGACGGATTCTTGGTCGGGCCGCGAACATTTAATTCCCTCAACTGCCAGAGATCAATTTCTCCTCGGCAGTTCACTTTATGCTTTCCCTGGTTCCCCTCTGACGCGCCCAGCCCAGCCCAGCCCAGCCCGGGTTCGTTTACTTCGTTTTTCCTTCTGCTCCCCTCCCCGAGCACAGACAGCCCCGTCTGAGAAGGGCAGATGGGCCCCTCCGGGGTGGCCGCTATCTGACTCTCAGCACCAAGTGAACAGGACCCTTTCTCAGCCGCCCAGCTCTAGCAGCAGGAAAGCCGATCTCATTTCTGCGTGTATTCGTTTTTGTTCTGGCCGGTCTCGTGCGTATGCATCTGTCTGTTCAGGTGGCCAGGCCAAGGCCCAAAGGACCCCTTTAAAATCGATTTCACCCGCTCCCCACGCAGTAGCGGAAACCATGCGCAGCGTGGACTGCGCAGCTGGGTCTTTGCAAGCCCTCCGGCTTCGCCCGCGCGCGGGGCGGCGACGGCCGCGCATCCCCGCAGCCGGGCGAAGGGGCGGTGTGGGCGGCTGAGATGCTCCGAGCAGCCCGGCCGGCCGTGGCTGCTGCAGGTGAGCGGCAAGAGCCGAAGGGCCGCTCCCCTCGCGACCTCGGAGGAGCTTTCCCTCTGGGCGCCGGCGCTGCGCCTCCCAGCTCCTGCCTCGTCTCCAGTTGCGCACGAAGCACTTCTGCCAAGGCAGCCCCGGAGCGCCGGTCGCGCATTAGCATTTGAAAGAGTTATCCAGATGTTTATTACAGTAAAGAGAGAGAGAGAGATCCCAATTATAAATCCTTGTATTTTTAAATACCAACTGTAAGCGATTCAAGTAGATGCCTTTGTACATTTCTTTTGACGCGTTGGGTGAGAGATGGAGTGGAAATAAAACCAGGCCTGGAGTATTTTCCCTAGTCCCAAACCCGGATTCCCATCACGAATCCCATTCTCGTTCCTCTCGGCTCTGCTGTTCCTGCTCTCCCTTGGCGAGGCGACAGGAAACCTGGCCCTGCGCACCCGCGAAGTCTCCCTGCCATGCGACACACATTCGCCCAGAGGTCACAGCCCCTGATGTCAACCAAGTTTTATTTCCCCGGTGGAAAGATCTCATTCTAGGAGGGTGAAAGGTCACCCTATTTATTTCTGCATTAAACGTGAACAGGACTTCTTTCAACACACACATGCACAGTTTTCGCATCCGACTGGTTTGGAATGGGCAGAGACGGCCACCCCTACTCGCCACCGTCCGCGCTCCTTTCCACCCCCGCTGATTTCACACGGGGTCGAGATTAGGGGCGGGCGGCGGGGGGGAGAGCTTCAAGCCGCCCGCTTAATTTCCGTGGGGCTAGTGCTGAGAAACAGGCGAGATTAGCGAGGCAGCTGTGATGTCCCAGGAGCCCAGTTTTCAGAGCGAGGCTGTTAGGTATGGAATCAGTCCCGACGATGGACCAGAACCAAAGTTCTCTATTCCATCTCCTTCCAGCCAAACCACAGAATTTCAGAAGGATTTTCCCCGTGATGCCGCGGTGTTGCTTTAGCGAGACAGTTTCTACAACAGGGACCAAAGATGGAGCGAGGGAACCCCAGGCAGAATAATCGCCGAGAAACCATTGGGTGAAACTCTAACAAGTTGCTGCCAACAAGTCCCTTCCATCCTTCCTGCTCGTTTGTTGGGGTTCTCTTGAGCCTGTTCATACTTAATCGTTTGATTAGTTGAAAAAAAAATGCGCCCAGTGTTAGAGACCGGCTGTATCTGCGAAGTTTTTTGTACCAGTTTGTCGATCTATCTACACATCTATGTGCATATAATCCCATGTACTTGAAATTTCCCGTTCACTCCAGATATAAATAGGGTCGTGATTATGTATGTATGTATGTATGTATGCATGTTTGCACGGACGTCTACACACACATGTTAAGAAGTACAATTCATTGAACACAGCAGGATTCCCTTCCAACCAGACATGCACAGGGTTCTGCAGTTATGCAGAATTCTTTCCGGATAATTTTAGGGCTCCGGATAAATATCAGAACCAGTGGAAAGTAATTACCGTTAACCCATAATTCAGTGGCTAATTTAATAAACCTCAACAAGTTCTCTCTCTAAAAATCAGGGACAACAAATCTTTCTGAAACAACAAACCGGAGATTTGGATCGCATGATATCGATCCAAGCGGGAGACTGTCCTAGTTGTAACAAACTGAGCTGAAATCTACTGAAACGCAGGGGCTGATCGCCTCCGCCCTCTGGGAGGTGCGCGGTGGGAAGGAGTCGTGCCTTAGTGGAGAAAGAAGCCGACGCCGGTGACCTTGCGCGCCAGATCCCCGCCCGTCCTTCAGCCCCAGAAAGGGCCGGGTCGGTCCGCGAAAGGAAAGTCGGTCCGCTAACTTTGGGGGGTCCGCGCCACTCCCCCTCCCGCGCCGGAATCCGGGCCGCGTTTTCCCCTTGGCTGGCGCCGGAGGCTGCCCGGCCTCTGGCGAGAGCCAATCGCAGCGCGGCTCGCAGCACGTGGAGCAGAGGGAGTCTAGCGCCGAGCTGCTGCGGCGCAGTCACTACGCTTGTGCCCGGTGTCCTGGCCAGGAGGAGCGAGCGGGGCGCCGAGCCGCAGCCGCTGCCTGGTGGGAGGCGGGGAGCCGGTTCGAGCGCGCCGGCCACCCGGAGCCGGCCGGCGGCGGCGGCGGCGGCAGCAAGAGCAAGAGCAAGCGCAAGCCCCGCAGCCCCGCAAGCCAAAGCCATGAGCAACCAGTACCAAGAGGAGAGCTGCTCCGAGAGGCCCGAGTGCAAGAGCAAATCGCCAACTTTGCTGTCCTCCTACTGCATCGACAGCATCCTGGGCAGGAGGAGCCCTTGCAAGATGAGGCTGCTGGGACCCACTCCCAGCCTGCCGCCGCTGGCCAGCCGCGCGGAGCAGGACAAGGCCGGGCCAGGTAAGGCGGCCGGGCAAAGGTGGCGAGGCAGGGTGGCAGGGCGCGGGCAAGCGGACTTTCCGGCAAGTTCTCCCCTGGCAGACCACCGAGCGGGTACGGGAGGCGGCTCCGCTGAGATCTCGTCTTTGGAAGGCCCCTCCCGCCAAAGATCAGCGCTTTGTTGGGGGGGGGGGGGAGCTGCCATTATCTCCCTCCCTCCCTCTCACCCATAGCCGGGCTATGGGTGAGAGGAAGCCCCTCGATTCGGGTGATCTGGAACCCGTGTGAACTCCGCGCGCCCACTGCTCTGCTTCGCCGGGGCTCCTACTGCCCCGCTCAGCACTGCAGGCGAAGAAGGGGCTGGGGGTGCAAAGCGAGGGTCCCCGTCCTGCCCCCATCCTATTTTTGGGCAGGCGGCATTGTGGTGACACATGACGGCCGTTGTCAGGAGGTCCTCGAGAGGATGTTCTTTCTTGCTCGGCAGCGCCTTTCTCTGCCAGGCCTGAAGGGCGAATGGATCTGGTGTCGATCGCAGTGGCAGTCCAGGTTGCTAGAAATCGGGGCTCCGCTGAGACTTTCAGGGCATGGGAAGGAAAGGCAGGCCTGGTTCTCCAGCTCTTCTGGAGGGAAGGCTTGCTTCAAATTCCCGGCGGCCTTGGAGCAGGCAGGGAAATTTGGAAGTTCTTCTGACGTAACGGCGGGTGTCCGGTGCCATCAGGACGAGGGGAGTGCTTTTGGACAGGTGTCCCTTGACGTTTGTGGAAAGGTCAGAATGGTTTGAACTTAAAGAACAGACGGGGCCGTTTGCTTCTCAGGCTCGCGGGTCCTTGCTCCGAATAATGGCTCGATTCGCACTCTCAAGGAAGCATGTCAAAACCTCCCTGAAATCCATGTTTGGATGGAGGTGCGGTTTATGCTTTTTTAGAAATTAAAAGGTGGATAGATTTCGGCGGATCTTCCTTGTAAGCTCTTGAGGTCTGGACGGAATCTTAGGCGAGTCCACCTTGTTAAGAATGGAGCAACCTACTTAAAAAGTTGGAGGCTCTTGGAGCAAAACGGGGGGGGGGGGTTCCCCAGTGGGGGGGCGTGCAGAGCTGCTTTGAGACCACCCCTTGCTGAAGGCAGGGACGGGTCCGGCTCTTTCGTGCAGGGAGAGCCGCCGAGCAGGCTTGGAGGCCTCCTCTGCTGGCATCGGGAAGCTGCGGGGAGGCTGAGCCCGGGCTGTGGAGAGGAGGCCCGCCCCGCCTCCTCGGCCCAGTGGGGTGACCCACGCGTGTCTCTGTCCCCCCGGCAGGACCAGCCAAGGGCAGCCCGCCGGGCTTCGAGGCGGCCGAGCTGCACCTGCCGCCCAAGCTGCGCCGCCTTGACGGGCCCGGTGGAGGGCGGCTGCTGGCGCGGGCCGAGCGGGCCGAGGCGGGCGCCTCGTCGTGGGACTCGCTCAAGATTAGCCAGGCACCTCAGGTCAGCATCAGCCGCAGCAAATCGTACCGGGAAAACGCGCCCTTCGCGCGGGCGGCCGCCCTCGACGACCTGGGCAGCCCGGCAGGAGGAGGAGGCGGCGGCGGGCCCGACGGCAGGCCCGGCCGGGACGACGAGCTCCTGGAGGAGGAGGACGAGGAGGAGGACGACGACGACGACGACGAGGCGGAGGAGCTGGACGAGGAGCTGGACGAGGACGACGAGCTGCTGTCCGAGGCCCAGGAGGCGCGGCGGGGCGCGGGCAGCGTGGTCGGGGCCGCCGTAGGGCCTTCGGCGGCGGCGGCGGCGGCGGCGGGCGCGGGCAGCGACGGCGCGGACGGCTCTCCCAAGGAGGAGCTGCTGCTGCCCGCGGACGAGCTGGCCGAGGGCAAGGACGGCGAGGACAGCGTGTGCCTGTCGGCGGGCAGCGACTCCGAGGAGGGGCTGCTCAAGCGCAAGCAGCGCCGCTACCGCACCACCTTCACCAGCTACCAGCTGGAGGAGCTCGAGAGGGCCTTCCAAAAGACGCACTACCCCGACGTCTTCACCAGGTAGGGACGGGGCGGCCGCGCCGGCGCCCTTCCGGGGGCTCCCGGCTGCTCCGGCTGGACCCCGCGGGGGGCGCCGCGGCGGGGGCGAGTCCTCTTCCGCTCAGACTTTGGCGGAGCAGGACGGCGACGGGCAGCTCGCGGGCCGCCCTTGCGGGCAGGTCACAATCGGCGGGCTGCTACATTCGCTGAGCAGGGAAAGCAAGGCAAGGCCTTGGGGAGCTGGACACGGGGACGGGGGGGCAGGGCGCAACTCCCCCAGGCAGGTTGGTGCGCCTGAGAGTTTTCTGCAAGCCCGCACGCCCACCCCTTCTCCCGGCCGTCGCCGCCGGACTCCGCGTCTCTTCCGAGGGCCATCCCTCCCCGCAGTGCGTGGCCTTTCGTAGCCGACGTGCCCAGAGCTCGGGGAGAGGAGCTGGAGCTCACCAACCAAGGACGGGTGAGGCTGAGCTTGGGCCAGGCCTTGCCAAAATCTCTCGGGGTCTATTTTTGCCCTGGTCCTCCCCACCAGTCTGCCGGGTGTCAGTTTCGCAGCTTTCCAGGGAAGCTGGAGAGCTGCCTTGCTGTTGGAAGTCGAGTGCGTGCGTGCGTGTGTGCATATATATGGAAAAGATCAAAGTATTCCGCTCCGGAGGGCTAATAATATGGGACGAGATGGCAGCGCAGCCGGGTCACTTTGGCAGAGGCCCCACGCGCGAGCCCGCCGCCTACTCGCGCGCTCCGCAGGACGTTCCTGGGCACAGTCCAGAAAAGAAGAGAAATTGGGCAGGGGGGCGGCGGTGGGGTGGGAGAAAGAGCCACTCCATCGACCGCCTTGCTCGGGATTTGTCCGTGCAGGGGGTGGGGTGGGAGCGGTACCGCGTGCAGGCTTACTCTCAAGGCTCCCGTCTGCCTTGAAATGATCAGGATTGCAGGGGAACCCACTTCGCACATGCTTCAGTTTAAAGTCCGCTTTGGGAGGCGAGCTTAATGCAACTGAAAGTAATAACGGGAAGACCCATTTGCTTGGGGCCATGTATAGATGACCTTTATTAGTCGGGTTCGGATCCTTTGCTCTCCCCGCCAGTGGTTTTCCCCTTTCTGAACCCAAAACGGCCCAGTCCTGTAGCTAAATAATCGGGAACAAAGAAGAAAACAGCAAAACGCTCTTATTAAACTCAGGTTGAGGTTGACCTGTTTCGGGGCAGGGAAGTGAAAGAAATTGAATTTTTACTTGCAAGACTTGATTTCTTCGCGCGCGTGTGTGTGTGTGTGTGTGTGTGTGTGTGTGTGTTGGTGGCATTCGGACTCCAGGTAGTCACATTTCACAATCCTGGTAGCAAATGTTCCTGTGTTTTTGTTTTCTTTCGACTTGTGCCAAGAAAGAGGAAATTCTTGGTCTCTGAATATAGTCATTTCCCCCTCCTTGACTTCAAAAACTGCGTGCTTTAAACTCATACCTCCTTCATCCTGGGAACAATTCCGCGCAAATGGGCTGCGTTTCTGTCTTAGAGCACCTGCTGGAATATCCTTCAAGGCCAGCAGGGTAAGAATCGCAGGCTCGGCTGGATGGCGGAGAAAATCAGCGGGATTCTCCTGCTGCTGTACGGGACGGTGGGCTTGAGCACAACTCCGGGGCACCCTTTCTTCATAGCGATCCTGGAAATGGCCTGTGGCTTTCCCTGGAAGTCTGTGGGGAGGGGGCGCAGACACATAGGCCTGGCTCCAGCTCGAATTGCATTTGAAGGGGAAATATTTTTACTAGGCGGATTTAGCCAGGCCACTTCGCGCCAGACGTACATCGGGCAGGAGAGCGAGGGCTTTGCTTTAGTTGGCCATCCTGCCGAGGAAACCCGACGGCCCGGCCTGGGGCTTTCCCTTATTTGGCAGCCCGAAGGAGCCGGGCACGGACGTACTCCTCTTGCCGCTCCAGCCCAGCCAGGCTCCCTCTTTGGCCAGCGCGGTGCTTTTCTTGCTAGCGGAGGGAGAGCCAATTATCCCGGGCGCTCTCATATTCGAGGTAAACAGATTATGAGCAGTTTCCTAACATCCTAATGGTTTCCGATTTGCCTTAATTGTTGCACTAATAACCGCAATGAAGGGCTCGCATTGCAGCTCAATGGATCACCCCTGTGCCGCAGCGCAGCCCTTGGAGCAAGGGAGCGTTTCTCGAAGGCGCGGAGCTGCTGGAGGGTTTTGGCCCCGGAAGCAGGAGGAAAGATGGGCCTGGCGCAAACTGGGAAAACGCAATCCCGTGGTGATCCGCTTCCCCCGCCCCCAAACGGTCCCGTCCCCTAAAAATACATCAAACACGCGAAAAGCAGCGTTAATCGAGAAGTGAAGCCCCTGCAGCAGAAGCCACGAAGGGTCCTTCGGTCCCCGCTTGAGTCCGGGGCAGGAGCATCCGGGCTGGCTTCGGGATCGGGCCTGTGGGAGGGGCAGAGACTCCGATGTGAGGGGCGATCCGAGGTCAGCACCCGAGTCTCAGGGCAGGAAGTGGGCCTTGTTTGGGGCTTTGCGCACAGATGGCTCTTCCCTATATGGACAAAGAGGGGAGGCACTGGACCCCAAAGTGGGGCTAGTCTGAGTCGCTGGACTCTTTCTCCCCCTCCCCTTGCAGGGCCTCACCTGAGCGCCTGTCTTGTTGTGCTTCTTTCCCTCCCAGGGAGGAGCTGGCGATGCGCCTGGATCTGACCGAGGCCAGAGTGCAGGTGAGTCCAGGGATCGCGGGAGCTGGAAGGACAGCGGGGTGGCGGTGGGGGACTCCCTGTGGGTAGGGGGTCTCTGTAGGTGGTGGGACAATAAGGAGAGACCCTGGAACCCAAATGCTCTCTTCCCGCCCCTGCTGCCCCATTAAAACCAGACGCTGTGGTGATGGACAGCGAGCAGCCGCGTCAGATTTCGGTCCCAGTCCATGCTTCGATTGGGGCGGGGGAGAGAAAGACCCAGTGAGGCTTTCTTTCCCTCCACTCCCACCACCACACCACTAAAGTCCTAGTGGTCGTTGTCAGCCCGACGTCGCGCCAAGCAGGTATCTGGCTGAGCTTCCAAATGGCCAATCCGGCCTCCATCAAAGGGCACTTTGGCGCTAGAGCAAATAGGACCCTTGAAAGGTTTCCTCCCCGCCTGTTCCAAAGCGGGCCAAGCAGCCAGTGCTGTTTGATTTCCCACATTTTGTTTTTGGATCTAATGTGCAATGCTATTAAAGGTGTTTGCCGGAGAGAGTGGGGGTCCCTCCCTCTCCCGGCCGAGCGCTTCTCCTCCAGCTAGAGCTGGAGGCTCCGGAGCGTGGAGAAGCAGACATTGAACACGCCCGGCGTTGGCCGGCCCCCAACAGATGGCTTCGGCCTTTTGGCTCTGAGCAAATCACTTTACACTGAAAGTCAGGCGCGGCTAAAGCATCATAAATTCCATATGGCTCATTTAATACACAACAGCTTCTCGCATTAGAGGGGCTAATGAAGAGCCCGGTCCCCTCCTTTCTGTTGACACATTTCTCCATTGTCAAACAGAGATGTGACAGCAAATCAGGATTTTCAGCTCAGGGGAATGAGTCGTGGGAAAGTTAAATAACGAAAAAGAGAGCGAGCAGAGACAGGGAGACCCCCCCGTTCTTTCTCGCCCACCCCCCTCCTTATTCACCGAAGAAGATGTAATTAAGGGAATATGAATTATTAGAGTACCTCGGTTTACCTTTGGGTGTACTCAAACTTATTAATACACTAAGAGGGAGAATTTGCAGAGGGGCCCAAGTTGCTAATTGAGTTGGAAAAGAAGAGACACGCCGAGATGGCAAGGTTTTCGCTGCCTGAAACGCAGCCCCTCGGCTGTTGCGCCCGGCCTGGATGGAGGGCCTTCCTGGCGGGTGCGGAAAAAACCCAGGCACCCGGGGAAGCTCCCTCCCTTTCTCACGCCCCTCGCGGTCTGTGGGTCCTTTCTCCTCCACCCCCCCCCCCACGACCCTTTTGCATAGGCTTTTCTCGGTTGGAAGCAAAAGCTGCGGGGATTTAAACAGCCCACCACGCGCTGTTCTTTCCCGTTCTAACAGCGCGGGTTCAAATGGAAGAAAGTGCGTGGATGGCTCAGATCATCTGGGAACAGCCTCGAGCCTCTAGTTTTGGTTACGAAAGGAAGACACAGGAAAACGTGGGGCTGGGTTATTGCTCCTGTTTTGTTCTTCTTCCACCCGCTCCCCGCCGGATGAAATGCCGAGCGGCGCCTGCGAAAGCGAACGCGGGCCGCGAGATCTCGTGGCGGCGCGCAGTGTGGGCGGCTGCGGGGATAGCGTAATAGCCACCTTAATAATATTAAAAAGATTCCATCGACTGGGAAATGAGCCTTGGAGCCTTTTAAGCGCTGCTCAGAAGGCTTGGCTTTACGCTTGCGATAAAAGAAAACATGATGTTTAGCGTACGTGTTGGCGAAAACATTCAACTGTCTGTCAAACCCGCGGAGTTGAGTAAACGAGAGGGGGTGGGTGAGGTGAGGGGAAACCGAAAGGCCTGCACGGTTTGGAAGGAAGGAAGGAAGGAAGCGGGAGCGTTAGGCGAGGCTTCCTGGCGGCGGCGCTATCATGGAGGGCCAGCTCCTTAGGCAGGGGCTCCAGGTGTGTTTCTCCCTGCGGTGCTCGGAGCCCAGGCCACCAAGGGGTGATCGCTTCCACTGAAATTTACTAGAGGACGCTTGGGGAAGCGGGGTGTTATTAGTTGCCTTACACCTCTAATGTCCGTGGCCTATTCCAACTTTCGAGGGAGGGGGAAAGATCCCTGCCAGCAAGGGGATTACAGTCGGAAGGCACATTCCTGTGTATATTTCGACATTAAAAGAAAGCTCTACCATTTCCCAGCAAGTCTAGCTGGAGAGATGCTGGGAAATGCAGGCCCTTTTCTGTTTAAACATGCCCGGGATTGCATTCCGACCCTCGCCAGCAAGGGCGCTAATCGAGACAGGGCAAAGGACGGGAGCGTCACATCGTGTCGGGTTCTGGCCTTCAGGATCAGGCGCAGCCTCTACCCGGCCCTCTGATGCTGACGTGGGAGCAGGCCTACGACCTGCGCTTGGGGACCGCCCTGCGGAGCGGAAAGGCCCGAGAAACTCCACCGTTTGACTTCTTCCACTGAAGGATCGTCGCCGCGCTCGGCGCTCTTTCCTCGGCGGCTTTGCGGGAGCCGAGCTGGGGCGCAGTCCTCCCGGGCGAGCCGCCCTGCCCGTTTCCGCAGCACGGCCCCCGGCTGCGGACGAGCGACTCGCGGGCTGCCGGGCTGCGCGCCGCGGAGGAGAAGCGCGGAGGGCCCGCTGACTAACCGCCTTGCCCCCCTGTTTTCTGTTGGCTTCCAGGTCTGGTTCCAGAACCGGAGAGCCAAATGGCGGAAGAGGGAAAAGGCCGGCGCGCAGAGCCACCCGCCCGGCCTGCCTTTCCCGGGGCCCCTGTCGGCGTCTCACCCGCTCAGTCCCTACCTTGATGCTAGTCCTTTCCCTCCTCACCACCCAGCTCTCGACTCCGCTTGGACGGCCGCCGCCGCCGCCGCCGCCGCCGCCGCCGCCTTCCCCAGCCTGCCGCCTCCTCCTCCGGGCTCGGCCGCCCTGCCTCCCAGCGGGACCCCGCTCGGCCTCAGCACTTTCCTGGGAGCGGCGGTGTTCCGGCACCCGGCCTTCATCAGCCCGGCTTTCGGCAGGTAACCGCTCCCGCGTGCGCCAGGCGTGGGCTGGCCAGGACCCGGGACGCCGCGGGGCCCGCTCGCCAGGCCAGAGGGCTTCAGGCGGGCGCACGTGTCCCGAGGCGCACGAGGAGGCCGGGAAGGAGCGAGCGGGCGCTCCTCGGCTGTGGGGCGCGCATGAGGCGCCCGTGGGGGCGCACCGGGCTGAGGCGGAGGCAGGGACACTTGGACGCCTCGTGCAGCTGGGAGAAATCCACGCCCGCCAACCCGGTGTCCTGCGGTTCCGTTGGAGGAGACTGCCCAGCATCCCCGACACCGTCGACAAATGGGGGAGGTTTTTCCTCCTGACGGGCGCCATCCTACAGTGCTGGCCGCAGCACGCCGGCAGCCGTGTCTGAACACGCGCAGGACGGGCTCTTAAACCGCCACTGTTTCCTCTGCACAGCGGGCCCAGCTCGCAGGATCGCAGGCTTGGCGAGGGCAGGGACGCTGCTCTAGCGAAGGGACCGCGTGGGTGCAAAAGCTGGCTTTTTGCAGCCGGGTGGCAAAGGGCATGGCTCCTCAGGAGGCGCCTTCAGAGTTAGGAATTCGAATGTCGCGGGCTCAGGCACAACACCCCTCGTGTGCTGATCACGTGCTACTTCATCGTCGTTGATTGGACAGGGGTAACTTTTTTTAAAAAACCCCGCCAATCTCTGGCAATTACATGTACAAAGTGATCAGGAAGGGTTTTTCCCCCCCAAATTAGCGAGATTTCCTGGTCATTTGGCGTCAGGGATTTTACTTCCGTTCGGTCTAGTTAGGACCTGCATAAATTTGTTCATGGGAAAATCTACCCTTTAAAATTATCCGCATGCGTACGATACATGTACTTCAAGTGTAGCGTCCCTTCTCATATCCACCCCACCCCCGGTTAAATGCTTACAGAAAGGATCTGCACGACAGAATTGAACGAGGCTGGAGATGGCGATGTCGCAGGCAGAGGGATTATTCGTTGGTTGAATGCAACAGGAAGCTCACAACGCGGACTGCAGAGAGCCAGAGGGGGGTGCCCAACCCTTGTAGTATACACCTGAGAGGGAAATGCAGCTTGTAACCCAGTGAGGAAGAGTTACCTTGTACCAGCTTTCCAAAGTGAAAACTATGCAGGAAAATAGAAGGCCGGTAGCTCATGAACGAGACAAAAGCTCAATTGCAGGATTTCCGATAGGTCTAGAGAGAGACGAGGGAAATATAACAGAGGAGAACAAAGGAAGAACAGATTAATCGGGCAGGGACGACGTGGCAAATTTATCTCTTGAATGAGGAGGGAGGGAATCCAGGTGAAGTTAGGGGGCTGCCGCCCGGTGAAGACGGAACCGTTGCTTCAACAGCGGAGCGACTGTGGTCTCGAGCGGGGACAGGCCGCGGCCGTCACTTCCTAGCCCGGCCTGGGCCCTGCTTGTGGCAATCGTTCCCGCAAGCCCAGGCCCTGCAGGCGGCGCCCCCGACGGCTGGCCATGCGGGGCGGGGCTGCAGGAAGCCAAAGGCCAGAGCCCTGGGCAAGGCTGCCCGAGCCCTCCCGCTCCGCCTGCGCTCGCCTCGCCCTGTGCCCGTCCTCCTCTCCCCCCACCCCGGCACATTGCAAGGGGAGCCGTAAAGAGCTCCCTCGACGGACTGGCTGATGGGCTGTGCGATTAAAATAGGCGTGCGACAAAAGAAAGCAAGACGGGGGGGCGGGCGGGAGCTGCATGTCTCGGAAGGCGATCGGGGTGACTGTGGCTTCAAGTCGTGTCCCGTAGTGCGGACGCTGCCTTGGGAGGAAGAGGTCTGGATCGAGGCCGCTTCCTCCGGTGGCTTGTGAGCGCCCTTCAGGCCTCAAGTGTGGCGGTCTGAGCCTTCCTGTTCTCCTTGGGAGAAGGTTTGCGAGACTGGAATTCAGCTCGGGAAAGACACCCGAAGTGTGGAGATAGTTGCACACGTTGGGCCGGACTCCACTTGCGGGGAGAGGGGCCGCCAGGGCGCCGCAGTCCACCCGCAAACCGCCGAGCGCCTCCGCCTCCGGGCTGCGGCAGGCAGGCAGTCCTGGAGCTTAGCCGGCTTCGGGCTTAGTCTGTAGCCCCGTTGCCTTCCAGGCCCACAGTTCAATTCCTAGCCGGGATGATGTCAATAATCACCTCCTTGGTTAATGGAGAGCCTGTATCGCTCGACGCGCCAGTCAAGGGGGTCAGTTGCACTCTTCAGCGCGGCTGCTCGCGGGAGAGGCGAGGAAGGCAAACGAGAGGGGAAGGCATTTCGCAGATTGTGTCATTGAGCCGGGATGCTAGGGTTGCCGCAGAATAATTGGCGTTCCACTGTGAGGAAATCCGCAGGGACGGCGCTCCCTGCTGGGCGTGGGCATCCGCGCTGCGGCGCAGCCAGGCAGGCGCGCGCGAGGGAGAGGGAGCGCGCGCGCGCGAGAGAGAGAGAGAGAGACGGAGCGAGCGAGCGAGCGGCGTTGGGCGTCCGGGGCCGGCGCACTGGGGGGCGCGCTCCTCCGGAGGGCAGGGCAGGGCAGGGCAGGGCAGGGCAGAAGAGGCGGGCGCGCGCGTGCGGTCTCCGCGGAGCGGCGTGGGCTAAAAGAGCAGCGTGGGCTTGGGGAAGAGCGGGAAGGGGAGAGAGACCCACCCAGCGAAGAGGGAAATCCATCCATCACTGAAAAGCCGCGATTTTATTTTTATTTAATGCTTGCCTCTGATCACAGGCTCGAGCGCTCCTGACAGCCAGCTTCTGTCACCAGCAAATGGGAGAGAATTAGACACTTTACAAATAATCTTTTTGACTGTCAGCGCCGGGGATTTTCCAACCTGTCTGTCTCTCTCCCTCTCTCCCTCTCACTCGCCCCTCCCAGTTTAGGCGCTCAGGCGGTCTGAACAAGGACACATGTTCAGTGGGCAATCAAGGGGGCGAGGGGTGGACTCCCTGAACCCCCCAAGGAGGAGGAGGGCTGCAGGGAAGAGGGAGGAGGACAGGCGGGAGCACCCCCTTTCCAGTCTGGCCCAAGGGCAGATCGCAGCCGCTCGGGCGGGGTCGCCAGGTCGCCGCCTGCCCGGTGCCCGGGAGCGAGAGCGGGGCTCAGGCCGGCCCCGCGGGGCAGACAGCAGAGGCCCCGCGCCGAGCAGCCTCCCCTGACCGGCCCGTGTCTCCTTTGCTTGCAGGCTCTTCTCCACCATGGCCCCGCTGTCGAGCGCTTCCACCGCGGCCGCGCTGCTGCGGCAGCCGGCCCCTGCCGTGGAGAGCGCCGTGCAGTCGGGCGGCGGCGGCGGCGGCGGCGGCGGCGGCCTCTCGGACCCGGCCACCGCGGCGGCGGACCGACGCGCCTCCAGCATCGCGGCCTTGCGGCTGAAGGCGAAGGAGCACGCGGCGCAGCTCACGCAGCTCAACATCCTCCCCGGGAACAGCACGGGCAAAGAAGTGTGCTAAGCGGCCCCGAGCTGGGGGACAGCCGGAGATCGCCTCGCCGAGGGACGCGTCCAAGACCAAAACGGGAGGGAGAGAGAGGCAGGCAGGGAGGCGGGCAGGCGGGCAGGCAGGCAAAGACACCCCCACAGTGGAACAGAGGACCAGCGACCCTGCAGAGGTTCTCCTCCGCTTAGGGACTCGGAGAAAGGCCAGGCTCCTTGCTTTTGCCGCTTCCCTCGGGGCGAATAGCGGGAGGAGCTCGTCCTGGGGACATTTGTCACAACTGTGTTCTGCTCCTGCTCCTTATCAGCAAGCCTCCGCCCGAGAGAGGGAGAGGGAGCCCTTGGCGGGAGGCAGCGTGAGGGGGGGTGGGCTTAGGAAGGATGGCAAAGCCCGCGCTCCTCTCTCCCTTCTCCCCCTCCTCCGTTTTGTCATCCTGGGCCGTTCATGTCATCCAAGGAGATCGCGGGAGGCTCCCAAGTGGGAGGACGGTGAACCAAGGAGCAGGACGCTCTTCGCTGCTGCTGCTGCTGCTGTTGCTGCTGCTGGCAGGGCCAAAAGAAAGCCAATGACACGATGCTGCTGCATACACGAACCAGTGCACTTAAAGGCAAAGGGGTCTGGTCTTTGTTGTCCGCCTTTGATCACTACACCAACCAAGGGTTTTATAGCAAACCAAAGGGAAATACAGTGCTAGAATATGGACTATTTAAAAGTCACTAAACTGTGATGCTCAATACTGTACATATGTCATTGTTATTAAAAAAAACAGAAAAAAACCGAAAAAAGAAAAACAGCCAACAGAGCTTTGTATATTTGAAATGTTATATAAGAATTGCACTCAGTGTAGTGTTTGTACAAGTTTGTCATTTCTGTAGATTCTTACTGTGTTATAGATATCATAGCGGCCCTAGACAAATATTTATGTACAAACCCTTTATTTAACTTATTAACCGTAGACGTTCCCGAAACCCAAAAAAGAGAAAGAGAGCAAACGGGCATTGGTGCCATGCTTTTGTGTAATGTTATTGCTCTCACTTTCCCTTGTGATCAAGGGGAAAAGTGTCACCCATAGGAAAATAAAGTGTGCATACACACGCGCGCGCGCCCGCGCGTTTTCAAGAATTCAAAATGATACTCGAAGGTGCAGCGTCATTGGAAGTCCTCATGCTAAGAACCAAAAGGGGCGTTTGCCAAGGATTTAACTCGGTTACAGAATTAGAGAGTGACGAGAAGAATGAACTTTACAAATCTTGGTCGTTCAGCCTAAGCTGAACTATATAAACGAAAACTAAGACAAGGTTCTGTGTTCTTTTTCTTATTCTGATTCTGATTTTCACGAATTTTCTAAGTAGGATTCTTTCCACGGCCCAAATAGCCCGAGTCGAGCTAGTCTCTGCGATACAATAGACCCGTTGAGTGGGCACAGGATTGCAATCCGCGTCCTCTTACTGTGGGACCCTTAGCGGAAATACTTCGGAGTAAGTACGCACAGCCCTGGGGTGCGGGCTTCCTGCGTCCACGCAGCGCAGTAAGCGTGACTTTCTGCGAGCTTCCAGCCCAGCCCGAGGCTTCCTTTCCAGCTGCTCGCGCTCTTGCGGACCCCCGGACGGGCCCTGGCGGGTTTTCTGCCCAGTGCAGAACGGGGAGCCTGAAGAGGGTGCCCCCTTGACCGGGCAAAGCCTGGGGGAGCTGGCCGCTCAGGACGGGGCCAGATCTCCGCGGCTCGCCTGCGGTGGCTGCGTGCGGCGCGGGAGGCGAAAGACGCCCTGCCCGTGG
>JAIXND010000034.1:0-12996 GCA_023646645.1 Varanus salvator macromaculatus | reverse complement strand
CCCTCCCTCCTACTTTTACATTCACACGTGTTGTTGTTTATTAATTTCTGCAAAGATCATGCAATACCATCAGTTAAAGTCTGCCTGTATAAATTGGAATTTGTCATTTGTTAGTTGGAACTTTCTCCCAACGTTTCAGCTGGAAAGGGGGCAGAAAATGGCAACTGCAGTTATTAAAGGCTCCGGGAAAATACTCCCACTCAAAGTACATAATAATAACAAAAAATAATAAAAATTGCAGAGAAAAAAGTAGTTTTCCATTTTCTCTCTCTTCTTGAATATTTCACCTGGGAAGATTTCCAGGCATTCTGCACTGTAAGCACTCGCTGAAATACACAGAAACATTGGGCATTTCACCTTTGCCATTTCCTAAGTCGTAATAATAGCGAAGAGGTAGATTGTGAGATAATTTTCAGCTTTCCTTTTGTGTAAGGGAAAAAGCCACAGCAACAACAAAAACCTTTCTTAGTGTTTGTAGGATGGAAGGGAAATTGCAGTCATATTTAAAGGTGTTTTTGTTTTAACATAATATGAGAATTGCTGTAATAATGAAAATATAAACTGAAATGAGGGCTTCTACGCAAACAGATTTCAAGGGAAATTTCTTGCATAAATTATTCTCATTTCTGGTGTATGGTGACTCTAAAATGGATGTGGCAGGGTTTGCATGACACTACAAACTGGTATGGGTTGCCACTGACAGTGGGTTGTTGGGTGATGTGAGCCTGGGCCTATTCCTGCAGAATGGTATGTCTGAGGCCCAGAGGCTGTTGTCTCCATTATGGAGTGTCATGTAGTCCAGCCCCAGGCAATGAATCCCATCATGGATACTGAGATGTGACTGCTGACTTGGTTGGCAAAAGGAACAGATGCTTTCTGCTCTTGGCAAGGGTGTGTCAGTGCTCACCTCTCCACAGATGGCTCACACCCCACTTCAGGACAGCTGGCTCTCATTTCTGGCACGATCACAAACTGTTTCAGACTCCCCAGAGGCTTTTTTCAATTTGTGATGACTTTTGATCCCTCTTGTGATCCTGCTTTTCTCAGCCACAGACAGTACCTTCAAGGTCCCCACTAGCATCTTGGAGGGACTGCCTGTAATTGTCAAGCTTCCCCCCTGCAGTTTTCCCAAATATTTTAAATTTGATTTTGTGTTTTTAATTCTTTTTACCCAAACTTGTGCAACTGTGGGTGCTTGCAGTTGGGAATGGGAGTCTTGGATGCAGGGAGAGTGCCTGCTGGCAAATTCACCAGGTTCTCACTCTGAGCACTGTAAGCTTATTTCCCTCTTTGGTTCTATTTGACAGCTGCCAAAAGAGGAGTGACTTTAGTTCATGAAAATGGGGTGGTGGTGGGTTCACCACCTCATGGCAAGATCCTCATATGGGGTCACTGCATCTGTAGGAGCCCTGGATCCACTTTACTCCAGCTCTTCCTCCTAGCAATTCGTGTGTCAGAAACATGCATATTCATCATACCCTAAATATTAGCTGGTTGCAATCCAACTTTTCAGATCTAGCTTGCTGGCCTAAGAGCCTTGGAGGCCAATGCTGGGTGTTCTGTCCAGTCTGATGACAATAAAACAAGACTGGTCAGTTTGCTTCAAACAGGGTTTTCTGTTTGCTGCTCAGGCATTATGTGCGACTCTAGGACTTGCCAGAAAACCACAGTAGCTTTGGTTGAGAGAAGGGAGAGAGGTAAATGGTCCAAAAGCCTGGTGATCATCCCACTATTATAACTCGCTATAATTCAGCTGCCATACATTCCCTGCCTCATGATCCTGAGACTGGGCTGTCCTTTTTATTGCTCTCTGATCCTTTTACCAGAGTTCCCAAACACAGAACTAGAGTCACAGCAATACTGTGCTGTTAATGGCATAGATGCTCCCCATACACAGATATTTCCCTCATTACTGAAGAGTCTGCAGCAGCCTTGGCTCATTTCTCCTGTCTTTGGAACAATTGGGGCAGGGGGAGGGGGATAAAAAAATAAAAAATAAAAAAGGGAAAGTAGCTAGTGGCTGATTCTATCCTGTCTCTTCTTGCCTTGCAGTAAAAGAACCCTTGACTGGCTCATCTGAGCAGTTGTCCGAAGAAGAAAATGAGGAGACCCCTCCAGATCAAAGGAACTGGAAGTAAGCCAGCTCTTTATTAACTGCTGACAGAACAACCTTATTAGTGAAGGTGATAGTTAGAAGCACTGAATAAAATCCCAACCTAACTAGCATCTAATGGCAAGCATTTCTGTCTCATATGTGTTCAACCAGAAATAGGTTGTCTTAGTTCATTTTTTCCAACAAAGGGAAACAAACATGCAGTCATTCAATAAGTTTAGTTATTTCTGTCACAGAAAAATTCAGAGCTAGTTGTGTCACGTCTGTTTTTCACCTTTGTAGCCAACTTTGGAAGTAAATAAGTAGGGAAGTAGGCATTTGTTGTTGCTACATGCAATCAAGTCATCTCTGACTTATAGAAACTACCGTATTTTTTGCTCTATAAGACGCGCCTGACCATAAGACACACCTAGTTTTTAGAGGAGGAAAACAAGAAAAAAAAATATTCTGAATCAAATGGGCACATAATCACAGGCACATTCCCCATCACTTCCCCATGGGCTGCACATCTGACAGACTTACTGCACACACATATTCGCTCTATAAGACACACAGACATTTCCCCTTACTTTTGAGGTGGGGAAAAGTGAGTCTTATAGAGCAAAAAATACAGTATAAGAGTATAAGCCCTCCAAATGTCCTGACCTTAACAGCTCTGCTCAGCTCTCAAAGCTGTGGCTTCCTTTATGGAATCGATTCATCTCATAGTTGATCCTGCTAAAATAGTAGATTTATGCTGGCTTTCCTCCAGGAAATCATAATCTTCATCTTAAGGCTCTTTATTCTAAGCTAACTCCCATTCTTGACTAGTAAGCTTAATTATGTGCTACCTCATTTTCTGCTGGGCAAAATGAATTAGCCCTCGCAGTCTCCTAGGGTCAGTTCTATCAAGTGTGTCCTCAGTGACTGGAAGCACTGAAACTCTGAGACTTCCAGTCATCCAGTGTGGGACAGGAGCTGTGGAGGTGATTTTTGCCTCCTTATCCTCCTGCCCTGCATTTTTTATTGGATGGGCCTTTTTGTCTGGCTAGTTGGGGAGCTTCCAGGGGAGAGTAGGAGGGTGGAGAAGGCTCAGGGTACCTTGCGTGCTGGCCTTCAAATCTCCTCCCCTGCCAGCACTCCAAATGCCCCTTTCTCATCCTTTCTGGGTTGCTTTTCTGACCGTATACATTCATAGAATAGTCAGGCCAGAAGGGTCCAAGAAGGGCATTGGGTCTAATCCCCTGCTGGTCCAGGATGCCAGTCACATTATCTCACTCAGATGACCGTCCAGTTTTGCCTTATTTAGTTATTAATCATTTATCAGTTCAATTTATATGCCACCCTATTAGCCGTAAGTCTCTCTGGGTAGCTTATTACATAAATGTCTTGCGTGTGGAAGAGCACACAACATTTCTTGGCAACTCATTCCACTGTCATACTGCTCTGACAGTTAGGAATTTTTTCCTGGTGTCCTCCCTGCACACTTGAGAGCAGCCAGCTTGGTCTTTTTTGCACCAGTAACAGTGAGATTGGAGAAGGGGGTCATTTCTCCAACTCCCTTACAAGCTTGGAGTACTGTCTGATCTTGGAAGAGGAAATCAGAGCAGTCTCCCGGCCCCTCAGATAATATTTAGGGGCCATTTTCTTGGCTCTTTAAATTCTTGACCTGGTATACCTATCCATTTCTTACCCAGAATGCTCTTCCATGTAAAAGCAAGTATACAATCCATGTGAACAAAAGATATCTATGCTAGTGTTTCCATGAGCTGATGACTCATAATTACTTGAGACCTCTCATGATTTATTGTATGGATGGACAGAAGTAGATTGGGATACTCTAGTTAAGTGGTGGGTGATTTGAAGTAGATCAGCAAGGTTTTTCTAACCCCCGCTTTTCTTGCTAATGGAAACAACAAGCTGACTCCCTCTTCCTACATTATAGGAACTGAAATGAAGAAAACTGAGAGGGGCAGTGGTAACCAGGAATGCATTCTTGTGTGTGGATGAACTGTGAGCTCCGTTAATTTCTGGTGCTAAAAACTTATATTTTAATTCTAGTATGTCCTACGCACCAGGCTCCAACTGGTGGATCTCAGGGCTCTGATAAAAGCAGGAGATGTAGAGCTTCCCTGGTATATTATTTTATGGTGGTATCTTATGGTAATATTATATCCTTATCTACCTTGTAAATCAGGATTAGGATGATTAACAGGTAGGACTGAAAATACTTTATCAATATAGATCAAGCAACACTTAGTAGAATGTCAGATCTCAGATTGCCATGTGCAGTGAGGCCATGAGTCCAGCTAGCTCACTAGTGCCTACACTGAGATAATAAGAACAGTTAAAATAACAGCAGCAATCAAAACACAATGAACAAAAACAGAAGCAACACTTGAAATGCAGTAAGGACTGGAGGGAGAGAACCATATTCTCAGCTTATTTCTAGGGCTTCTTAGGAGCAGGCTTGGTAAATGGGTAGCAGAACTGTGGCTAGGGATATGCAACATAAGAAATCCATTTCATCTGAACCCAAGGGACTTCTGCAAAGTTTGAGAAACTGTGCCAGATTTTTTTCAGGCTCACATTGCACACATTAAGAACTAAAGTCTGCAGGCTTGTAATGTCCTTTGCACAAATTAGTGATTTGTGTAAATTGCACAAATGGGGTCTGATTTGTATTTGTATACATGGGTTTGCACTGTTTTTAATGTGTTATTGCATTCAGGAATCCATTAGATAGGCGTAAGTACAACATATTCCCTTGGTAAATAGTCTTGTTCATTTCATTATCATTAGCTTGCCATATTCCCTACTTCATAAAGAACTTGTCATTGTCAATTCTGTCTAGTTTGAAATGGAACTAGAAAACAAAGGTTTTCTGCTGGCAGTACATGATTTACATAGATCAAATTTATTATTATTTTCAGTTATTATGTTTCAATTCCCATGACTGTACAAACTGGGTAATGAATTTTTACTGTCTTTCACCTCCCCTCATTATTCCACAAATATTCCACCTGTACTATTGGATTTTTTTGTTTTGGAAATGGGTCATAATTTGCATGATTTTTTGGATATATTTCCTTAGTTTTTTTAAATAGACTTGCACAAATTGTGGCCCTTTTAAAAAATGGAAATCTGAATGCTGTATGCTGGCTCAGATTAAGTGGGGTGAAGGAAAGCAAGCTGGAGCTGGGAAAAAAAATCTGTCAGAATTTCATCACTTTACTGTATTCTTTTGCATATTCCAAAAGCTGACCTTGCATGCAAAGTATCCTAGGTTTAATCCTTGGCATTTTCTCCAAGTAGGACTAGGAAAGCGCCCTTTGTTGGGAATTATGAAAAGTCACTGCCAGTCAGTGTAGACAGTACTGAACTAGCTGGACCAATGGTATCATTTAGTATAAGGCAGCAGTAAAAGATTCAGAGGTCATTGAAAAGGGGCTGCGCTTTGCTATGCACCCACCTTACTTACTTGAGAAGGTGAGACTACTAAATAGTGTCTCCTAAAACGACTTTAGCAGTCAGCATGTTTGGAGCAGGGAGCCTTTCAGACACCTTGGCCATAAGTCATTCAGGCCTTTATTAGTAAAGATCAGGTCTCATGTTATGTGTGCAAGCAGAAACATCATGAGCACAGGTGTCATTCTTTCAAAGCAGGCCAGGTGTCATCCCTAAGCAGGTAGTGAGCAGCCTCGTCTCTGTGCAGGTTTTATGCCTTTTCCCCCATGAAGGGAATAATGCGCTGTGGAAAAGCAGTCCTCATAGCCTTCTGGATTTACCATATTTTTTGCTCTATAAGACGTGCCTGACCATAAGATGCACCTAGTTTTTAGAGGAGGAAAACAAGAAAAAAAAATATTCTGAATCAAATGGGCACATAATCACAGGCACATTCCCCATCACTTCCCCATGGGCTGCACATCTGACAGACTTACTGCACACACATATTTGGTCTATAAGACGCACAGACATTTCCCCTTACTTTTGAGGGGGAAGAAAGGGCGTCTTATAGAGCAAAAAATACGGTAATTATAAATAGGATGTTTAAAGGCTCTGAATATCAGGAGTCTCACATCAAGCATTTGTTGCAATTACTAATGAGGTATGCCTCTGTTTCCTTTCTCAGCATCCCCTCTGTTTCGGAGGATGACGTTAAGAAAGCCTTTCGACGCTATGCTGCCAGCACGTGCTGCTATAGGATCGCCCCAGCCAAGCACATGAATGTCCAGAGTATCACTCCTCTCAACATATACAGAGTACGTACCTCAGCTACAAATAGGGGGGTCGAGACATCTGTCCTGGAATCTCCCCTCCTTAATTTCATAATCTGGGAACAATCCGCAGGTGTTCCATAGAGTGCCATGGAAGTGGTTTCACAGTCTGTTGCTTATTTCCTAAATGAGAGATGGAAGGGCTCTGCTTTGCTTGGAGGACGGACTCACATCAAGGTGGAGGGGGAGCCTGGGCTAGGGCACAGAACCCCTGCTTTGCTTGCAGAAATTTCCAGATTCAATCCTTGGCATTGCCTGTAGGCACAGATCAGGTAGCAGACAATGGAAAGGATGGCTGTGGCTGAGAACCTGTAAAGCAAATGCCAGCAGGGATACCTGAAGCATTCAAGCATGGCAGATCCCTGTATGGCAGGATCTAATCAGGAGCTCCTGCAGGTACATTAGGACATGATTCCACACTTCTTCAAAGGTGATGCTGCAAGTCTTTGCAGTGTAAATGCATTGAAATGCACATTGAAATACATATTTTGAGCAAACATCTATCTTCTAAGAGAAAAATGCTGACATTTAAATAAGGACTTGGAAGAAAAATGAATATTTAAATACAAATTTTGAGATGAAGGTACTTTAATTGGTGAATTGATACAGAAATGGAACAGAACAGCATTATGAGTAAAGACGTGTAAAAGTGAGAGCCGGTGTGGTGTACCATTAAGAGTGTGGAACTGGGACTCAGGCGACCTGGGTTCTTGACCCCACTCAGCCATGGAGCTCACTGGGTGGCAGCTTTTAGCTCAACCTACCTTACAGGAATGTTGTTATGGGGATAAGATTGAGGGGTGGAGGAGATTTCTGTAAGCCACCTTGAGTTCCTTAAATGAAAAAAGCAGGATATAAATAAATATATCCAGGATCAGATAATTGCATCCATTCTTGAGGGAAAGTTGGAGTAGATGATATGGGACTAGGTCAATAAATAGTACTCTCTGAGGTTTTGCAAAGTTCACTTGCAAGTTTTGTGAATTATTACATATGGTGCAGGGCTCAGACCTGGTGCTGGAAACAGCTTCAATCTGTGAGCAATTACACAATTTAAGTCCTGAGAAACTACCTTCTCAGGTCCATTATCTTCCTGGGTTTGCTGACATCCTTTCCTTTGTCAAAATAGAAATAGTGTTATGAATTTGGTTATCTCGGTTATTGTAACTGGGTCCATAACCAGAAAACTAATGGTAGTCAGGGCCTTAACAAAATAACAAAATTAATATTCCTTCATGGCTGGAAATCTCTGTTCCTGACTTTGGAATATGATGCATTCAGCTTCTGGAAGAGATAGAAATAGTGTGTAGCAAGATGAATGTGGTGGGAAAGGAAATTTGAGATATTTTCAAAGGTGTAGGCTGGACTAAAAGGCAACTTGAAAGCTGAACTTTCCTGGTGCTGACTTGCTGTGGTACAAGTGGTATCAACTCAAATTCTCTCTAAGATGAACTGAAAAGTGTACATTATTTCTGCAAATAAGCACTTGAAAACCACATGACTCTAGCATGATTTATGCTGCATCAGACAATTTGTGCCAATTCCATTTTTGCACAAATCATAATTTGTGCACATTAGCCAACTCTGCTTAAATCATACCACAGCCATGTAGTTTTTGAGTGCCTATTAGTGCCAATTTCAATAATGCAAAATTTATTAATTTCAATAATTGTGGTCCATCTTAGAGACAGAAGTCTGTGACCCCCCCCCCCTCCACCCCAGAATTGGCCAAATTCTGATAATCAGATTGGAAGCAGCCCTGAAATCCATTAAGCTCATATTCCTTGGTCTTGACACTTTGTTCTTCCCTATGAATCTAATGCTAGATTAGTGGTTTTGCTTTAAGAGCTTATTGGCTTCTAGTTGTATGTTTCTATTTTTTTTTTTTTAAATATGAGCACGATATAAACCTCCAGTGCATGCCCCCTCTTTCCTATGGGACACATTCTTTCTCTTTTTCTCATATACACAGACATAAAGTCAGCAGTGCTATTCTTGGATTTTTGTTTTCTGCTGAGGGAAAGAGGTTATAATTAATGGTGTCCTGGAGTTAGACTGCTTGTAGTGCTGTAGCTGAATAGGTTTGCTAAAAATGGAGAAGGCATGGAGCTAGAAGCCAAGATCAACCACCGTGGCAAGATTTCTCCCTCCCACACCATTGGTACACAACTGAGAAGTGCAGAGGCACTTTTCCTAGTCATGTAGCAGTGAAGGAAACTAATATAAAATTCTTGTGAATGGTCCAGAAATTATTCAGCAATACCGAAAGGCAATAAATAAATAATCTGTAGTAGCCCAGCACCTGTCTGTGGCTGCTTCACATTACAAGCTTTGCAGCTGAGTTTCGCAACATTCCAGGGCTTTGCTTTTCTGAGTTCTGGCTCCAGTTAAAACTTGGATCCACACAGTCCTGAAGTTGAGAAGGGAGGCTGTGAAGACCACCCCTCCACATTGCAGGAGTGGCTGGTTTTGTTCATAGGATCACTGCTGCTTTGTGTCACCTTCTTTTATGATTTCTAAAAATGTATCTGTTGTTTTCTGTTTTCAGTATCGCCTGGAGACTTTCACTGAAACGAGAGAGACATTCTTGGTCAGTGGGGTTTATCATGGTGAGTTGCAGATGAGCAAGAAGAAAGCTGGATCAAGCTTTCTTATCTCAGAGGGGCTACCATCTGGCACCCTTCCAGCAACCAAGCAATGTGTACTTTAAAGGGTGCATGTCAGTCCGGTTGCCCATAATCATCCAGATTCACCCATGTAGCTGCCCAAGCCCTCTGTGCTCCTTTTGTCCAGGAAAGCAGCTGGGCGGCTGATTCTGGCTGACTGCTGTGCTTTAGTGGGTAAGGGAAAGTGGCCAAGGTGCTAGCAGCATGTGACTAAGCTGATTTGGGGGTGGGAATCTTTTGGATTTATTTATTTATTTAGAATATTTATAAGCTGTCCTTTCGCAGCGCCTCAGGACGGCTTACATAAATAAATAAAAAGAGTAGTATAAAACATAATGCCAATATTATTGTGTTTTCTTAGCTTGGCTTGCCAGACCCCAGCCCACTTTCTCTTGCCCTACGTCTGACTTCCACTAAGTGTTTGTGAGGCATCTGCAGCAAATGAGATGTGCAGGTATAACCGGCAAGACTGGCTCATGCATGCTCCACCCACTGCCCATGTGCCTGCTGCACGTGGCGTTCTGCTTTCACACATGGGACTTGCAGGCATTATGTAATTTGTGTGAGAATACTTCTGTGTGAAGAAGGGGCCCACTAGTGTTTCTGAGGGTCTGTGGACTTGATCTTGCCTTGCCTTGCTTCCTAGGCCAGGAATGAGCATGAGAAAGCAAGCAAGCCAGGGGAGAACTGGTCCCTTCCCTGCCCCAGCCCTCTCTGAGATTGTTTTTCTGACCTTGGAAAAGCAGCCTGGTTCGTCCCACCGCGTCTGCTGAGGAGGGGGCTTGACTTTCTAGCCTTGGACTTGGAAATCCAAAAGATACTGTGACCCCTGGAAAGTGCTGGAGAGCCATAGCTTAGAGTTTTAGACTAGAACAGGAAAGACCTGAGCTCAAATGCCCAGAAGCCATAAAACTCATTCAGGGACCTTGGCTCAGTCATTTTCTCAGAGCCTTTCTAAAAATTGCGATCTGTATGCTGCTCTGAAGTCCTTGCAATGGGGCTGTGGAAGGGAGGGAGGCTCAACATGCAATTAAATATACCTGACCCAATCAGCAGGGTTGTGGTAATTTTTAGAGTGCAGTACTCATCATGGCAGTCTCCATAATTACAAGCTTGGAAGAGACGCCCAAACTCCTGTCAAATCCAGAAATGTCTTTTCCCCCAGGAATGGGCCTTTTATAAAACTCTTTTTTTTCCTGTTCAGGGATAAACCAGCCCCAAATAAAGTGCATAATAATATATTGACGCTAAGAAAATCCATCTTCAAGGATTGCAGCTAAGATCCGAAGAGACAGGGAGGCTGGGTTGGGGGTGGCTTTTAAAAAACGCTGGTCCTATGTCCCTGTGAGGCCTGGCTGCTCCATATCACTGAACCTAATTCTTGCCCATTTTCCACTTGAGAAAACGGGGGATTTTTTACTTCTAATTCTAGCAGCAGATGTGAACTTGTAAACAGTTTCTGACAGTAGTCATACTTCCTCATATAGAAAAAGACACAATTAAATTTGTTTATTCTCAGCATGGAATGTAAGAGTTTGGAAAGTCCTTCCTTTCAGGATCAGAAAGGATTGTTTATATTCTTCTTTGGAGGGAGCAAATGAAGGAAGTCACAGCCTTGATTTTACAAAAGCTGAGTATGGATGTCACGGATAGGACATTCTGGGGGGGCTTTCATACATACAATCACTGTAAGTCGGAGACAACAGCACATAATAACAAAGAAAAAGATAATGTCACAGATCTGTTTAAAAATACAATTTCTCGTTATTCTGAGGAACCTAAACTGCAGGATCCTTAATTCCATAAGCAGACTTGGTCCTTCAGTGAGCGCTAACAACAGAGAATAAAAAATGATACTTATTTGATTCAATGATGTGGTATGCTCCCGAAAATAATAATTGGATTGCCTTTTATTTGAATAGATTTCCTCCCTCTCTACATTCAGTCAATGGTACAGCCAACAATGATGGTGTTAAAACAACAAAACAGACGCACAACTGTAATGACAGACTGGAACAATCCTAAGTGTGGAGGAAGTTGCATGGTGCATCAGCCAGCACTTCTGCAGCCTGCTGGCTTGTGCCAGCCAGATACTGCCTCCAAGTTCCAACAGGAGGGAAAATGCTCCCTCCATCCCGAGGCTGTTGTAGGCAGAAGATCCTCACAGGGGAACAATACCTGAAGAAGCAACCCAGAAGGCCTGAAAACGTGCAAATCCTCTGAGAAGCTGTATGGAAGATACATACCAATTGTTTGAACAGGGCTGTCCCAAGACATTTTGCTGCCTGAGTCAAAGGACACGTCGGCTTTCTGGGCTTGCAGCTGAATATTACTATTAATAATGGCAACAGGGTAGCATTGTGCAGCTCATTGGAATGTATCAGTCCAGTTTAGGGGGCTCAGTGCAGGTTTCCTGGGACATAGAGTTCCCTATATCACTGAGCATCTGCTGCCTGAAGCGAACCATTTCAGCCTGTCTAATGGTAGGGCAGACCCTTGTTCCATTTTGAAAGCTAAACAGTCATTCTACCTTTAGGCTGTTGGTGTTTTACTAATAGTCACTTATACTTGGTGTAAGAGAAGGCAATCATCGCAGGTAATGTGAACGTACTATTTTGCCATTTAGCTTAGGGCTCATTACTCTTCTGACTGATTTTGTAGTGGGTTTTTTGTCCTCCAGGTGAATTTGTAGACTCTTCTGCTTCTGTACCACCACCTGACCGATGGGAAATAATGGTGGATCCACCCCCACTGTTTACAGACTGTGAGATGCATCTCCCGGTGCCTCACTCATACTCAGTAGAGGTAAAGCAACCCGTGCAAACATGACCTGCTCTTGTAGGTACCCTCCCCTTCTACTTTTCAAGTCCTCTAAGGCTAGAGCTGCATATGAAATTGGTGTGTGAAGTGGATTCATTGTGGAACCAATTTCACCTGGTGGGTGGACTCTATGACTGGGTCATGGCTTGGCATAAGGGGGGTCATAGCAGCAGGCCCACCACTGTGCAAATGTATGAGGAGGGGTGTTAAAGAAGTGGGCCCATAAATGCACGCTGGGACTGACGGTGGCTTCCAAGTTCCAGGTGTAGAGTATACAGTGCTTTGTTTATACTGAAGCAGAAGCAGCACCTCTGGAAGTAGTCAGCAGTGGCATCTTGGTGGTTCTAGTAGGAAACAACTACTAGCAGGTGAAAACATCACACCTGCACTTTTCCAGCAGAACTGGGCTCCCCAGGCAGCTGTTAGACCAGAGCCCATTTCTACTAGGGAACCAGGCGCACGCACTGGCCCACTGAGTGCATGGCCCCTGTGGCCCACTGAGTTCCAGCACCGTTGGCCTTCTTCCAGCAGCAGGCATGGGGCAGTGGGGCCTGGCCAAGGGTGCAAGAACTGCCGGAGGGGGAGCCCCCTGCCTTTCTTTGGTGAAAGGAAACTGTTAGGCATCTTATGAAATGGAGGCCATCTTTCAGTATATTGTGCCATCCCCAAACATAAAGGTATGCTAGGTGTTGTTAGCTGGAAAACTGGAAAATGTGTGATGGTTTTTGGCTCAACTTTGCATACATTGTTGTCCCCCTATTTGAATATAGTTATTTTGAATTCTCTGAAACAAACCATAACTTGAGGTCTGACGTTAATTGCTTCTTTCCCTGGTTTCAGCTCTTGGCAGAGAATGCTGTTTTTACTGCTTGAAACCTTGAGATAATACTTCAGTAATGGCAAGAAGTTGTTTCGACTGCTTTATATAGTTTGCTGTATGTATATCAACTGAATAGGGTAGCTGCCATGAGAAATGGGTTTGTATCCACCCAGAGGAACAAAGCTAGGCTATTTTTGCACTTGGTGACTGTGTGTTCAGGCAGGCAGAAAAATTAATTTAAATGCCTCGCTTTCCTATGCAATATCCTAGGTCAGCTGACCCAATGAGACCTGCTTATGGCTTCAGTCTTGTACATAC
>JAIXND010000338.1:0-27118 GCA_023646645.1 Varanus salvator macromaculatus | reverse complement strand
AAAGGAATGGATGTGCACAGAATGTGACCACTCAAGAGTCTGATGAAGTGGTTAAACTCTCAAGTCCAAAAGGTTCCCATGAATGCTGTGGTTGCAAAACAAAGTCTCAAATAAGATGCAGTGTGCAAAGCTTTGAGGTGATGCACAGAAAGAAAAACTCCCACATGTATCAGGGTGGAGGGGGCGGAAGACAGTTGGCCAAGAGTGGCCTTTTTAAAGCTAACATCGAGTTTTATAAAATAATGAATCATAGAAAGAATGACAGAAAAACTTTGCCCTCACTCATCATATTAAGATTTGGAATTGGTTGGCAGTACAGACAGATAGGAACACTTCATCCTACAATGAATTATCAACTTAAAGAAGTCATTTACAAAAGAGGTAGTGATGACAATTTGTGTACATGGCTTTTAAGAAGGATTACACAATTTCATGGAGATTAGTCGTAATAATTAGTCATTAGAGGAAAGAATGAGTCTGCCATTTTCAGAGACAGTGGCTCTCTGATTTCTAGATGTAGATGACAAACAACAGAAGGCTGTTGGTGAAAACATAATGTTGGGTTATGTAGCTATTGGTCAGAGCTATAAAAGCACTTCTTTTCTTCTGCTTGTACTAATTACCTTGAGGATTTTTAATTAATGTTCCTATTGTCACATCATCCCACTCCATTAATTTTAGGAGCTGCCACATGCATTTATACCACTGGATTTCTCTTTTCAGGGCAGTGGTGAAGTCTGAAAAGTCATCCAGTGTACCAGTCTAGCACAGTAGGAACCACAAAGAGCTAAAGCCATACCATAACTAAATAGACAAAGATGACGGAACAGAAAAAATGATGTGCACAAACTGAGTCCATGGAATCAAGTGATAGACTGAGCTCTTCTATGTTGCTGTTGGGACCACTACCGTGCATAAGCAGAAAGACAAAGAGCGGCACTGAGTAAATTCTCTACTGAGATGAATAGCCATAGCTGCCGGCATAGTGGCCATTCCAATGGTTGGTTGATGTTGCTGCCATCTTATAAAAATGAGCAACAGACCAATTCCTTATTAGTGTTTCACTGAGTGTTGCCTTTATTCCCACCAAATGGTGAGTAAACGTTCCACTGGCACAACAGCATCCCTGCTAGTGGCGGATTAAGATATCAAAACTTGGCCATATTCTGACAGTCTGGTTGTTCTGGATGGCAGGGTACATGCTAGAAGGCAACATCCCATTTTAAACCTATCTGAAGCATGCAATCCTGGCACAAGATTTCTCGCAGGAAACCATAAAATGAACTGATTGTGGGATTGGCTTATTTGTGTCAGAGTATGGTGGGATGTGCACAGCAGGAGGAGCCATGGTGCTGTCTTACCCTTGCTGGTCTGGCAAAGCATTTGAACCCAGTTTTAGCATTTTACATGGTACCTTTAGTTTCCTGAAACCACGGAGAGAATCAGTGGTTTGTTCTAAAGTTTCAATGCTTCACCACAACTTCTTGGGTTGCTTGCACCTAGACTCATCATTTTACTATGGCTGGCATGGAAACATCATAGAGTCCCGTGGAAAAGGCAGGTTGCTTACCTGTAACTGATGTTCTTTGAGTGGACATCTGTGCATTCACACATATGGGTGCTGCGCCTGCACAGTGCCTAGGCTGGAAGGTTACAAAGCTAACGGTTTTGGCGGGAAAACTCCGCTCCCCTCCCCCCACATAGTATAAATAGAGCGGAATGTCTGCCATTTTGCTCAGTCTTGGAGACCGAGCGTTCGCCCCCTATAGGTTGAGAGTGCTCACAACAAACATCTTTACTCAGGAATAAAACAGTACCGATCAGTTTAAAATAACGGTACCGAGAAAAAACATCCACTCACCGATACCGAGCGGGGTCAGCAGGTGGGTTGTGTGAATGCACAGGTGGCCACTCGAAGAACATCAGTTACAGGTAAGCAACCTGCCTTTCGTCATGGCCTCTGCGCATCACACATATGGGTGATTAACAAGCTCACCCGACTTGGAGGAGGGAGGTGTCATCATCAAAGAAGAGATGAAAGGACGGCTCTGCCGAAGGAGCAATCCTGTCTAGCACGTACATCAAGCCGAGAGTGCTTGGCGAACGTGCACGGCCCTGCCCACGTGGCAGCTTTGCAAATATCCTGGAGTGCAACTCCCGCGGCAAAGGCAGATGACGTCGCTATCGCCCGAGTGGAGTGACCCCTTGGTATGACAGGTAAGTCTGTCTTCGAAAGCTGGTATGCCAAGGTGATCGTCTGGACAATCCAATTAGAAAGCCTCTGAGATGAAATGGGTGACCTGTTGTCATGCTCCGAATACTTGATGAAAAGTCTATTGGTAGCACGGCAGGATTCCGTGTGGGATCGATAGAAGGCCAAACACCGGCGAACATCAAGTGTGTGGAGAGCATGTTCAATTGAATTAGATGGGGATGGAAAGAACGCCGGCAGAACAATGTCCTGGCCCAAGTGAAACGGTGTAGCCACTTTAGGTAGGAAAGAAGGGTCCGTGCGGAGAACAACCTTTTCTTTGTGGAAATTTAAGTAAGGTGGATCTATGCAAAGGGCACAAATTTCGCTAGCCCTTCGTCTGGACGTAACCACCACAAGAAAGGCTGTTTTCCAAGAGACGAAGCGTAAGTCCACAGTTGCTAAAGGTTCAAATGGAGGTTTGGTCAAGGCTTGAAGCACGATGGAAAGACTCCATGTTGGCATAGCTGGTCGGATCGTCAGGTTTAAATTCTGAAGTCCCTTTAGGAAACGTCGAACCAGAGGTAGAGAGAAAACTGAGTAGCCATGAATAGCGCCACAAAAATACGAAATGGCAGCAACGTAAACCTTAATAGATGAAGGTTTAAGTCCCAGGTGGTGAAGTTTCAAGAGAAATTGTAAAATATTGTCTACTGAAGCTGTTTCCAGGACAAATGCATGTCGCTGAGCAAGAGAGGAGAATCTTGTCCATTTGGCTGTATATGAACAACGAGTGGATGGCCTTACAGCAGATTCGAGAATCAATCTGATTTCTTGAGCAGTGTCAGCTGGGACGGGATCGATTTGTGTCGAACCCAAGGCAAGATTCGGTTGAACGTCTTGTAAAGTAGACTCCTCTGTACCATGAGCGTTCATTGGTACCGTATCAGCAGGCCGGTTCAAGCAATTCGCCATGCCATCAATTTCAAGGAGGTCGGGTCTGGATGGCGGACCACTCCGTCCTGTGGCGTCAGTAAATGAGGAATATTCAGTAGATGTATAAACGTCCCTCTGGATAAGTGGAGGAGGGGGGCGAACCATGGCTGTCGTGGCCACCACAGGGTTATCAAGATCCCTTTGGCGCCTTGGTGTACTATTCTCGCTACTACTCTTGTTAGGAGCGGAATTAGTGGGAAGGCATAAAACATCAGAGAGTTCCACAGGACCATGACAGCATCTCCCCTTGAACCCGATCTAATGCCTGCCCTGGAGCAATACCGAGGGCACATCCTGTTGCAGTGAGTGGCAAACAGGTCTATCTCTGGGTAGCCCCATATCTAGAAGAGTTCCTCACAAATCAAACGGTCCAACTCCTACTCGTGCGTTGCAGACATCTGTCTGCTCAGTCTGTCTGCCTCGATGTTGTCGGTCCCTGCCAGATGGACCGCTAAAAGCATAATGTCTCTCTGTATGCACCAGTCCCAAATGGCCATGGACAGGCAAGCTAAGACTGGTAACTTCATGCCCCCCTGCTTGTTTATGTAGAAAACAGCAGGAATGTTGTTGGAAGCAATCTGAATAACTCACCCGCACAGTACAGTCTCGAAAGCCTTGAGGGCATTGAAGATGGCTTGAAGTTCCAAGACGTTGATGTGTTTCCGGGCCTCTCATCGGGTCCAAGCCCCTTGGACCCGAGGGTCCGAGCATGTCGCACCCCACCCAATAAGGGATGCGTCAGTGTAAAGAGTTGTCTCTGGTTGTGGTGGTTGAAATGGCACTCCGACAGAGAGGTTCATTGATATAGTCCACCAAGTCAGGGTGCGGATGACCAAAGATTGAATCCGAATTTGTTTGTTGGGAGGATCTCGTTGCGGGCAGAATAAAGCGTTGAAGGCAAGCTGAAGGGGCCACATATGTAGCCTGCCATACGGCACAATGGCAACCGCAGCAGCCATGTGTCCCAGGAATCTTTGAATAGAAATGGCCGACACCATCCTGTGCACTCGGATTTGACGAATGAGCCTGCATAATATATCCCAACGTTCCGGTGGAAGGAAGGCTATTGTCGTACAGAATCGAGACGTGCTCCGATGAAATCGATGATCTGCATGGGAAAAAGTGATGATTTTTCGTGATTAATGCAGAGACTGAGATCATCGAGTAGGGTACAGGTCACTTCTATAGAAGTCAAAAAACCTTGCGTAGTCTGCAAGACAAGAAGCCAGTCGTCTAAATATGGATATATCTGAACTCCCAGAGTACACAGGTATGCGCATACTGGTGCCATGCACTTCGTGAATACTCGTGGGGCTGTAGCCAGTCCGAAAGGCAGAACAGCAAACTCAAACATATCAGAGCCGACAACAAAGTGCAGAAAATGTCGGAAAGAAGGATGGATGGAAATGTGAAAATACTCATCTTTCAAATCCAGTGAGGCGAACCAATCCTCTCTCTTCAAAAATGGGAAAATATTTTGTCAAGTGGTCATCTGAAATTTTTTAGGAGTAATGAATTTATTCAAATTTCGTTAAGTCCAGAATTGGGCGAAGACCACCGTCCTTCCTCGGAACCGTGAAATATCTGAAGTAGAATCCATGTAAGCCCTCTGTGTTGGAAAGTTGTCGAATGGCACCTTTACGAAGCAATTGGGAAACTTCGTCACACAGCACCGATGAGGGAGGTGTAAATCGAATCAGGCTCGATGGAGGGACCACATCAAATTCAATCCTGTATCCAAACTGAATGATAGGTAACACCCACCTATCAGATGTAATGGACTCCCAAATGGGGAGTCAGCCCTGGAGCCGATCCCCAAAGGGGAGAGGGGAAGGTGGTGTTGGGAGAGAGAATGGTCCTCCGGGACCGTCAAAGTTGGCACTTGTCGGATTCGAAGTGTCGGTGGCCCTGGGAAAAGCGCTGCAGTGGTTGCTGCCTCCGACGCTGCTGCCTTTGTTGGAAGTGCTGGCAGGGTTGATACTGTTGCTGGTAGGAGGACCGAAGCCAGTGCCACTTCTCCTGGGGAAGCTCCATGAGTAGCGCCGTCATCCGAGACTCATGTATGGCCTTGAGTTTTCGGTCGGTCTTCTGGTGGAAGAGGCTGGTACCGTCGAACGGCATCTCCTCGATCCTCCTCTTCATCTCCTTGGGGAAGTTGCAGGATCAGAGCCATGCGTGGCGGCGTAGAGAGATGGCGTTCACCAGGGCCCGTGAATCGGTGTCCACATGGTGCCGTGCGGTCAACAATTGTTGCACCGTCCCTTGCTTCACTTCCTTAATGAGGAGTTTAGCCAGGTCTGCTTGTTGATCGGGAAGGGAGGTGGCAACGTTATCCAGTTTTTGCATGAGGAAGTACTGGTAACGCGCCGGTGTCGCTTCATAGTTAGATATGCGCACGCCGAGTCCAGAGGCCGCATAGACTCGACATGCGATCATATCTATCTTCCTCCCTTCCTTGTCCCAAGGGGTGGTATGGCCTCTGGATTCCCTACCCTGTGAGGATTCAACAACCACAGAGTTAGGTCTCAGGTGCCTGAGGAGAAAGGGGATGTCATCCTTCCGGACCTTATACATATTCTCATAATGACGGGACATGGCCTGTGGTTGGGCTGGCTGGTCCCATGGTTGTTCCATAGCCTGACACAGGGTTGTTATCAGATGCAAGGCTATGGTTGCAGATTGTTCCCTACACAGAACATCATAGAAACGGTCCGTGGAAGGGCCAGCTCTCTGATGGGCCTCGATATCAAGAGCACTGACGAGTGGGGACATGAGCTCCGAAAATGACAGGTGAGGTTCGTCTGGCGAAGCGGGTCCCTGTGGTGAGATGACCACATCAGGGGATGTGGAGTCAACCTCCGACTCGTCTGATTCCTCTTCATAACGTTGGTCGGTAGAAGAGGTATCAGAGGCTGGCCATTCTTGTTCCGAATGCCACGAAGTAGAGGGCACCTCCCTTGGGGCCGATGGTTATCTACAGTCCCGAGGGTAGTACAGATAGGCGTGGTAGTCACCCCAGCCAGGGTATGCGCCATATCCTGGCATCAGCCAATCCTCTTCATGTCGCTCCAAAGAATGACTGCGCCTCCAGGGGGTGAGGGCGAGTCAGCAGGTGGTTCAGCCGCCGGCATCGGAGTCAGCAAGCAGGCTCGCAGTGGGGAGTCCCTAATCTCCCCTTCAGAGATTGACTCCCAAAGCGGCTCCTCTGATTGTGGAGGCGGCACGTTCTCAGGCCGAATGGTAGGCCTGGGGGATCCCGGTGGAGTCACTTGCATCGCAGACTGGAGGTGTCAGTACCAACACGGCAATCAGTACCGACAAGCCGGACGATCCCGAGCCCCGATGCTTTGGGCGATCGGGTTTTTTGTCCTTGCAAGTGGGCTTATCCACCTTCTCCTTCCTCAGCTTCTTATGGGAGGAAGGTTTTTCCATGCCGCCATGCTTGCGCTTCTCCCTCTTTTTTGCTGGGGAGGAAGGCAGCAACTGGGTCTCCGACGTAGTGGCACCTTCAGCCGAAGGGAGTTGCAGAGGAGCGGCAGGAGACAGAGTGGCCCGTTTAGGTGGAGCGCTTGTAGCTGGAGTCGAGCACGGGGGAGGTGCAGCAGAGGAAGAGGAACCAGGCCGTAACGAGAGTTGGTCAGCTTGCATTAAGACCTGATCCCAAAGGAGTCGCCGGAGCCAATTCTCCCGGTTCTTCCTAGCCTGCTTGGTAAAGGCCAAGCAGTGGCTGCACTTGTCTGTTCTATGCCCCTCGCTGAGGCAGAGGAGGCATAAATCATGGGGATCCGCGGGTGACATTTTGGATCCGCAATCAATGCATTTGCGGAAAGCCGCTCGCTGCACCATCGTGAAAAGGAAGAGAAAGTAGACAGTATAGAGGGCAAGATAATATTTTTGGTTTGGTTTTTTTTTATAGGAACAAGAATGAAGAAGAATCAACTAGAGAGAAAAAAACTGGGAGATCTAACCTGAGTTAAGAGTAGGAAAAGATGAGAAGATAATAGCACAAGGCAAAAGATCTAAGCGAAGGGACGTTAACAGGCATGAGGCACAGCGAACGGCGGTCGCAAAGACTGAGCAAAATGCCGGACACTCCACTCTATTTATACTACATGGGGGGAGGGGAGCGGAGTTTTCCCACCAAAACCGTTAGCTTTGCAATCTTCCGGCCTAGGCACTGCGCAGGCGCAGCACCCATATGTGTGATGCACAGAGGCCACGACAAAGAAGATTAGTTGTGGAAGTGTCCACTCCACCATCCATTCTCTACTGTCCTTGGCTTCTTCACAACATATGCATCATTACCCAGTTTTCTCCTATTGGTCTGTGCCCAGCAATGTGCTCATTTTCCTGTTTACTTTTGGGAAAGCAGGTAAATGCACAGTGGGTTAAAGGGGGGGAATCACAGCAAAAGTGTTAATAAAGATTTGTTTGGGGGCTGGAGTGGTTAGGAAGCATTGCAGAGATTAAGGTACATTTGAGAGAGGGCCGGGGGAGAATCCACCTCATAAAATCAGTGGACCAATCAGGACAAGGCTGCTGAGGTCCACAGGGAGTAATAGAATAAGGAAGGAGGTTCATTCACAGGGGCTGCCAGGAGACATGGAGGGAGCAGGAAGATGGAGCAGGGAGATCGGAAGCCGTGTTGCCTGGAGGACCACATGATTGTCTGGTTGGGAAGTTCAGGCAAAAATCCACACTCCATGGAAACAGTGCAGGGCTGTTTACCATGGCGTACGAACCCAGTCTATACATTAGAGGTGGACTGATATGAATGAATCTATCTGTACTTCCCAGCAATTAACCAACACAATCTTCTGAGAAAGCATTTGTTCTGTAATCAAAGGTAGATGCAGGTTTAAGTTTCTTAATTTTAATTAATCGTGTAAAATATTGTTTGGCAGGAAATGGGTCCCAGTGGAGTATATTGAACTAGATACAAACCACTTGCTTACTACATCAATAAATCCTAACAGTCCTCCGACAATACTTTTGCAGCAAAGGACTTGGAAGGAAGGCACGGCAACCTCTTAATGCACTGCCTAATAAACCAACGCTTTAATAGCTAATCCTCTGGGCTATAATTCATGGTGCAAACACTTAACTTGCATTAGGGTTAACGGGAACAATACGTGTGATCTCAGGAAGAATGCACTGTTGCTCCATAGATTTTCCTTCTAAGGATGAAGAAACATGCCATATATATTCTGAGAATATCTCCTGTGCTAATGGTCTCCCACATTTAAAAACCAGATAAAATATTAAAAAATCAGTGGGCAGTTAGTCAGATAAGATATGCCATTTGAGTTTGCCTTTAATCACCAGTCAACCATAACAGCAGGCCTGTGGTGCAGTTTTATATCTCCGGTTCAGCTTTTTTCTCTAGGAGTCAGGAAAGACTAGCAATTAAGTAGGGGTAACACACTGCATGAATTTGCAGATGTGGACGAAGGAGCTTTTGCAAACCTTGGCTGGGAAGCGGCTTTCTCATTCATGGGAAAACCACACTGGTTGTTCAGCAGTGAGAGGCTTTGGGGATGAGCTACCTTGGACTATTTCCCTTCCCCCTTTTTCTGACTACTGAGACAGTCTTTGCTTATATGCACAAAGCAGAATAACATTAATCAGCACTTGCATCAGTTCAATCATTCTTCTCTTTAACACCACAACCATCACATTTATGCCCGAAGTAACTTTTTCATTCTTTTCCAGGAACCATTACAAATACATAGCTGCAACCACTGCTTTTTTTTGTAAGAAAAAGGGTACCGGAACTCATGAAATTATTTACCTTTCGCAGGTACCTTTCACACACCCACACACGTCAGTTGTGTAACGAAACATAACGGTTGCCGCCTGCAGTAAGCACTCAGTGTGCAGCCACATGACCTATCACAAGCCAAGCAGCACCACAAGCCGAGCAGCACCATCACAACCAGCGCGGGCCAAGTACGCATGCATCGGATTCAACATACAAGCAGCCTACATGCACTATTTTAATGATTTTGCCTCCGACCTGCTCCACTCAACAAGGCGATTCAAATCCACGTGGACTAAACATCAAATTTTCAAAAGTTTCTTTTAAAACTTGGAAAATCTGTCAAAAAAAAGGTGCTGGAACTCCATTCCGATACATTCTATGACAAAAAAAGCACTGGCTGCAACCAAATATTCATAATTTGTCATCCATACCTAGCAGATGTGATTAATTGATCTGACATTTTGCATGCATTACCTTAATTGTGTAGCTTCATGACCTTCCCCCTTGATAGCCCTGGATAGCCACCCAACCACCCAGCATACAGCTGAGATCATTCCAGAATGTACCCTAAATCTGAAACATTCAAGCACACTTGTATGTGGAAGACTGTAATGCTAATACATGAAAACAGCAAGACTGCTGTATGTGACTCTGCTAGCCACATGGGCTGTTCTGTCACCGCACACACAAGCACAGAGAAAGAGCCCTCATGCGCCTGATAAACGGGCTTCCTTCGCCTGTTACAGAAGCAAACATTTTGCAAGCCACCATTCAACATGTTGAACAGCTCTGCAATAGCATGCAGAATTCCAGCTTCTGCTTCTGCCAAACAAGTTGGGTGATTTGTTTGCCAGGAGTAGGCAGCACTCACCTGCCCAGAAAAAGTAGCTTGCTATAAGCAGTCATTCGGTATTACAACTCCAGGGGAACATGTTACCTTTAAAGCTTGCAGCATCTGAGCTACTTACTACTAGCATTTTTGCAAAATTATTAGAATGTATTTTTTTTATATAACACTCTCAAATACTTGCATTATTACAAGCGGCCACACAGCAGTCCCACTGTGTTGTTCTTTGGATTGTGAAGTCATTTGTTAATTTGTTTTCACATTCAAGGAAATGTTAACAGCAGCTTGATAGATACATAAGAGTCTGCTATTCAAAGAAATAAATCAGAAGCACTGCCTTATTTACACAAAGTCCTATGCAGCAATCACTCTGCAGCCCACAGATGCTTGGACTCCCTCTGCAGACTTTGCCTTCTCCTCGAGCTCCAAGCCCTGAAGAGAATGAGAGCCTTGGAGATCTGCAGAGCATGGAAACGCCTTGCTATCTCCTATTACAGAAGGGAGGGGATGAAAGCACTGCCCTGCACACCTGCACTCAGGAGAGGGACAGCAGATCAGGAGTAACTAAAGGATCTCCCTTAAACACTGCACACTTGGCCAGTATTTGCATGAATGCCTGTCTGCAGTGGCGGAGTGCCCCTCACTCTACTGTCCAGACAGACTTCACTCCTTCTTTGCCTTCCCCATGCAAGGAAAGCAACAGACAGGGTGCAGATTTGAAGAGCTTCAGCCAGCACTTCAGCTGAGGACCGAATGACACTGGGAGGCAGGGTCCTATTCCATGAAGTCACTGGAGGGGTCATCCTTTGACATCATCCAGCCTATGAGGATGATTGGGGCAGGTTAATCTGGTCCTAAAGGGAATATGATGCCCCACCTTTAGCCTAAAGTAACTCTAGTGGAGGATGCAAATATATTTAGGGTTTTCTGGTCCCCACACTGAAATTTTTCATTCACTGGGGCAGAAAAGAATCCTGAACACATAACAGGCTTGCAGAATTACTATCGTGGAGATACATATTTAGATATGCAGTAGCCCAAAATGATGTGCACTTTGAATGAGGACTAATGAGTAATAACCAGCCGTGAATTATATAAATGTTTGGGACTTTAAAAATAGAACAAAGAACAAACCAAAAAAACTGGATGACATCAAATACTATGCTGAACATACAATCCAGGAATAATTTGAAAGTTTTTATGCGTTCCTGTTCTGGACAGTCCCCA
The DNA here is from genome assembly GCA_023646645.1 of Varanus salvator macromaculatus. NCBI lineage: Eukaryota > Metazoa > Chordata > Lepidosauria > Squamata > Varanidae > Varanus > Varanus salvator. The sequence goes on along the minus strand of JAIXND010000338.1, from coordinate 16,096 downwards.
TGCTAGATGGGGATTTTGGGTCTTGTAGTCCAATGCATCTGGAACATACCAGATGCTGAAACAGTCTGGTTTAAAAACAGCTTCATATGTACTTTAATAACTTGAGGGCACAATCCAATACATGTATATTCAGGAAAAAAATCTTACATATGAGTATTCATATGTTGGGACTTTTTCTGCCTAAACATGCTTAACAGTGCTCATTTTACACTTTCCTTTATGCTGACAAACAGAAGGCCTGCAAAGGCAATTGATAGTAAGACTTCAGTGGCTGCCAGTAGAAAATTCTCTTTAGACAGAAACTGATCAGTATTCAAGTGAACCAGAAGAAAATGAAAGTATACAGTTCTTCACCCATCTGTCAGCCTTCAGAAGGAACACAGAGGAGTGTAGCTACTACCAACACTCTTTTTGACTTTGGAGGTCAAAGACAAGTACAGCACACTGTCCAGTTGGGATGAATGAAAATAAGCTGAGAAGAAATGTGAAGGCAAGCACCTGATGCTTTGAGCCACACTCTAAAATGCTAAGGGAATGCAAACTAATAGTGTATCAAAAATGTTCACCTCCCTTTTAAAAAAATTGCTTTGAAAACTCAGCAATGTTTTTCTGAATTTGGAATTCAGAAGATACATAGAATCACAGAATACTGGAGCTGGAAGGGCCAAGAAGGCCATCAGGTCCAACCCCTGCTGGTGCAAGATGCCAAGTTACACCATCTCACTCAGATGACTGTCCAATTTGCTTTGAATATTTCTAGTGTGGGAGAACCCACCACCTCTCTAGGCAATTGGTTCCACTGTCATATTGCTCTGTCAGTGAGGAAGCTTTTCCTGATGTCCAGCCTGAATCTGGGTTGTTTCAACTTGAGTTGATTATTTCATGTCCTTCACTCTGGTAACAGCAAGAAGAGATCTTGACCTTCCTCTTTGTGACGGCCTTTGAGGTACTTCCAAGTTGCTTACAGTGGTAATGGCTGCCTCTGCTCATGTTACTGCTGAAGCTGCATTTCTAGCATGCAAGTCATGCTTAGTCATGAGCGCTGGCTCTAAGATCATATACAAATGTAATAACTAAATGCATGCTCTCAAAAACTTTATTTCTCTCACAACATTCATAACCTGGCTTGCTACATTTAAAAAGATGTAAGCAGAGACCCACTATGTTAAGATGATTACTTTCCAGTTGGTTTGGGATTCTAGTGTGACTTTAAGTAACCCTTAGTCAAATGAGATGACCACTCAAGTTCCACACACCAACAGTACAATCCAAGGGAGAACAACCTAGATGTTGGTAAGATGTTGTCACCCTGAGGAAGAAGACTCCAGATTTAACTCTGTCTTGAAAGCCAGTGGGTCAGCATTCTCCAGCTTAAGACCAAACCTCTTATCTGTCACCATACCAGCAGCCCAAAGCTTTTCAATCTCCTTTAAGTCTTAGCTTCTGCTACTGGAAGGGTTTAAAGTAACTTTTGCAAACAATGCATGGTTTGAAGTCAAGACTCTGAACCTTCAAGAAGTTTCCAGCTCGCTGCTGAGAGAAGAACTTTGGAAGTCAAAGATCTGCTCTGGTGCTTAATTCTAGCATCAGTACAAATAACACCAGTTTCCTGGGAGCTGTCCTAGGTACTGCACACCCTGCCTGCTGATACTCCGGTACCCAGTGCCAGCTGTTTCCAGCTCACTACCCATGAGCTCCATGGTGTGCAACACTTTTAGGTTTGGAACTTGCTTTATACTGAAACTACCCTGGAATTCCTTTGTGCAGTGCTGTATGTGTATATGGAGAGAGTAACTTAAAGCAGTCCTTTGTCAAATACCAAAGTCAAAAATATCACTTTGGCCTGTCTCATGTATAATATTAAATGATTTTGTGTCTTGGGAACAAGAACGCACGAGTCTTGCACTTGCATCCTCCTCTCCATGTGTGCGTGAAGGCTAACAGATTTTATTTTTGGTTGAGATACAATCAGATTCCTTTGATATCTTAATTGAGCGGAATGTGATTTATTCAAATTTGATTAGCTAAAACTAATCAGAATCAAATAACAGTTTGCTTTCTAGCTTGTTTTAATTAAACATATTTAGATCCAAATGCAATTACCCAAGTTTAGACATTATGGGAAACTGTGACTAGTTCTCAACCAAATTTCAAAAGCTCCCAGGGTTCAAACCAAGGACTTTCAGATCAGAAAACAGAAGTTGTAAATGACAGTATGTGCACAAGGAGGAAGGGGGCAAAGAGAGGTGCACACATCCAAGATTTCTGCAGGCTTACTCATATGACACTTAAACTTGGTTTGCTAGGACCGCTGCAACAGGCGTGAATTCTCTGTTGCTCACTGCTTCCAGTTACTGAAATGGTAATAATAAAACAGTTTCTCATAGGACTGATTGGGCAATTTACTGCTAAACTGGCAGTGTAGGAAGCACCTGTACCACCTCTGCAGACCTCATTCCCACACTGATCAGTTATACGGACCAGCATCAATAAGCAAGCCAGTCTGGACTGATGGGTATGGCTGTCCTGACTCAGTATGCTGGCATCCTCCATCTGAAAATGTTTTTAACCAAAACATTGCATTCTCAAGTCACCACCGCCATGGCCCAGTGCTTTGGAAGGGTCTCTCCAGCTGCTCACAAGCAATAATCAGCAATTCCATGAAGTGTTAAAAGGAAAAGACTGCCACAAGACAATGACCCAAGAATAATCCTATTAGAATCAATGAAAGTATTCCAAAATCAATAGGTTGCGTAATTCACCCAAAGTTTCTATCAAAGTGACATCATCATTATTAGCATCTTTATTTTATATTAGTTTGTAGAATTACACAGGGAAGGGAGGAAGTCAAGCTGCCGTCTTGCAGCCAACTTGCAGGGAAATGCAGAAAAAACAAGCAAAACAAATCTGCCACTGGAAGCTAATGCTTTGGATACGACACAATTAGCCAAAAGAGCACTGAACGTGCTACAAATAGAACTACACATTATTGTCAAGCACCCAAAAAAGAACAACCCTCACTGAGATCATAGAAAAATATAGGGAGGTTGAGTCTAATACTAGTGCCACTGACAGGACTGAGGTTGCACTGAGAATGGGAAACAGTGAAGAAAAACACTCATTTATGTGGTCAAATGCCAGCCCAAAAATACATTTTTCAGATTTCTTGGACAGATGATTTTAGCAAAGCTTTAACTGCAAGATCGATTTTTTCACAGCATATTTGCTGTTGTTTTGCTCTGCAAACTGATATAGAATTTACTTTGGTATTTTATTTAAACAAAGCCAGCTAGATTTAAAGAACTGAGAATTCTTATTTTGTTTCAATTTAGCAGTTCTGACTTGCCAAACAATGCTTAGAACTTTAGCTTGGCTAGTTCCTTGTAATTCCCTAGAATCACAGGCTCTGAAGCAATGCAAACTCATGGTGCAATCCTAAGCATATTGATTCAGAAGCAAGCCACACTGGATGTCATTAAACTTACTGTCACTTAAGTACATATAAGATCGCATATTTAGTTTCCTACCCTGACATACTGTATTATTACGAGTTTGCAAATTATTTCTACAAACTGCCAAAGCAGCTTGGATGAGAATAAGCACAGGACAAATGCAGTCAAGTCCCAAGTCTGCCCATTTTCAATGCTCTCAAAGTCTGTTGTTTTACTTTGACATTCCTTACAGTAGAGAATAAACCAAGAGCTCCATCTGCTGATGGGCAGAGCAGCAGACATACAGGGGAGCACGTTAGCAGCTGCTCAACAAACTCTAGTGCATTTGGCACATATCTGTAACATCTACACTACAAACCTCTTTGGGGCTTATACATCTTAACTATTACGGCTGTCCACAAAGAATCCTGGGAATTATCTTTGAGGCCACCAAAGGGAAAGATGCAGCAGCCTCTTGATTGTGCCTCAATTCCGCCGCACTACCTGCTGAATTACTGCCTGTCATACAGATGTGAAGGTCTTTGAAGAACATAAAGTCAGAACAATCTAAGTATACACAAAAGGGAGTGCTATTGAAATTCCATTCTTACCATCTTTAGAACAAGATTTCAGAGAATGAGAAATTAGAGCATTCATAGATGGACATGAAGTCTGAGTGGGAGAAGGTGTAAGGGCTGGAAACACACCTGGAGAACAGGTGTGGCAGAACAAATCAGATGTAGGTGTTAATGCACAAGCACTTGGACCTGGAATGGAACCATTGCAAGTAGCTTGTATTATGCATCACTGAAAACCATAATGTTCTTGCTATGCTTATGAAGCTAAAGACAGCGTATAAATTGTGAGTGTGGGGGGGGGAGAATATGTGTTACCAGTCCTCTATTTTTTGAACATTTATAAACTACTTCAGCGATATGGAAATGAAAATTCTCAACTATCACAGAATTATACCTTGTACGTTTTATATGAAAAAGGCACAGAAACTACCTTTTGAACCATTTTTAGTCTGTAGCATACAGATGACCACCTTTGCTGTAGTGTAAGAGATGTTCTCTCCAAAGAGGTACTTGACTATCAAACACTCTTTAATGACTGACAAACTAGCATTGTAGTACAGCTAGGAAGTTCTGCTGCAATTCTACACCCATTTGCCCAGAAATAGGCCTCTATGAACCCCATAATACCTTTGTGTAGATATGTATCACACTATCAGTGTGACGTGTGTGTGTGTGTGTGTGTGTGCATGTATTCTTTAACTCAGGCTATTAAAATGCTGCTCAGAAGCTACATATGGCTGTGTCTGGCTACATATGTATGAAACCAGAGTACCTTTCTTCTCTGTATCATGGATCAGCTTAGAAGAACACAAGGATGAGGCATAATACACTCCATTAATTTGGCTATCTTCTATAATCAGGGGGGTGCAAATAAAGCAGTCTCTGACCAATGACTTAGCAGTACAACACACATGAGTTGCACTAAAAGGGAAAAACCAAGTGTATGCCATTTAAAAATAATTAATAATGAACAAATCACTCATTTGTCTGTATTTGTCAAATGTTTGCTACTGGTGTTCTTTGGGGATGTACTTCTTTGGGGGTTGTCTTTAGAAAGAGTGACTAGCTATTTTTCTTTAAAAGGAGAAGATCTCTACATCTACATCTAGGAAGCATCCAACAACCATAATTTGGCATCTCCTAATTTTCATCCTTGCACTGTAATTGACCTACCTGGTAATTCCATCCACATTGTTTTGCCCTGCATATATACTAAGTGAACAATGGATTATTAAATCCATTGAGCTGAAATGCATGAAAATAGGAACAGCATCAGAGGAAAGGAAAGGAGGAAAGGAATCATATTAATAGTCCATTTTGCATGGTTGTCCAGTTTTTAGTCTGGGCTAATGGAAACCACTTTTTGAACCTTTAGAAAAGATGTATAAGAACACAGGGCATTACTCGGCTGCATCATTGCTCACCACTGTAAAACTAAATGCTAAAACTTAAAACTGGCAAGCAAACTCAAGTCCCTGTGGGATGAATGTGAAATGTGTTCTGCCTTAATGTTACATTGCTGCACTTCTTATATTGTCCTTAGTTCTCCTCCTTCTTTTTTACATCTGTTCCATTCCTTTACCACCCAATAGCCAAAAATCTCCGAGCAGTTTACAAAGGTCAAAACTTTTTGCAAAGATTAAACATTCTCTTCCTTTCTCTCCATAAAAATAGGTCTGAGGATGTGATTTGTGAAGATCTGATCAGTTCACATGTTATGAAGTGAGACATCTGGCATCTTTTTTTTTTGAAGGCATGTTTGCGCAGGGCAACACAATTCTAAGCAAGATGGCAAAAAATTAACTAAACTTCAGTGCAGAGCATGTGTTTCTTTAGAAATCCCTTCCAAAGTTGGTGCTGTTCAGTTTGTTATTATTTAATAATCCTGTATAGATATTCATATATTGTATATTTAAATACTGGTGCATATCTGCCCATTGCTGATCAGTATTTATTGTCAGTTGCTTGGTTGTTGCTGGAAAGTTATTTCTAGACCTGTTTAAGCCTGACCTTCCTTAACAGAAGTAAAAGCCTTCCTTTCCTGTGCTGCCTCCTGGAAGACCTTGCCATGCTTTGTCTTTTCACCCCATCCAGTCCATTGTCATTTGCCTGTCTCAACCTGCTCCAACCTTCTACTCATTCTTCTTCTACAAATAAGTGTGGAACGTTTCCATTTATTTGTTGCTTGCTGCTCAAGATCTGTGATCAATAAAGTTAAAGACTGATTTACATGGAAGTGTAGATTGGACATGAGTTCAGCTGCTGGGTTTAGACATGTCACTCAATGTGTTTTAAAGCTTCAACAAGAATGAAGAGTTCTTTAAATATCTTTCTCGGAAGTTTTGTGACCTTTCAGAAATGAGGCAACATTACAAACATAAAAGAAAAACTGAGTTGTAAATCTTGTTTCCATCTGTTCAAATTTAATGTATCTTTTAACCAACGTAGTGTTACTATTCGAATATAAACGTCATTTGCACACATACACTAACCGGAATGCAGAACCTACAGCATGGAGGTGGCTTGTGGGCTCCCCAAAGTCATCACAGTAACCCCACAAGTATTGTACTGAATTTCACCCCAGCCTGTACTTTCTACTCACTCTTTTAATATTTGTCATACATATTGGACTTCCCTGCATTTCTAGCAGCAATAAAAGAGTGTATACATACAGAGGTCCCAAACTTCAGGATCAAAGGTAGCTCTCAAGGCCAAAAAGGTGAGCATTCCTGCCCAACTAGGGAAAGTAGATTAATCTGACCCACAGATTCCACAGCAGGATGGCTTTTTCCAAGCTGCAGAATCCATTGAATTACACAAATTGGCATTAACTAATCAATATTAATGCAAATATTCACCTGCACAAATGTGTTAATCTGCATTAGCTAATGCAACTTAATATTAGTGTGTATGAGCTACTGTAAATCAGCACATTTGCAGATGTGAGTACAAATTAGCACATACAGAACAAAATTCTGATAAAGTTCTAGGAGGGAAATGAGGGATAGAGTTGGGCATTATCTGTGTATTGGTGAGACCAAACTCCAAAGCTTCCCTCAGTAGTTTCATATTACTAGACTGATTTAGATGGAAGCATAGATTGGACCTGAATTCAGCTGCTGAGTTTAGATATGTAACTCAGTGCTGTAAGGCTACAACTTTAATTTTAAAGAGAATGAAGAGCTCTTTAAAAATATTTCTTAGAAGTTTTGAGACCTCCTGTCCAGTATCCAGAAAAGATCATCTGTCAAGGTGATCAGAGCAGTCCATCCCATAAATAGGCCCGAACATGCTATAAATTATCCTGAAACAAACTGGAATACCATCATCATCATCATCATGATTATTATGCATATGAATATGCACGCACACACACCCTGTTCTGTGAAAGGAATTAATATTTTCAAGAGGGAACATCATTGAATTGGAAATATTTCAGTAGGACCTATTACTATCTATAGTATGCTTTCTCTGAAATGCTATGCTGTTGATTTGAAGCAGGACAACTGCAGAATAAACTGATTTACTACACACTCTCAAAATTTAATCTGGCAGATTCATTTTTAATGTTTTGAATGGAACCATATAAATCACCGCATGAAAACTGATACAGTCATTAACAAATTGGAAACCCCACATGCTTTTAAACAGTTTTGAAATGGTGTATCATCCAGAGGATGTCATCTGTTCCACAAGCCATTTAAGTTGAAATCAGCTGAGGGCCAGCCTGACAGACCAATGGTCTAACTCAGCGCAAGGCAGTTCCTATACTCAGAGACATTTCCATGCTGTCCAACATCCCCATAAGCACCCTTTGGAGGATCCAGCGGGGAGATGCTTGGGTTGCCATGCCCAGAATTTGGAACTCTCTTTCATAACTTGGGTGGGAGTTGGGGGGGCTTACTTTTAAGAAAGGCATTTGGGTGTTAAGTAGCTATTTTACAGAACTGATTTCTAGATTTCCATTAATGCTTGTTGTGGTCCTGTCCGTTACATTCTAATGCTGTTTCAGCCCTGCCTGATAAGAAATGTTTTGAAATGTTAAAGGATGGTGTAAATGTTGTTCTAAGCCACCTTGACCTCTTGAAAGGAAAAGAGAAGGTTTACATGTTTAATAAATGAACCTGGCAAGGAACCTTACTCAATCTTGTGTTCTTGCAAAGTGTAATCATGCTGCTAGACATCAATTTGTCAAAATCATATATTCTGTTTTTAGAAACATAGAAACAAAGCAAGTCAGAAGGGGCCTCCTGGGCCATCTACTCTGATTCCTGGCTCTACCCGGCTCCATTCATGACATGCCCACCATGTGCATGTCCAGCCTAACTTTGAACACCCTCACCGATGGGGCCTCAACCACCTCCCATGGAACCCCATTCCATACCCTTGGGATCCTAACTGTCAGGAAGTATTTCCTGGGATCCAAATTGAACCTTGGTTCCCTGAGCTTTGCTCCGTTGGAGCGCGTCCTGCCTTCCTCTGAAGGGGAGAACAGGTCTTTCCCATTTCCGTGTGGCACCCCCTCATGTCTCTATATGCTGCCAACAGATCCCCTCAAAGTCTCCTCTTCCCTAGGCTGAAAAGACCCAGCTCCCTCAGTCTTGCCTCATATGGTTTTCCCTGCAATCTGCCCACCATCCTTGTGGCCCTATGCTGCACTGACTCTAAACTGGCTATATCCTTCCTGTAATGAGGGGCCCAGATATCTGCCTATATTATGCCATATGTGATTCATACATCACAGAGCCAGTGTGATGTAGTCATTAAGAGTGTGGGAGTGGGACTCAGGAAATCTGGGTTTTAGTCTCCACCCAGCCTTGGAGCTCACTGGGTGACTTTGAGCCAGCCAGTCTCTCAGCCCAACCAACCTCACAGGTTGTTCTTGTAGGTAGAAGATTAAAAGCAAGAGGAGGAGAATGATGTAAGCCATTTTGAGTCCTTGTAAGAAAAAAGGTGGGATATAGATCTAATAAATAAATCAATATGTTACGAATTCATCAGCAACACCAAGTTCACACCCCTATGATACCAGCAAAGCATCGTGTTCTGAAATGCTGCACCATTGTTCTTCCTCTGTATTGATTTGCCCATACTCCAAGGAACCAGGATCAGGCCACCAAGTCACACAACCATGCAATGGTTCTCATGTTTCTTGTTCACTATTCCATTTCAGTTTTTGAGATTATTGAGGCTAGTATCATACCTGCAGCAATGCTTTCACTAGTGAGAGCTCAAGTGCACACAAAGGGCTCATCACAATGATCTCCCAAGAAGATAAACCTTCAAGGGCTTTCCAGGGGCAAAATGATGGTTTGATGTTCAGCAGCACTACCCCAGAGTGATGGTGGGAGCAAACCAGGACAAGCATTTTGGTGTGGTCGGATTACACCCTGAGTAGTGAACTATTTGGCTGATCTGATCCTATAGAGCTCACTATTTCATACCATGATTATGATGTGCAATGACTGATCTGCCCTATTTATGTATTATTAATTTGTCGGTTTATATGACTTCTCCAAACCGAGCTTCAATAATACTCCCCTCCAACCCACGCACAAAAAAGGAACAAATACCCTGACTGTTATCTGCAAAGAAAACCGCAGGGAGTGTGTCTCCCATATTAAATGTCCTTTGGTTCATTCTAACATCAAAGTTGATTAAACAGTAACAGAAGATCTACCAAGAAAAGCAGACTGGGAAGAAGTAGAAGAACAGAAATTGTGTCTGTAGCATATGAACAGAACTAGAAAGTTTAAGGAAATAATTCAAGTAGGAACATGTTGACTATACAATTCTACATGTATCCTATCTCAATCTATTTTGTCCTCTTCAGGCTACTGCAAGACTACCTCTTCACCAGTGCTTCTGAACATAGTTTCTGGGAATATCACAAAAGAAACTGGTACACTTGGAGGTCAACATGTTTTTGTCGCTCCTGTACAGCTTCATTAATTGCCAGCTTTAAAAAAGTCATCAAATAATGAAGAAAATGAAGAAAAAATCGTTTTACAGTAGCTGTGTATCAGTGCAGTATGAACTTCATTTTCCAGATTTCATTCTGTTCAGAAAAGTAGAAGATATATTCTCCTATACAAAAATTTAGACCATCAAAAAGCAAAATTATTTTAGATGCTGAAAACTCCAATTAGATGCCAATCACTACAGCCCTGAACCCCATTAATGGTTTGTCTTACTTCAGGGATTAAAGCTGTGCATGGTCCATATTTAGCAATAAATTTCAGCTCTATTTAATTAAATACAGTTTTCTCTCACTTGCGAGAAAATACACAGTACAATTTTTTAAAGCCCAACACAAAACAGGAAATGAGACCTAAACTAACATAAATCATGTCAGCTTTATTGAACCACAAAAGAGTCTATATGCTAAAATTACCTGTTCTTCCATAGATTGGGGCCCATACAAAGTCAAAACAAATAAGAACTAGTATAAGACTTATAAAGCCCAAACAAAGCCTGTAAGTGTGTCTAATCAAATATCCTGGTTCTACAGAAGCAGCTAATGTATCAGGGTTTTTTAGTAAAAAGAGAGAGAGAAATCAAGTCGATTCCACATTTTTCTACTGTATCATTCTTGATTGCAATAGTTCCTCTTTCGGCATGGATCTGAGCTTTATTTTCCTTGTTTATTGTCCCTAATCCCCCAAAACGCTTCAGTTACCACAGCTTCAAAAAGTAACCTCTGCAGCAAAATGAAACACAGACATAAGGCAAGCTGATCATGCCTTAGATCTTTACACTTGACCTCACATGAATATTCATTTCTGTCCAGTAGCTGAGAGGCTTTTGCACAGTATCATTTTGGGACACGGACACACACAAACACCACTTGTGTTCCAAACAGAATTCCTCTGAATTTTCTCTTCTTCTTCCATCCAAAAGCCAGTTCAAAATGATGCTTAATAAATAGTCAGATTGGTTCATAGGCCGCCTTGCCACAGGATTAATTGCTGGGTTTTTATAAGGATCTTTAATTAGGTTAGAACAGCTCACACATCTGTGCTTTGGAAGCCTCTGTCAACCCAGCCAATGCAATCACATGGAAACCAATGTCCCCCAGCTATCAGACAATTGATTTTTGCAGGATTCTGCTCCTGTGTAGCTTAAGGGACATGTGATATGTTCATTTGTCAGCCAGTTTGTCCATGCTTCATTAACAGGCAGTGTTTTTAAAATTCTCCAGTACTGAAGTACTTTACCCCACTCCCAAAAAACTTTCAAGAACCACGCACAACAAACAAAAATAGCTACCTTTAAAGAGAACCTTCTAGCCAAAGCTGCGTACTTTTAATTTCCCCCCAATTAAAGAAAAGTGTTTAGCACATGCTGAAATTGCCACCAACATAAATGTCATCTGTAGCATCATGCCCCCAATGTACAACTTTGGGATTAAAAATGTCACTGGAAGTATGATTAGAATACAAGTCCCTGAAAGTACATTTGAATAAATCATGCATTTTCCCTTCAGACTCCCACTGTGAGACGCAATTTTCACCTTATTATCTAGTTAGAACTGTAAAACTGGTTTTAAAGGATGGCAAAAACTGAACCTATACACATGCAAGTCAAGGAATAGAGACCATATTCATTAAGAGCTTGGCTCACATCAGAGACATTTTCTAAGTACACAACCTTTGAATCCTGAGAGTTATACTTGTTTTCCAAAGTGCATGTGTGTTTATGTATCAGAACTGTCCCTTTAAATCTCATGGTAGTTCTAAATGCTCTGTTATAGGAATTACTTGATACCTTAAGTTAAAATGCTCTCTTAAATCAGATGATACGACTGGGTGCAAAGCCAGGTTCTCAAACACCCCAAAGATGCAAACATGCAGTGTCAGCTCTAGCTGTGAAATCCATGCCCAGTGCCTCAAAACCCTTGAGAAGACTGCAACACTTGTCAATGAGGCGTCCCTTAGCAGAAACCCTTCCTCCACTGATACCAATAACAAGTATAAGAATGCACACTTATGCAGCATAAATCATTTTGCACATAACATCTTGGGTGTTCCACAGCATACTTCATGAATTCTAAAGCTTTCCTACTTAAGCAAGGGGGCAAGGTCATATAAAACTTAAAGAAATCACTCCAATTCCACTTAATGGCTGCTCTACAGGTTCTCTTTTGAAACAAGCTTATGAAATGCATGTTGACATTTCAATGCAAAACAGCATGCTAGATATTAATCTGGTAATGCTCATTTGTTGCCTTTTTTAAGTGCATGTTTTGACATTTAAGGAAGCACACCAGTAAAATCTTCTGCAATATGCTGCTGTCTTCAGCATTCTCAAAGCAACAGTTTTTGAAATTCCGTGTTGAAGGACAGAAAATCACCACTAATCATGGGGGAAAGGAAATTTTGGAGAAATAACACTTAAAAGAACCTATTTTTCCTCCAAAATGTTGGAACCAAATGTAAAAGAAAGAGGCATTGCATTGTGATGCAGTGCTTCTAATACTGTAAAGTTAACAGTTCACTGAGGCTGCATGTAGGGAAACAGAGAAATGAATTACGTGCCTTTCTGCTCTCAACTTCAAATATGTACAGCTCAGTGTTTTGGCAAGCTGGGAGTCTGCAAATGGCTCTTCAGAGGTATCTTTCTTCAGCTTCTGCTTCTTCTTGCTCAGACACAATTTGAAAGAACATCCTTTCTGGAATGAGTGTATCTGTGCACTAGTGCATATCTAAGGGGGCACAGTTCCAATTGGGGTGGTCAGTGCACTCAAGTAGATCAGACACTAACTTGAGTTGGCACCAATGTATGGATGCACGGAGACATATCCACGGGATGTATGCATTACGAGATGATAAGAGACATTTACAACCCAGAATATAGGAGCAGGGCAGCCTCAGGTGACATCACCAGATCAACTGCAGTGTCAAGCCACTACAATATATCCCTGCACACCGCTGCTTCCACAGCATCCTTTCTGCTCTAGCCGTTGGAAAGCACTTGTGATTGAAAATACTGGAGACTCCTTCCAAACACAGACAAGGCATGCCACATCCTGTTGGCATACAGAGGAGATTGTGGAGGTTGCTAAATTGATCAAGACCGTCATTTTTTTAACAACTACAAAATGCATCACCATAGAAACCAGAAAGCAAGAAACTACAGTAATAACACTAAAGTAAATGCCATATCCAGTTAGTCAGTACAAGGCAGCCTAAGGGATTTCACCAAGGATAGAAACAAGCAGGGGTTTCAATCTATCCAGGGCACCGAGACTTAAAAAATAAAGACATAAATAAGGAACGTAATTATGCATTCTCGTTGTAATTTCACTGTTATTTGATCGTAATTTAGCAAAATGACATTATTGTTGTTGTTACTATTTGTTACTTACAGGCATTTGTTACAGCGAAGCTGTTTGCTGTTTCAATGTTGTCTACATGAGGAACCAAATTGAAAGGTGCTTCGGATGCATTGGGGCTGGTGTTGTGAAGAAAAATTGCTAACCGAAAAGCAGTATATTCCTGATCTGTGTTTCTGATGAAGAGGCCACCTACCAATAAATAAATGATAGCAGAAGAGAAAAAAAATGTCACAATTGATTATTTTTATGCCAGCCACTGTAGTGTAAACAGCTTCATTGGGTTCTTTGAATAACACATCCATGTTTACGAACATGAAGGTATGAGGCTCAGAAGACTTTTAGGGTCCCAGCGCCTGTTTTTCAAAGTGGGGTCTCCAAGCTGCCTTTATTTTTGCTTTCCTCATCTCTTAAATCTCCTCTGCCACAATGACAGTGACCTTTGAAATCATTTAGCTTCCATCTCTGTTAACATGGAGCACATTGCTAAATTGGCCCTCCCTGATGTTAAGTGGCAGGCAAATTAAACACTTCTGTTGAAACCTATGTACGGATATATCGGCACAGGAGAGAGGACATCATAACAGGCACACGTAAACATTCCCCTTTTATGCGCTGATGTATATGTACATTGGGAAGCAGTGAGAATAATCTGCACGGAAGAAGAGCACAATGAACTTTGTCCCTCTGCAGCCTATGGGCAGGCAGGGAGCTGTTCGCCTTTATTAGCAGCATCTGTAGAGTGCATGAGAAATGATGCAGTGAGAACTGGAAAGGATTCAAGAGCTGTGTCCCATCCAAAGACGGGCGAGCGGGAGGCAGCTGGAATGGGGCAAAGAGAACGCACATGCAGGAGAAATAGAGCACCAAAAATGCCCAAGTTTCAAAGTAGTGGCAAAAAAAGGCTACAAGGCAGCGGCAGCCGCTGAAAACAACTCCCCCCCCCCTCCCCACGCCAAGGCTCCATGGCAAATAGGTTACTGCAACGTGCAGGCTGTACTCATCTAAGAAGCGATGCAGGTCGAGGTGGGGTGGCATCTTCCCAAGTTTGCATGCACACTGTACCCCACACACGCATCTGTCTCCTTGCCCTGCGGACGAGGAAGAGCACGGCCGTCTTTCCCGGACCCCCTCGCGCCCCATCCCTGCCTTCACACGTACACGGGAGGGTGGCCAGAGGACACGGAGGGGCTCTTCCCTAAGACCCCGGGGCCCGGCTCTGACCTCCCCCCTCCTCCTGTGCCCCTCCACTTTTTCTGCCCCCTAGTCCTCCTGCATTCCGTCCCCCGCCCCGACTCGTCTCCCAGCCCAATGCAGCGCTTACCTATTTGCACGCTGCTAGGAAAAGCGCCCATTGCGAGTCCCCAAAAGCCAGAAAACAACAAGACAAGCTGTCTGCAAATAATCCTCATCTTCTTCTTTCTCTTTTGCCTCCCCGGGTCTCCTCCTCACGCTCTCTCCCTAGATGTTGTTCAGAGAGGCATTGAGGACGTGGTGGTGGCGGCGGTGGTGATGGGGAAGGGAAGGGAAGGGAAGGCGGCGGGGGGGGGGGTGGACACGAAATTGGGGGGGAGAAAAATTAAAATGGGGCAGGGAAGAAAAGAGAAGAAGGTGGGTGCTCGTCCCCCTCCCCCTCCCTTCTCGGGTCCCCCCCCTGGTCCTTCGCTCCGCTCTCGCCTGCTGGCTTTTCCCCACCCGCCTTCCTCCGCTCCCTCAGCAAGCCATCCTGCCGAGGCGCATTTTTCCCGCAGTCTCCATAGCCCTGGCAGAGGTTTCTGTCCGGCTGCAAATGTTTCACATGCAAAAGATGGTGGAGAGTTTGGTGGTGGTGCCGGGGAGAGAGGAGTCTACTGGCTGCGCTCAGAGATGAAGACATGCGCTATTCCTCCCGCCTTCCTGCTCCGACCGCCACAACCCTCCCTCTCTCTCCCTCTCTCTCTCCCTCTCTCCTTCCTCGCTTCCTTCCCGCCCGGCTCCCCTCGGCAGGCACGCAAACGCACCACCGTCACGGCGGCGTGCGTCCTCTCTCCGCCGCCTTTGCCCCCGTCCTCGCTTAGCACCGCGCAGGGGACGGGGATCCGTGCAGCGGGCGCGCAACGGGCCAGAGCGACCCCCGCAGCCGCCCCGAGCGCGGGGATGGCTCCAGCCGGCGCACGTGCGCGCCCTCCGTCCGGAGAGGCTCGTTTCTAGACCACATGGGTCACTGGGCGAAGGGCTGGTTCACACATGAGGTACACACGTGCGCGCCCAGCCCTGCACTTCGCCACCCTTCGTTTCACTGCGCGTCCTTGCCGGCAGGGGAGGGTGTGAAGGGGCCCAGCTGGAAATGCGCGTGATTCAGGTGGCCCATTCCCACCTGCAGAGCCAAGTCCGGCTCTTGGCCTGGGGATACTGTAGACCTGGGACCCCTCAGCATAGTGCCTCTGACCACTACTGTGCCTGGGGACACCTCCCTCAGGGGTCCCCCAGGCAATTCTCTCCCGGATAACTTTCTCCCCAGGGTGTTTTTGCTGGAGAAACTAGTAAGGTCAGCTGCCACCCACCTGCACCTACCCCCAGAGGCTGACTTGAGAAAGAAATGGACCTGCCAGCTGTGCTTTAGGGAATGCCTAGCAGCTGCTCAAAAAAAGAGAGAGAACATCCTCCATGCCTGGTGCAATGGTTGCCATGCTGGACTGGGACTCGGGAGATTCGGGTTCTAGATTTGGCTCACTGGGTGACTTTGGCCCACCATGAACTCTCAGCTAACCTAC